>CM021101.1:124885127-125388896 GCA_007115665.2 Sequoiadendron giganteum | reverse complement strand
CTTCTTGCATAGATTTATTTTGAATTATGACTATGAATAAGTTGTAGGTTTTTTAACCAAAATTTTTATGCGGGATATTTTGGCAGTCTCTGATTGGCATTGCAGATGGCTCACAAGTGCATTTGCAGCTTCCAATGCAAGAGACCACACGAGTTTTGAGGAAGGCACCTGCAGGTGTCAACAATTGGCAATTATGGTGTTTGCATGGAGAGGAGACAATTGGAGTTACATGCGAAACAAATAGCAACAACAGTAAGCTCTCTAAAAATTCAACATTTTCTTATGATCTTTTGATAAAGATGCACAAACTTCTTATTTGGGTATTGTGTTTTACATGCAGCTTTTACCATAAATGTCATGAGGGTGTTGTGGGAAAGTATGGTACCAACAAGATGGAATAGTAGCACAGATCCCTGTGACTCTCAGTGGGATGGGGTGACCTGCACAGATGATCGCATTACCTCATTGTAAGATCTCCATTACTTTTTACATAAGAAAGTTTGCAACCTTATTATTTGTTTGTAGTTTTCTATTTTGAAGATCCAAAATAACCAAAAATAGAGAAACATGAATGGCTATGAGATGAATTGAGACAGATCTGAGTTAAGATGAGATAGATAATATATAATACCCTTGAAGAAAAATTGATTGTAGCACGTGTAAGTAAGTTGTGTACCTATATTTGTTTAGGAAAGACTTTTTAAACCATGTCTAGTTTTAAGTTATTATAAATGCATTCATTCTTGTACAAAATATTATCAAGCATGGGGTTGAAGGGATCTCTCTCAAATCAAATCATTTTTCTGACAGCACTTCAAACTTTGTAAGCTCCATATTCTGGATTAACTAGAATGAATGTTGTAAATAACAATTTTAGTCATTATAAAATGGATCTTTACTTTTATTCGTTTGAACATTTCAGGGATTTCTCCTACAACACAAACTTGATCAGAAAAATTCCAAATAGTACAGGAAGCTTGGTCTCCTTGAAAACATATTTAAATCAAACACAACACCCTACAAAATTCAAGGCGCATATTTACTATCTTATTTTTTGTTTTGCAATAATATTCATTGTAGAGCTCTCTTTTTAATGAGTAATAAATTCCTATTACCCATAGGATTGTTGGAATTTCTAATTTTAGTCAAAATATTAAATTTGATACTATGAGCTCTTGAATCTATGAAAAATATATTATTCGTCAAAGCATTCAATTTGATACTATGAGCCATTGGTTCTGCCATTTCAAAGAATGTTGGTGCCAACAAGCTCTTATATCATTCTTAATATTTTTCCCTTGGTCTTGAATCTTGAGTATTCATACATAGTTATCCTTAATACACCCCTTTTTGCTTGAAATGAGAAAAACTTTAAAATCATTTGGACCTTCATGTTTCTATCTGATTTGCATTGCGAGGAAAATTTTACTATTGTTTCTACCTTCTTGCAACTACTACTTACAGTATGAGCTAAGCCCAACTTCCTCTATAATGCCCTGACTACATGTGCTTTGCCAAAATTCACTATTTAAAATAGTGTGTTTTTCGAATTACTCTTGCATGGAATTAGCCTTCTTTCCGTCATGATGAGATGGGAACCAACTTCAACTTTCTTGTAAAGCTCCTTTCTAGTATTTCTGAGAATTTTGTTATTTATCCCATAGGCCTTCCAAAAAATGTCCTTCCACAACATTGAACCCTTTGTTGTAAGCAACAAATTTAGATAGTTCTTGCAGCTAAGGTCCTCGACATCAACACAATTTAAATGCTAACATATTGTATTAAGGATTTTTTGTTAAGTAGAATCTAATAAGAATGAGTATCTAGGTGAATTGAAATTCCTTTTGAAATCCTTGCATAGGGCTCTTGAAATTGGAACTGACCAAAATCATTTTTAACTTTTAAAAATACTTTGGTATATGCTTCAATATTTGACAAATACATTTAATTGCTAGATGGGCATGATCTTTTGGATTTTGTTGCAACGATCTCAATAACTATCACTATGATACTCCTCTTTCATATGCATTCTTTTTTCTTCTTCTAGGGTGGAAAGTGGGAAAATATTAATGAATACACATGTTACATAGTACATGTGACTAGTACAAAAGGATTACTTAGTGATTTCTACCCTACATGTTTACATGGATGGTCAAGCGATGATGACCAAACACATTTTGATGGAGCTCACTTGGTCATTCTTCCAAATCTTGTTACTGTCTGTACTATGGAAAATATTTTACATTGTGCAAAACAAGAAGCATCTTTTGATTTTCGTTGTCTTTTGTTATTTTTACTTGAAAAATAAGAGTGAAATATAAAATTTCTTTTTACACTTTAGAATTTTATTTTGATGTTTCTAATGCATTTAATATGGACCTATGGTATATTGGTTTTCAATAGTTGAATAATTGAAAGTTTGTAGTTTTTTTTGTCAACAATACCTATCTTATCTATGTTTTTGTGCAAAGATTTACTTTTATATTTTGTAAAATATCATTTTCTTGAAGATGCATCTTAGTGTTTTTGAACTTTTGAATATTGGCTCATAATCAAGTTTTGATTCTTTTTTATCTATACACTATTTGGAACTTACCAGGAATGTAAAATTTGTAATGATAGAAGGTTGCTGATTAGTACATTAGGGTCAGAATCTACCATGAATGAAATTATTGATGGTGACACTACCAATGGTTACATGTAAACAAGTGAGGCTTGCTTCACAGTTTAGGAAATACTTTGCAGTTTGAAAAATTCTTCACTCTTTTCTTCAAATTATCAATATCTAGCATGCCTATTTGTTTCATTTCACTCATAGTTACCAAGCATACCATTTTATTGTTAGAGTAAAGTAATTAATTAACTTTACTCTCCTCTTAAGATTTTGCTTTATGCACATATATTAGTCATTTAATAATTAATATTAATTATTAAATGCACTCTCCTTTGGGGTTAGGGTTTCCTTTAGGTTTTGATCTCCTTTTATAAGTATTGATCTCTTGTATCTTTTTTTTTATTCATTTCACTTTTCTGATAATACATCTTTGCACATTGTTAGAGCCAAACCCTTGTTTTGTTCTCTCTTTCTCTATGACAAGTTTCTTGCATGCAGGTATTCATTGGGTTATGTGGATTTGCATTTCTCAAATCCTACATCTATAAGATGCTTTCTATTTTTTGTTTGATTCAATCAATCGAAGATGATGAAACAGGACCACATGCCCAAATTTCATAAATGTAGAGTAGAAAAATGTATCCTTTTACATTTTCACACTCAAGTTCAGGCCTTCCCTGGTAGAATTGGGCTTCTTTATGCCTGATTTGGTCCTATTTTGCATCTACGAGCCTTATTTAATGCATTTCTCTAAGGATAATCCTTACATTCATTAAATAACCAATCATAATTCATGTTTTTGGGTTGTGTGTTCCATGTTTGGCGATCTAGAACTCATACGCCACCTTGGGTGTATGGGTCCCACCTAGGTTTTGAGACGTGCTCCTAAATATTGCATTGAACTTAACATTCCTTGAAATGTGTGTCCCAATTTAAGCTATGAGACTCATATGCCCCAACTAGCCTATGAGTCCCACTTTAGCTTGGACCTATTTTGAATTCAATTCCTAGGGGGATTTTATTCTCCTAGATCTGATGTCAACTTGTAGTGTTGTAATTTCAGAAATTTTGACATAAACAAGTATAAATACAAGGTCATTTCACATGTAATTTCTCCTAACAAGCTAGCAAGTTCAAGTGATCTTATGAGAAATCAAGTGAGTATTCAAGAGCATTCAAGAGCATTCAAGAGCTAATCATCAAGCATTTTGGAGCATTAATTCAAGCTTCATGCATCATGTGTGTTTTTGAGCTAATATTTGTGATGTAGGTTTCCATGATTCAAGCAAGCATCTCAAAGACATTATTTCATATCAAGATCAAGAGTCAATATCCACATCTATTAGAGCCATCTCACAGAAGATTGCAACCTTTATTTCAAGGGTTTGGTGAGTTGCAACATTGCATATTGTTCATTCACCATTCCTTCATTCTAATTCATTCCATTTCAAGGTTTAATTACTCAAATGAGGTTTGACGAAGGTAAACCCCTATTCCCCAACACAAAAAAAAATTCCCTCTTCATGTGTGATTGTAGATCTAGGTGATTTAGATCTTGAAGATCCTTTGAAGAAAATATTACAAGATTGAAGAAAGTTGTCAAAGTTGTCAAGAATTTGTCATCTTCACGGAAACTCAACTACAAATTGGAATTCATACTTTTTAGACTTGAATCTATTAGACAAGATGAAAGCTACAAAAGATCACTTGAGGATCTAGAAGTTTTAGTCAAACCCTAATACTAGGACTAAATCACCACCTTGTCCGTATGAGTTTGATTATACACCTTTTCAACAGTTTTTTGTAGATCCTAGTTTGCCAGCTGGCAACAAATTTCAAATTCAACCCAAAAACCCTAACTAGGTCTAAATCACCCAGTCTGGTGTATCAGTCCTAGTAAGCATCAAAAGTCAAAATTTTAGGGTTGTAGACCTTGTTTTGACCTCTTTAGTCTTCTAGGTACTCATTTGTTCATCTTCAATTTATTATTCTTATTATAAGTTTCATTTCCTTGGTCATATCTAGCTAGATTTGCATATTTCTTTCATTTCCTTCTTTCTAAGCATTTGATTAGTGGTGAACCCCCTTTTAATGAACATGCATGCTTATATAGGCAAAGCACAAGCAAACCCTACATGCAGATTTGACAAGATAAAGACAAGTGTTCTAATCTCATGTAATGAGACAAATTGTCCTAACTTTAGTCCAAACTAATAAAAGAATCAAACTAAAAATTAAAAAGAAACTCCTAAGTTTAGATTAAGTGAACTAATGTAAAACAACCTCTAATAATTAATTAATGGTTAATTGATTATCAGATAATGACTTGTTTACTCCAACACCACCCCTTAAGATCAACTTAGGGAGAAACTAAATAACTGATAGAGGAAGGTAAATGAATGCAAAAATGGGTCCCGACTACAAGGCCAGATGAGGTACCCATGTACATATGCAATGAATGGGATAGAGGAGAAAACCTAGTGGTATAAAACCACCCTACAATGAGATAACCTGTTGCCAAGAAGCATTGGAAGAACATTGTGGAGTAACACTAGAATCCTAATTCTAAAAATCAAGGAAAGAGAATTTTGTTTACTAATGAAACCATATGAGAGTCACTAGTTGAATAAAGGAAAAATCATGATAAAGCAATAATAGACCCGATACCACAGAACACTAGAAAACTTACACATTGGCACAACCCTAGAATCTATTAAGCAAAAATAGATGACTAAATGATGTATAACTGAAATGAAGTGAAAAGATCCAAATTGCACCCTCTTAACAATCAAAACATCCAAGTAATCTCCAGAATACCTATTGGAGCAAAACTGAAATAATGATAAACCTGGGATAGATATAGAAAATATTGCATGGATGGCAATATAGAGCTCTTGAATACCTTTCACACACCACAAGAATCACAAAAATCAGAGATCGCAGGAAGAAATTATGAGCTCGAGAGCCATAGATGGAGATCTAAATTCAAACAACAATAAATGAAACTAATATATATATATATATATATATTAACTAGAACCATTTGATAGTGCTCAAAACTAAATTTCTGACAATATCTCGTTTGCTAGATTTTGACTCTATATGCAAATGTTATGCCAAAAAGAAGAAAACTGCTCCTTTAGGGCAAACTAGGGCTTGGAGGGGGGAAAAGAGGGTCGTACAACCACTGATGTCAGAGGTTCAATATGTTGAATTTTGACGACCATCTAGATGTTACAATAAATAATGCCCCTACTAGAAAAATTTGACGGTCTGATAGAAAACGTACCAGGGCTGGAATATTCTCGTCGGAGTTTGTTGGCATCATCCCAGTTTTTCTACCATGGTTTTTGGAGGTGCCACCAAATTTTATGCCACTTGATTTTTTGCAAGATTTTGATAGAATATTTGAAGATGTTGTCATTGTTTTGAAAATCTGCCTGAAATTTTTAAGCATTGCCTAAGATTTTTAGCCACCACCTGTGTTGAAAAAGCCAACAACTTTTAATGAGCCATTGGTTCCTTTGAACCGTTTTCCTTGTACCTTGTGTGTTGTGTGGGGCCTACCGCTATGGTACGAATTTGTACCCTATGTGCAAGCTTCAATAAAGGATTCAACCTTTTTTTTTTTTAAAACATTATTTTCAAAAAAAATCTTTTCGATTTGATTTTAATAAAATGAATTTTCGATATATTATTTTTTGATTTTGAGGAAAAATATTAAAACCCTAATTTTATTTTTGATTAATGGATTTAAAAAAAAAAAAAACCAAAGAACCTTGATGTACTTGTGCACATGAAGTGAGGCAGAAAGGGGCCCAAATCTATAAAGATCTTCATACCCTTTAATTTTTTTTTCCTTTCATTGCAACTTCTCAAAAATTGATGAAATGACAAGTGATCCTTAGGTTTTTGGCTGCTCCGAACGTGATGGCGAGGCTCGTTTTTCTCCAAGACACACTGAAAAATTTCTCAAGGATAGACCTCTTCAAAAAATGAATAAGGTGTTATAGATCTGGGTTTTGATACCATGTTAGAATTGAAGAATCAATCCATAACTCTTGAAACACAGGTGCAAGAAATTATTTATCACAATAGAAAAGACCTAAAATTAAGATTGTTGTCAATAACCTGAAAATTCTATTGATGCAAATAACCTGGATGTATATTACTAATGAATGTGCATGCTTATTTAAGAAAAGTATAAGAAAACCCTACATGTAGATTTAACAAGATAGAGACAAGTGTTCTAATCTCATGGAACAAGACAACTTGTCCTAACTTTAGTCCAAAATAATAAAAGAATCAAACTAAAGATTAAGAAGTAACTTCTAAGTTTAGTTTAAGTGAACTAAAGTAAAAAAGCCTCTAATAATTAGTTGATGATTAATTAATTATCATATAATGAATTTTTTACTCCAACACTCATGTCATATCTCCTACCACTTTACCTCCCATACTTGTGTTCCATTCACCTGCCCCTCAAACACATATACACCTCCACCATATTCACCTCCATCTCAAAACATGACTAATGATGCCATCCTTAACCAAATTTCCACCATAAACCAAAATCAAAATGGCTAACCTTCATACCATTTCAAAAGCAACCCCTTATCCATGGAGATATTAAGAACACCAATACCACGAGGTATATAGATTCTTAGGTTTGAGAAATATGGAGGGAAAGGAGATCCTTCTAACCATGTTTCCGATTACACTGCCATTATGAACTTGTTGAGGACTTTATCAACCTTTTACAAGTGCATATGACTCCTAATATGAAATTAGTTGACTTGATGAGATATAAGCTAAAGGATGATGAAAAGGTTACTGACTTCATTTCACGCTACCAAATGCTTTATTCTCAAATTGACATAAACATGCTCGATCCTCACCTTCAATGAATGTTCATTGAGAACTTATAAACTAAGATACACTTGTTTCCTTCCTTTGTACATTTGTGTACCACCCTTCATGATTATCAAAACTCGGTTAGTACTCGTGAAACAAAACCCACCTCTAACCATCCTGAAAATTTTTGAATCCACAATTCAAAACAA
The DNA here is from genome assembly GCA_007115665.2 of Sequoiadendron giganteum. Taxonomy (NCBI): domain Eukaryota; kingdom Viridiplantae; phylum Streptophyta; class Pinopsida; order Cupressales; family Cupressaceae; genus Sequoiadendron; species Sequoiadendron giganteum. The sequence continues at coordinate 125,381,219 of CM021101.1, read as the reverse complement.
TTACCAATCTTTTAGGAAACAAAATAAAGGATTTTTGCAACTAAATCCCCCTCAACCAACCAACATGTTGATACCCAAGTGGCTGCTATAAATAAGACAAATCCTTTTACATTTGGGGATTTGGCTAGACAATTTACTCCCTTACCCAATACCCTCCATAACACCATGTTGCAACTTCTAGAGAAGAACTTGATTTCCTTACCCCTCATTAGAAGTTCTAATCCTAATAAACCCTTTCAAACTTTAGAGTGAACCTTATTGTCATTTTTACCAAAAAAATGGACATTATACAAATAATGGTAAGCATCTTAAACATCTTGTTTAATAACTCATTGATTCTAATCATTCAAATTGGAGGTGTCAATGATCAAGGTAATAAGTTTGTTGTCCCTCCCAACCAAAAATTGCAAATCTTTACCAATTCTATACCAAATCATAATATTTCATTTGTCAAAGGTAGTGAAACTAAAAAGAATGATGTGATGAATGTGTACACGGATGATGAAAACATGGATATTGATGAACAAGATCCTATGGATAGTAATATGGTTGGATTGATCAAAATTCAATCTCATAAGGGCTGAACTAAAATGTCTCTTGACATTGCTTTCTCATATAGGGATATAATAAAACATGCACTTGATTGTACTCTTTACATAGCCAGCCAAATCAATTATAAGCCCGCTAATGTGATATTAATTGATCTTGTATGTGGAGAGAATTTGATATCTGAGGAATTCTTACCTGTGCATGAACTCTATAAAGATACATATGATAACCGAAAGCATGGATAAAAAAACATAATGGTTTCACTTTCCCTATGATTGGTTTGATCATCCTCCCTTTAAAATTTGGACTGAAACAATTAGATGTCGCATTCTCCATCATCCTAAAGTTAGATCAATTTTGTGTGAAGCTTGGCTATCCATGGCTACACTCCATGGAAGTTGCCCCGTCGACTGTGAATAAATGTTTAAAGTTTCCCTTTGACAATGAAATATTTATTGTGCACCATAGTGGCTTTAATCCTATGTCTTCTTGTGGGAACCAGGGAAAAATTTAAGAAACCCCCCCCCCCCCCTGGGCTAAGGTGTAAAATCCTGGCGAATCTTGTATTATTCTCTATAAAAATATTTATTTTATTGGCGAATTTTTTCATTTTTCGAGAAAAAATAATAATCCCAATTGGCGAATCTTTTACAATCACTAGAAGTCTGTGGAAAATCGTGGTGAAATGCAATTTTTTTAAAACGAATAAAATATTTTTCATTGGCGATTAAAACCTTTTTTCAAACCAATTTTTTTTTTTCTGTTGGCGAATTAACCTTGTTTTCAAAACAGAAAAATAAATGTTGGTGAATAAAACCTTTTTTCAAAGCAAAAAAAATATTTTCATTGGCGAATTAAACATAATCTCAAACTAATATTATATTTCAGTGGCGAAATAAATAGATATGCCAATAAAAATCACTGTGGTTGGTGAAAATAACAAATTCCGGACATATTTTCCATACATTCAAATTCCTTCATAAAGAGTCTGGAATGCGAACAACTATCAACATATTTATTATTTATGAAGCCAAATGTCAGTGTAAATTAATATAATCTATGACCGTTCAATGAATTTTTGATGGATGACTATAGTTGCATTTCAGAAGTAAATCTCTAAAGCACTAAACTTGTGAATTGAAACCTCTGGAATAACACTAGAACTGTTAGATGCGGCCATGTGGTGAGATCAATTGAGACTCATCTCTCATCTCTCATCACCCATTCTGTCTTTTCAATGCCTTGATGTTGTACATTTCATTTAATTGAAATTCTCAATCTTTTTGAAGAGAGTTTGGTTGTCGTACTGCTAGTGTTGACAGTGGCGGCGATTAATGCAATATGTAACATGAACATCCAAAGAAATTTATTGGACAACTCATAGGTTTAATGAAACAATATTTGTAATGATTTCATATCATTTGAGTGGCACTGGTGATTTTGACAGCTTGTTAGCTTGAGTTACATTTTGCGTGTAGCCAAACATCAATCAAAATAAAGATTTTAATTGTACACAAATTGTGATTATCATTATACCCAGGCTAGTAGTGGCATTGGTGTCTGGTGGCCCATAAATACGGATAGTGAATAGTGGATAGTGTCACAAGGGTTTTCATTTTCTAGGGTTAATAAGGATTCAGGAAGAAGATGATGTGCTATTATTGGGTATACTATAAATTCTCCTACCTACAGTTATGTAGTTATAGATTAATCAGTAAAAGATTAATTTCCTTCAAGTTCAGAATGGGTGGAATTGGAAATAAGTTGATTTGGTTAACCTGAATTCTCAGACAAGTTTTGAACCATGATGAGGACCTCTGATGGAGGTAAGTTCTATACTAGTGCATGGAAGCTGCATGCAAAATATGGGAGCATATTTTCTACTCCTCTTGTATCCTCACAACTCCCTTTTCCCTAGAATGGCTGGCATAGCAAGTTCCATGCATTTATTTTCAGAGACACATGTGTATTACATCTTCTACATGACTCTGGTTCTCAAAGGGGATAAGTAAATTTTGTATCTTCACAACTTTCTTTTCCCCAGAATGATTACAACCCCCTTTCCCCTAGCATGGTTGGAATTGGGTGAATCCCTTGCGCTTAAACTTAATTTTCAATGCCACATTTGTATTATGTTTTCACGAGCAAAAGCTTGGAATCATGCATTTATTTTTAGAGTTACATTTGTAAGTTGTCACCAACAGAAGCTTGGAAATTTGAATCAATTTGTAGTCCATTGTAACGAGCAACAACTTGTAATAAATTATTAAATTGTGTGTATGTAAAGTGACACACTGAAATATGTTATTTATACAAAATAGGAGCTTGTTTGCTCTACAACTACTCGTCTTTGGCTATGTGCAGGATCATGATGGGCCAAAAAGTGGTGATATGATGGCCCATGTGGCTGATGAATTTTTTTTTATCCAAAATTGATGAAATGAAAAGGGTTTTCGAAGGAGATTCTTAGCTTTCCACAAATATATATTATGATTTACTTTGAATTTAATAAATAATTATTATTCATTTTCTATTTGAATTACAACTAAAGTCTTGATTGATGGGCCGATTGAATATGAAACATGCATCAAATTATATGCTTCACACACTATTGGATTAAAAGAAAAATAATTTAATTTCATGAAGTTTTGACCAAGTTAAGGTGGTCAAACGTACGAGTTTTTATATTTTTAAAAAGTTGTAATAAAAAAATCATAATTAATTATGTACTTGGAAAAAAATTACAAAAAAATATCCATCACATCAGGACATGAGTCTTCTACTTATATCTACTATATTATAAAAAAATATTATCATTTTATTGTGGTTAGGGTGGTCAAACAAACACCTATTTCTTATTTTTTCCCTAAGATTTAAGTACTACTGCATTGAAATTTCAAATTTTTGCCAAATAGATTTTTTTTAAATAAAAATAAACCTAGTAGTTTAGAAACTAAATTCAATTTGCAACAGATTCTATTCTTACATGTTTTTTAAATAATATAGTAAACTTATTCAAATTTTTACGTCAAGTTGCCTAACTCTAATTTTTTTGAATTTTATTGCCACTTGAGGGCCTATTTTTTCCATTATGATCCTGCACATGCCCCTTTAAAAAGATATGTAATAATGTGACATTGAAATTCAGTTGCAATAAAATAAATGGTTGTGTTGTGCTATTTTTCATTATTCATTTACACTTATAGTAAAGAGTTATTTTCTGAGTTCAAAACTTCAATGTCTATTTATATTAATATATTCAAATAAGTTTTTTTCCTTTTAGAAATTAAGTAATATACTTTATGCAATATGCACTTGATAATTCATGGTTAGTTGGTATGAGTTTTCCATAGTCCATGTAGTTAGATTCTTAGCTTTTGGATTCAACTATGTGTATTTTTGTGTCAAAAATATATACAGTTTAATCCAAAAGCTAAGCATCTAAGTATTCTCTGCCCCTAAGCTTTCTTTCTTCCATCCTTTCTTTGACTTTCTTGAACTCCCAGTAGACTAATCAGAATTCAACTAGTGGTTAACCTGTTATTTCCTTATCTTAGGCTAGATTGAATCTCCGGTTGGAGGTGAAGATATAGAAGTCGGATAGCTCAAGCTACCGGGTGGGTGGGAATCATAGGGATGCTTCTTCACCCGGGAGTTCAAGAAAGTAACCTCGTTATCGGGATCTCCCTCTAATGGTAATGAACTACCACCTCCAATCCCCACTCCCTCCTTCATCTACCTATAAATTCATGGTTATATTGGGCCATCATGGGAATGCAACATTCGTTCCACCGATTATTATGTGTTACAACAATGTGCTTACTTTTGTTGAATCTATCAATGTATCGGGGAGAGAACCTTATGTGTCAGCCTGATAGAATATTGTTACACCGATACTAGGTTGTGAGCTATTTTCTTCGAGCCATTGGCGAGGCTGTGATGGGGGTTTCGCCAATGAAGCATTGTTAGGCCGATGGTATTGAATTTTGTTAGGAATGGGGGAAGGACTACGAGTACGAGATTTCAAATGCATAGAGCGATAGGCTTGCAAACTTAAACCTCCAGAATTATCCTATAACCGTTAGATTTAGAAAGATCAACGGTTAAAAATTTACAACTTTAATGTTCCAATTTAAAAAAAAAAACGTAGTTAAAACACTTTATACTGCTAAGTGTCAACTGTCAAGTGATTTATTTTAAATTTTAAGTGAGAGGGTCAGCACACGGGGAGATTTTTGTAAGTCATTTTCAACATTAAGTTACTAGCCCCTTGGCCTTGATACTAATCCTAGCACACAAAAGTTTAAAACAACTTTAAAACACATGTGTCATTATGTCATGTTTTTTTTTAAAGTTAATATAATAAATTAGTCAAGTTTCAACCGTTGGATGATCATTTGATGTATGGTTGTATTTGCATTTCGGAATGAAATGCACATAGCAATAGACTTGTGAACTTAAACCTCCAGAATCACCCTATAAAAATTAGATGTTAGTGCAAAATAATAAAATCTATGACCGTTCGATGAATTTTTAATGGACGATTGTAGCTACATTCCAGAAGTAAATCTCTAAAGCACTAGACTTGTGAATTGAAACCTCTGAAATAACACTAGAACCGTTAGATGTAGCCATGTGGTGAGATCAAGGCTCGTCGCTCATCACTCATTCTGTCTTTTCAATGCCTTGATGTTGTACATTTCATTTAATTGAAATTCTCAATCTTTTTGAAGAAAGTTTGGTTGCTATACTGCTAGTGCTAGCAGTGGTGACGATTAATGCCATATGTGATATGAACATCCAAATAAATTTCTTGGACAACTCATAGCTTTAATTAAACAAGATTTGTAATGATTTCAGATTGTTTGAGTAGCACTGGTGATTTTGATAGCTTGTCAACTTGAGTTATAGTTTACGTGTTGCCATACACCAATCAAATTAAAGATTTTAGTTGTACACAAATCACGATTATCATTATTCAACTTTAAAACAACTTTAAAACACATGTGTCAATGTGCAATGTTTATTTTTTTAAGTTAATATCATAAATTAGTCAATTTTCAACCATTGGATGATCATTTGACGTATGGTTGTATTTGCATTCCAAAATGAAATTCACAGAGTGATAGGCTTGCAAATTTAAACCTTGAAAATCACCCTATAACCATTAGATTTAGAAAGATAAACGGTTAAAAATTTCAACTTTAATGTTCCAATTTCGAAAAAAAAGAGCATTTAAAGCACATTGTATTGCTAAGTGTCAATTGTCAAGTGATTTTTTTTAACATTTAAGTGAGAGGGTCAGCACACGGGGAGATTTTTTTAAGTCCTTTCACCTTTGCAACATTAAGTTACCGGCCCCTTGGCCTTGATACCAATCCTACTGCAGAAAAGTTTAAAACAACTTTAAAACACATGAGTCATGTTTATTTTTTAAGTTAATATCATAAATTACTCAAGTTTCAATAGTTGGATGAACATTTGATGTATGGTTGTAGTTGCATTCTGAAATGAAATGTACAGAGCGATAGGATTGAAAAATTAAACCTCCAAAATCACCCTATAATTGTTAGATTTAGAAATATCAGCAGTTTATAATTTGCAACATGTAGACTTAAGACGTTTGATTCACTTTAATGTTTCAATTTCGAGAAAAAAAACACTCTATACTGCTAAGTGAGGGTTAGCACATGGGGAAATTTTAGTCTTCACTCTTCAGATTGCTCATTACATTACACCTCCTTATTTTGGATTCCACAATTCCACTTCCAACAAAGCCATTCCAATTTCCACGACTATTAGCATTAATCTCTTCAAGAGTCAGGACTCAGAATCTAGGTAAGCAAAAAAAATTTGCAGCTACGTTTCATGGTTTGGCATTTCTTAAAATCTTATTTTGTCAAACTTTGAAGTTTGGGTTTAGAGACTTAAGAATTAAGAAAAATTAAGGAGGACTAATAGGTATTAGGGAATTCAAATTTCACAACTTCACATTGTATAAGCATGTCTACCACCATTACCACTAGAGCAATGTCCGATAAAAAAATACATTATGCAAAATTGCTTAAAACCCCAGGTTTCATTGATGGGTACCATGATATTTATGATCCTGAAATCTATGGTAGGCATACCTCAGAACTTATATTTTCATCTCAGAATAAGGCTACAAAGAAAACACAATTTAATAGTATCAGTGCACCGTGGGTAACTAGATTAGGGTGCATGATATTACATGAAGTTTTCCCTTGCCCAAAATTTATCATGGTCTGTGCTGAAAATTATGATGATAAGAAAAGAGAAATTGTTAATAAAGATAGCCAAGTATAATTGTTATCCATTAATGTAGAATAACTTGGAAAAGTGTTGGTGGTGTAGGAGCACCTAGGAAACACCTAGGAAACACTAGGCATAGGCAATTTTGTTTTTGAAGTTATAAGGTCATGTTGACCATTGAAATTGAGTTAGAGACTTAATAAAATGCCTTGGTTAGGAGCTATCAAGAGCCATCAGGAGCTATTAGGAGTGGAAATTTTTATAAGTTTAGACACTCACTTTTGTTAGTTTCTAGGAAATTGGCAAAGGTGGCAAAATGGAACATTTTGCACTTTTGCCACCTTGTAACTAAAAAGTCCGACCAAGGAAGGTATAACCACTTTGGGGAAACCTATATAAGGTGTGCCTCAACCTATGTGAATAGTTGGAAGGCATTGGAATTTTTTGTAGTTTGAAATTTCATGAATGACAAGCGAGGACAGTGAAAAGATTGACTAAATTTTCTATGTTTTTTGCTCTTGGTAGTGTGTTAATGGCATAACCAGGCATTGATATACATGTGGAATGTAATGTAGTTATATTCCAAGCATTGTTTGGGTCTCTAGGTACTTGTTTCCATCGTTTTCAAGTTTTTGATTGTAATTAGTTAGTTTCTTTCCTTGTTGTTCTGACTGCTAGATCGTCAAAAATGGAGTTCTAGTCCACTTTTCCCCTGTACCTAGTGTATGGGCTCTTGGAAATGGTGGCTAGACTCCATGCCTATATCTATAGTAGAGGTAGGAGTCTTTAGGGGTCAGGAATTCATGAAGGAAGTCTGTTCCTAGGCAAGCTTGGCAGTGCCCGACTAGGAAGGACAAAGAGTGTAGAGCACTAAGGTTGCAAGGGTGCCCATCTCCTGGAAAACCATGTTGTGGAGAGGATTCTAGTTGCCTTGAAAGGACTTGGCAAGAAGGAGGAGGCTTCAATAAACCGGGAGGAGGCAGAACAAGCTGACTGATCATAGTGAGGTGAAGAAATGGCTTAAAACAAGCCTACATTAGCTAAATCAAGGGTTAGGACAATGTACGGATAGTGGAGGCTCCAAACCCCAAAAATATTTGAGGTGTGGGCAAGGGTATCACGAATCCCAAGAAAATATTTGGGTTCCTTTGGAGGATTTGGGTGAACTATCCAATTCTCTCGGGTTAGGAGGCTTAATTGGGGCTCTAGGGCTTGTAGCCTTTTTAACCCTAGATGAGGGTTTGGTGGAAGCGATGGAGAGTTGGAGTTTGGTGATTGTCCAGGAACCCTAGGAAGATGTTCTGAAGCCATTAGAAACATCTCTACACCCCTGCAAAGAAAAAACTGAGAATTGGGGAGTAATTGACCTTTAGGGAAGATTAAGGGTTAAGGGAAGCAAAGAAGCAAGGCACCAAGATTGGCTTGGTAGATAGAGAGGGAAATGATAGTGGGGTTGGATAGTAGGACCAGGGGTATCTATAAATGAGATAGGACATAAAGGTTAAGGGGGGAGAGTCACGTAGGAGTTATTGAGAATAAGGACCCAGAGCATGGTTTAGTGATTGTTCCATCCAACCCTACCCTATCAGATTGGTATCAGAGCAAGTTAAAGATTTGGGATTTAGAGTTGTATGTTAGACCTTGAATCCAATGGTTCCGAAAACATGGTGACCAATGTAGAGTTAGCAAGAGACCTGATAGAGGAGCAAGAGAAAAACAAACAGTTTGAAGAGGTAGTTGAAGAGATGAAGCAAAGGTTAGACGAGGTGGTAGAGGCTGCAGGCAAGATGAAGGTACAACTAGCAGTAGTTAGAGACAAGGTTGAGGATCAGGTTGAGGAAGACATAGAACTAGACCTTGATCCCCCACTAAAGGAGGAACCCTTCCTCAAAGCATTGAAGGATTTGAGTGGTAAAGCACTAGAAGGCATTCCCATCTTCACAGGTAGAATGGATGCAAAGTTGGTGATGGAATGGATAGAAGGAATGGAAAATCACTTTGAGTGTGATGGAGTTACTGAGGCATAGAAGTTGAAGATAGCCAAATCAAGGTTAAGGGGAAAAGCACTGACTTGGTGGAGGTTCCTACAAGAAGAAAGAGAGAATGAAGGCAAGAAACACATTTCAAGTTGGAAAGCTATGGTGGCTAAAGTGAAGGAGTATTATTTACCTAAAGACTATGAGGTCCAATTGCATAAGAAGAGGTAGAACCTTAGGTAAAGAGACCTAGATGTAGCTACCTACATAGAGGAGTTCCAAAAACTAGGTCTTAGGTCTAGGGTGCAAGAGGTGGAAAGCATCAAGGTGGCGAGGTATCTAAATAGCCTCAAATGGAACATCCAGGAAGAGTTGAGTCTTTTTACACTCACCAATCTCCATAGTTTCTTTCAAATGGATTTTAAGGTGGAGGACAAGCTGAAAAAGAAACAAGACTCCAATTCTAAAGGTAGAGGCAAAGGTAGAGATCAAAGGGATCAAAGAGGGCAAAGAGGTGGCTACCAAGGTAGAGGAAATGAGCAAAGAAACCAAGGTGAATCCAAACTCACAGAGCATGGAAGTGAAGCACCTTCTAGAGGAGGTTATGGAAGAGGTAGAGGTTCTCAAGGAGGATCAAATAGAGGAAGAGGAGCAGGTAGGAGCAATTCATATTTTGCTACTATGAAATGTTACCATTCTGGGCAAGTAGGCCATCCAGCTTATAGGTGCCCAGAGAAAGCATCTTCATCACACACTGAGAAGAGAGTTGCACAAGAGGACACCATGAGCACCAAATCACCTAAGGTAAGTCATATAGAATCTGAAATGGGGGAGAATCTGATGTTTAGGAGAGTCTTGATCAGACAACCGGTCAAGGAAGAACCAAAACAAAGAAGGGCTCTATTTAGAGTGAGATGCAAGATACTTGGAAAAGTATGCAAGGTCATTATAGATTTAGGTTCAACAGACAATATCATCTCAGATGAGGCAGTAAAGAAGTTAAAATTGGAGAGGGTACCCCACACTAATCCCTACAAAGTCACATGGTTAAACAAAGGGCAGAGTGTTCTTGTTAATGAACAAGTAACGGTGGAGTTTTCTATTGGAGGGTACAAGGATAAGTTAATTTGTGATGTATTACCCATGGATTCATGTCATCTTCTATTGGGAAAACCATGGCAGTATGATAGAAGTGCCATCCATGATGGAAAGGAAAATAAAATTTCATTTAAGAAGGATGGGAAGACCTTTAAGTTGTAGTCACTGTTAGAGGAGGATGAAGGACAATCAAAGACACCAAGTTTTTTGTTGAGCAGTGGTAAAGAGTTCCTTAACACCTTACATGAAGGAGGAGAAGGTTATGTGATCATGGTGCAACCCAAAGAGGAAGAAAATACTAAAAAACCAGTCATACCTGGAGCAGTCCAGAATTTGCTTGAGAAGTATAAGGATATAGTAAGTGATGGTGCACCTGCAACTTTACCTCCTAAAATAGCTATTAGTCATCAAATTAACTTCATACCTGGAGCATCATTACCTAACAAAGCAGCTTATAAGCTTACACTGGATCATAACTTAGAGGTAGCTAGACAAGTACAAGAGTTAATGGATCAAGGATTGATTAGGAAGAGCATCAACCCATGTGCAGTACTAGTAGTCTTAACAACAAAGAAAGGAGGCAAGTGGACGTTATGTACTAATTCTAGAGCAATAAATAGAATCACAATCAGGTATAGGTTCCCTATTCCTAGGATTGAAGACTTGATGGATTGTCTTGGAGGAGCTTAGTATTATACCAAGTTGGATCTCAAGAGTGGATACCATCAGATTAGAATCAAGGATGGGGATGAGTGGAAGACAACATTCAAGACAACAAATGGGTTGTATGAGTGGAGAGTGATGCCATTTGGCCTCTCTAATGCCCCTAGCACATTCATGAGACTCATGAATGAAGTACTCAAGGACTTTACAGGGATATTTGTGGTGGTGTATCTTGATGATATACTCATCTTTAGCAAGACGACAGAAGAACACCTTAAACATGTGGATATGGTTCTTAGAAGGCTGCAAGAGAAGTTAGCCATCAACCTAGAGAAGTGTGAATTCTTTAAACAAGAGCTGATATATTTGGGTTTTGTAGTGTCACAAGGATCATTGAAAATGGATCCAAGCAAGGTGGAAGCTATCCTAAACTGGCCTACACCAACTATAGGGACTGAGGTAAGAAGTTTCCATGGATTGGCTCAATTTTATAGGAAATTCATAAGAAACTTTAGTGGCATATGTGCACCAATCCTAGATACAATCAAGGGTGGTTTGAAAACTAAGTTTGTGTGGAATCAAGAAGCTGAGAAAGGGTTTGAGAAACTAAAACAAGAAACGAAAACTCAACCTATTCTCTTGCTACCAAGCTTTGACAAATTGTTTACAATGGAATGTGATGCTAGTGGAATGGTAGTAGGAGGAGTGCTAAGTCAAGAAGGAAGACCTATAGCTTTCTTTAGTGAAAAGATCAATGAAGCTAAGAAGAAATACTCAACCTATGATCTATAACTTTATGCTTTAGTTTAGTCACTTAGGAAATGGAGGCACTACCTTCTACCCAGGGAGTTTGTAGTCTTTACTAACAATCAGACACTCAGCTATATCAACACTCAAGAGAAGTTGAGCAATAGACATTTGAAGTGGATGGAGTACATCCAATCTTTTACCTTCACCATCAAGCACAAGAAGGTACAATTGAACAAGGTAGCAGATGCATTGAGTAGAAGATTGCTGACAGTGCAAGAGATACAGATCAAGAGCATTGGCATAGAGAGTTTCAAAGATCTCTATGGGGAAGATGAAGATTTCTTAGAGGCCTACAAGGTATGTTCTGACTTTGAGAATCATTTTCATAGCCAATACTCAGAGTATACTTTGCAAAGTGGATTGTTGTTTAAAGGAAATCAATTGTGTGTTCCAAAAGGGTCAATGAGAGAAAACCTCATTTGGGAAAAGCATAATGGTAGTCTTAGTGGTCATTTTGGCATCAATAAGACTTTAGAACTAGTGCAAAGATTTTACTATTGGCCTAAGTTGTCAAGAGATGTCAAGAGGTATGTGGAGAAATGTTTTGTGTGTATGAAAGCCAAGGGAGGAGCTAGTAATGCTGGCCTATATCAACCCCTACCCATTCCTAATAGACCATGGGAGTGTGTGAGCATGGACTTTGTGGTAGGACTCCCTAAGACCAAGACTGGTTTTGATAGTGTGTATGTAGTGGTGGACAGATTCAGCAAAATGAGTCACTTTATTCCATGCAAAACCACTCATGATGCTAGCTATATAGCTCACCTTTTCTTTAAGGAAATTATAAGGATCCATGTCTTACCTTTAAGCATTGTTTCAGACAAGGATGTTAAATTCATGAGTCACTTTTGGAAGACTCTATGGAGCAGATTAGGTACCAACCTATCTTTTGGATCAGGTTACCATCCTCAGACTGATGGACAAAAAAAGGTGGTTAACAAGGTGCTATGTAACCTTCTAAGGTGCCTAACTAAAGAATATGGAGATACATGGGACATGGTGATCCCATAGGCTGAGTATGCTTACAATGATAGTGTGAACCGGACGACAGGGAAGAGTCCTTTTGAGGTTGTGTATGGAATGCAACCAAGAGGGATATGTGAGCTCAGGGATCTAGGAGCTATGGAGAATAGGAGTGGACATGCAGAAGACTTCACTCAAACCATGAAAGAGATTCAGGAGCAGGTAAAGAGGACAGTCACCGAGGCTACTCAAAAATTGAAAGAAAAGGTAGACATGTCAAGGAAGGATGTGCAATTTGCTGTAGGAGACTTTGTCATGGTTCACCTTAACAAATAAAGGTTGCAGAAGGGAATTTCAACCAAGTTGCAACTGAAAAGAGTAGGACCATGCAAGATATTAGCCAAGTATGGCAAGAATGCATACAAGGTGGAGTTACCTTTAGATTTGGGAATTTCACCAGTTTTCAATGTTGCTGATTTGATCAGGTACAAGGGATCAGTCCGAGATATGGATCAGAATAGTAGGGAGGTCTTCAAGGAATTCAGAAAGATAGCCTTACCTACTAAAGACAAACTCCAAGCAGAGAGCATCTTGGAGTCAAGATAGAAATCTACAAGAAAGAAAGTGTACACAGAACATCTTATCAAGTGGAAGAACAAGCCTGAATCTGAGGCTACATGGGTACAAGAGGATCAATTCAAGAAGCATGGAATTGATATGTCACTAATCTCTCCTTCCATTCCTTAGTGTTTGGTAGAGAGGGGGAGAATGGTGCAGGAGCACCTAGGAAACACCTAGGAAACACTAGGCATAGGCAATTTTGTTTTTGAAGTTATAAGGTCATGTTGACCATTGCAATTGAGTTAGAGACTTAATAAAATGCCTTGGTTAGGAGCTATCAGGAGCTATCAGGAGTGGAAAATTTTATGAGTTTTGACACTCACTTTTGTTAGTTTCTAGGAAATTGGCAAACGTGGCAAAATGAAACATTTTGAACTTTTGCCACCTTGTACTAAAAATTCTGACCAAGGAAGGTATAACCACTTTGGGGAAACCTATATAAGGTGTGCCTCGACCTATGTGAAAGGTTGGAATGCATTGGAAGTTTTTGTAGTTTGAAATTTCATGAATGACAAGCGAGGACAGTGAGAAGGTTGACTGACTTTTCTGTGTGTTTTGCTCTTGGTAGTGTGTTAATGGCATAACCAGGTATTGATATACGTGTCAAATGTAATGTAGTTATCTTCCAAGCATTGTTTGGGTCTGTAAGTAGTTGTTTCCATCATTTTCAAGGTTTTGATTGTAATTGGTTAGTTTCTTTCCTTGTTTTGACTGGCAGACCGTCAAAAATGGAGTTCTAGTCCACTTTTCCCCTGTACCTAGTGTATGGGCTCTTGGAAATGGTGGCTAGACTCCATGTCTGTATCTATAGTAGAGGTAGGAGTCTTTAGGGGTCAGGAATTCATGAAGGAAGTTTTTTCCTAGGCGAGCTTGGTAGTGCCCGACTAGGAAGGACAAAGAGTGCAGAGCACTAAGGTTCCAGGGGTGCCCATCTCTTGGAAAACCACGGTGTGGAGAGGATGCTGGCTACCTTGAAAGGGATTGGCAAGAAGGAGGAGGCAGAACAAGCTGACTGATCACAGTGAGGTCAGGAAATGGCTTAAAACAAGCCTAAATTTGCTAAATCAAGGGTTAGGACAGTGTACAGACAGTCGAGGCTCCAAACCCCAAAAATCTTTGAGGTGTGGGCAAGGGTATCCCGAATCCCAAGAAAAGATTGGGGGTCCTTTGGAGGCTTTGGGTGAACTATCCAATTCTCTCGGGTTAGGAGGCCTAATTGGGGCTCTAGGGCTTGTAGCCTTTCTAACCCTAGATGAGGGTTTGGTGGAAGTGATGGAGAGTTGGAGTTTGGTGATTGTCCAAGAACCCTAGGAAGATGCTATGAAGCCATTAGAAACATCTCTACACCCCTGCAAAGAGAAAACTGAGAATTGGGGAGTAATTGACCTTTGGGGAAGATTAAGGGTTAAGGGAAGCAAAGAAGCAAGGCACCAAGATTGGCTTGGTAGATGGAGAGGGAAATGATAGTGGGGTTGGCTAGTAGGACTAGGGATATCTATACATGAGATAGGACCTAAAGGTTAAGGTGGGAGAGTCACCTAGGAGTTTTTGAGAACAAGGACCCAGAGCATGGAATAGTGATTGTTCCATCCAACCCTACCCTATCAGTTGGGGTTTACAACTGAGGAATTTGGAAATGACCACATTGACCTAGAAAAGATTGCTAGTGATTATGAAGCAGTGGAAGAAAGGCAGAAAAATAATTTCTTAAATAAAATAGTTTAGGATAGAAACAAATTGAAAGGTGATCATAAGCCTGCTTATAATTTGGATATTTTTAAACCATGGGTTCATGATACTATTTCCATGCTAGCATTTTTCGTCAGTTTGGATAGTGATTTGGAAGTGAGTGCAGACCTCCTTGAAATGGTATTTAATATCCATTATGGTGTTGAACATATCAAGTATAATTATATTCAACACATTTTAAAATCCATGCATAAACAATTTTTAATGATTTAAAAAGGTTCCACCAAGACATTTAGGTTCACAACCTACTTGTGCTATCTTTTTCTATTCAAGTTTAGAGGAAAGTTTGAGACCAACAAGCTTCAGATTCAACCCTATAATAATGCAGAGGAAAATAAAATGGCTCCAATATATGAATGGACCACTAAGATAAGGATGCATTATTCTCAAAGGAACTACAGTCATTTTTTAGACTACTTTTTGGCTCCATTACATCAAGCAATTACAAATACTCCAATGCCTAGATTGCCTATGTCATGTAGAAATTACATGCAACTAGGAAAAGAAATACATTTGGCTGATTGGTACTTAATGGAAGAATATATTATGCTAATATTTTATGGATCAAGAGTACAACCATACAAGCTTCCAATACATGTGACATAAAGAGTTTTTGCATTGGAATATGTAAGGCAGGTGTAGTGTGTTGATGAACTACACTTTCTCAATCAACAAAAGAAGACCTTATCTCCTTCTTTACCTTTTTCATGTGGAGGGTTCACATTTGACAAAAAAGCATTTAGTGTGGCACATAATCTTTTATTTTTTTTTGACTTTGATGATATCTGTCACTACCAGTATGATCCACGTGACATCATTAAATCAATGATTCTGGCCAATAGGAATGCTTCAAGTAGAATTCAACATCAAAGTAAACCTTTTCTTTAAAACTTGAGAAACAAGGATTCTTGGGATGAGGTCAAAATAACAATGGAGAAAAGTGTTGCTGAGAATGGTATTTATTTTGAACAATTGTTAGCATAAATTATGGCATTGCACTGAAAGACAATCAGGACATACAACAATTTTTATGAAAAAAGTGATAAAACATCTAGTAGAGTAAAAATTCCAAGTTCTCTAGAGAAGGAAGTTATAGATAAAAATTGGTCACAATAAATAATTACTGCCTTTTGGTCTATGAGGAAGGACCCAGGTGATCCAAGAGCTCTTGCAGAGTATGGAGCTAACGAATAAAATAAAGAGTTTAGAAAATTGTGGAATATAGAGCATCCTAATGAACATGGAAACAAAGAAAGTGATGATGAATCTAATGATGATAGTGAAGAAGTAGAAAAAATTCATGCCAATTACAAACCTAGTTTAAGTGAGGCCACAAAAGAGGCATATGCTTCACCATATACTTCAGGAGCAGCCATACTTGAAAAAATTTGTTATGAAGGTGGTCCTTTGGGGTCTAGAAGACAAGGCCTTTGGACGGTAACAAATTTTGAGCATAGAAAACTAGTTGATAAATTTGTCCTTGGGCTTGGAGGTGAAAAAGTAAACCAAGGGCATACAAGTGAAACTCAATTTGTTATAGCTTCTAATTCTCATCCTCATGGTCAGATACAATCACAACTAGGACATGCCCTTGGTGGAAAACTTAGTGCAACTGGGAGTTCCATTGGTGGCGATAGTATGGGTAGTAGTAATAGTAGTGGTCAACATGTGCTACAACAAAAAATTACACACAAAAGGAAAACAATACAAGATACCACAAAAACACTAGGTGATCAAGGAAATCAAAAGAGGCAAAGGATTTTGATAGGTCCAAGTCACGCTATCAGTGGATCCACCACAAAGGAGTTATTTCTTGGCACTCCCCTAATTCCATTTATTGTGGTTGTGACATCATTAGCAATTGTGAGTACTCCTATTCCTTCACCATTCAAACATTCCATTGTTCCTGCCTCCCTAGGTTATGATTTCATTGAAGAGTTTAAAAAGAAATCAGACTTGAATTAAAAAAAAAGAAGCCACTGATGGAGAGTGTGTCTACTGTAACTTCAGAGCCTGCAACAACCATGGTATTACCCACATTTGACACAAATAAAGAAATCATGGAGTACACAATTGTTGCTCCCACAGTTAAAAAAAAACTAACACATTAGATGGATCCATCTGAATACCAAGTAACCAATTTTCAATTGGATTTTTCTAGCCTAAAAAATATTGACAAAATTAATGTATCAAAGAAGAACAATGAATTGGTGTACACATAATTGCTAAAGAAAGATAGAGAGAAGAAAAGGTTGCATACCCAAATAGAAAATTTAAAGGCAAACCTAGCAAGTGAGAAAGCAAAGAGGAAAGCAATAGATAACAAGAGAAATGAATTAGAAAAAAGAATAATAAAATTTTCCTCTACATCAACAAGCAAATAGGATAAACCAAATGAGAGAGAAGTGAATGACCTGAAGCGAAGGCTAGATGACAACAACAAGAAATATGGTGAGGAAAAATCCACTTCAAAAAAATTAAGACTAAGCATTGTGAATGGAAATGCATAGTGGAAACACAAATTGGAGAAACAAAGATAAACATATGAAAGATTGCAGACAAAGTTGATGGAAGAAAAAGAAGAAATTAGGTCTTCTCAAAATAAGTTATTTGCATTTTGTAGAGATATAGTGAGGCATGTGAAACAAAAGATATGGGATGAAATAATGCAAAGGTTTGATCATTTGTGTGACATGTTTTAATTGATTGATACTATCAGACAACATTATAAGAGCTCAACAAATATTTAGTGGACAACAAAAATGTGTTGGAATTAGAGAAATCTGCAAATCAAGTTCTACAAACAGTCTACAAATCTAATGACAATGATTTGAAATAAAAAGGGATTACTAATTGGTTTGAAACCTCAATGAAGTTGCCATCTATCATTGAAAAGTGTTTGAGAATGCATGGAACAAAGAATTATTTGCATTTGGTTGCAGAAAAGATGAAGGTGGTGGATGAAAAGGTAAGGAACTTCACAAAGCTTGGTTTTCCAGAGGCTTTTGAAACAAATGACTGATTCATTAGAAAGGATGGTTTCAGAAAGAAGATGGAAGGTGCAAGGAAGATTGATTTGGACCAATTTCCTCATAGCCCAAATGTGAACTATTTGGATTCCATCAGAACACTGATAACTTCAAGTCAAAAAACATCAGTTAGAACAAGGTGAAGAGTGGAAGTTTCTAGAAAAGGTGATATAGTGACTTGATTTTTAATTTTCAATCTTTGATAATATGAGTTTCCAAGTTCAAACTAAACTCTATGCATACTTGTCTTTGGGCATTGGAAATATTTTGCATTTCCAATGCCAATATGTACTCCTTCATGTGAAAATCAATTAAAAATCTCAAATTCAGACATCAATAATGTGATGATGTTCAATTATCTGTATTATTTATTTTATCATTTGAACTATAAGGTGATGAATTGCTATCTCATTATATTTACTTCTTGGTAGAGCTTCCAAGTTATGGATGTTGAACTGTTAGCTCATTATATTTACTTCTTGGTAGAGCTTCTAAGTTATGGATGTTGAACTGTTAGCTTATGTTTTGTTGGGACTAAAAATCTTGATCAGTATCCACCAACTTATACCTCACCCACATCCCACATACTGCAAAAATACACTACACTTGATTTTATGATTAGCACAAATTGCATAGATTTATGTGACAAGATCCATTTTGTGTCCCAAATTACTAATTGATCAATGATCATGTCCATCAATAGATCTAAAGCCCCATGGTCATAGCCCCTATTCCTGAAGAATTCAAATTCAATGTATTGAAAAATTAAATGTACTTCCACACACTCAATTTGAATAACATAAACAACCAATTTGGAGACAACCAAATAAGTTAATAACATATAAGCATATGAATCCACAATAGTTGAACACTCGAAAGAAAATCAGTAATTATGTGTAACCTTCTGCATTGTATTGATCTTCAAAGTTCAATTGATATGCATTATAAAAAGAGTTTATGATATGAGATGGATGGGCGAATCGGTGCAATCTATTATCTATCTTCTTACTATTTTCTACTCTAAAGTCTAATTAAAAATGATGTGATGATCCATTGATCTCCTACTCTGGTGTTGATCTCTCTTATATATGAGAGGCAACAAGCAACAAACCCCTTACAAAAAGTCATGACATTTGACAACTAAACATAACTCAAATTATAAATAAAACAATGTCGCAGGTGAATACACCAATCCGTTAATCTCCAAGCAGTAGCCCGTGACCACCTAAGATTTGTTCAAGGCTTCTACTCCATGATAGGGTGCTCATCATGCTGATGGATGTTGTTCTTAAGCTGAATGTGATGGTTGTCTTGTTGAATCTGATGGTTGTCTCATTGAATCTGATTCTGACACATCTATAGTTTCATTAATAAACAGATTGACTACAGAGAGGTGATGGATGTACTCCTATTCAGTATAGGTGTCCACATTAGAGATCACCTCTTTTATATCATATTCCATAGAAATTATTTTTTTGAGTTGCTTATGAGTGTTTTGTAAAACCATATCCTCGTCATTTATTTCTTGTAACACAACAGTTAGAAGCCCAACAAGCTCTTCCTTCCAATCATCATATTCTCATGGATTTCCAATGCCATTATGAAGTGTCAGGAGTGGGACTGAATCAAAGTAGTAAAAATCTTCCCTAAGCTTGTTATGATATCCATTATGTGATTCTACCAGCTTGTTATATGTCAACAATATTTGTCCTTTCATGGCATTCTTATCTACGAGCTCCTTTTTTTTCTCCATCATTCTAGGCTGCAATCGTTCATTCTCCACCAATGTAATGTGTGTCTATTTGAATACTTTCCAATATTCATTAGCACACTTCATCATTTTGTTGAATCTTTCTTTTATCATTTCAAATACAGTGTTATATTTGATTGTTTTCACTTCTTTCTCCAATTCTTTCCATTTCCCTTTGGATTTTAGATGGCAATTCTTCGAATAGGCTGCATCAGCCAATGCATCAAGCACTCTCTTATCTTTTTCAAACCATGGGGAGTAAAAATATGATGTGGAGGAGGAATATGTTCTTTCTCTCTAATTTGTTAGCTCCTTCTTCAGTTTTTCATTTTACTTAATCAATTTTTCGATATGTCCTTTGGTAAATTTTGCCATGTTCAATTCTGCTATCTCCATAGGGTTGGTATCCACTACTTGTTGAACCAAGAGATTGCCAAACAATTGGTTTGGATTACTAATTATATCATGTCTTTTATCATGTGGATACAATGACCAAATAAGAAAGGTGGCTTCGTCTGGGTTGTACCCAGATCCTAAATACATTTTGTCACTTGCTTCTTCTATTAAGTTCATTGTCTTATCCCCTCTTTTTTTGAAGCTATCAAATAAAATTGAAGAGCTAATATCTCACCCTGGTAGGAGCAACACTCCAGCTTCTTGAAGCAATTCCCTTCCCCTTTCAGGAGTGATGGACTCCATTTCCTTTTCTACCTTCCTTTTCAATTCCTCTAGAGCAGTTTCCTCCTATTCAGGAGTGATATCCTGTATCCGTTGTCTCATTTTTCTGCCTTTATATTCGTAAAAAAATAATTTAAATTTAGAAGATTTAACAAAATCACAATCTGAAATAAACTATTGTCCAACCCTAACCCTCACATCATCAAATAGTTCATTTGATGCCTCAAATATTATAATATTTTTCTCTTGAGGGGGCTTGTACTCTGCAATCATAGGAGCACTGATTTGTTTGACTTGCTCACCCTCTTCATCACCCTGCTCTTTTTCACTTATATCAATATCTACAGAAAAACATACCTCAGGAGTAGGTTGTAAAGGTATGTAATCCAAGGGCTCTATGTCTTTAGCTTGTACTCTTGAATAGGTTGCATGAGGTGCATCAAAAAAAAATCGGGTAACATCCTTTACCAGTTCATTGACATGAGCGATGAGTTGCTCAATTCTTGTTAAAGGATCCTGTATCTCACCAAATGCCTTTGAATAAGATGAGACATTTTTTCTCTTCCATTCCTCTACAAACATAATCTTATTATAGGTGTCCATTCTTTCCTTGGTGGAAGCCTCATCATGGTTTCTTATGACATCTTCGATTGAGAACAAATGTTCATACCCCGATAGCCCCTGCGATAATCTCACCTTGTGAATAAACCCTTTTGCATCAAACTATTTCCTTATATCACCTAGATGTAGGTTGTAATGTGCTAATTTACCATCAATTTCTCCATATCCTTTATTGGAAACAACTATAAAGTATCCAAAACATAAGGTGCTCAACATAATTGATTGTTTCTATGTCCTTTGAGGTGTTTGGAATCAGATTTTGTCAATTGCCTCACAATTTCTAAATAAACAATTCGGTTAGGAACTACTCGTGGCATCAAGTGTGGAGCCCCTTTGAACCCATAAAACCTTATCACTGTACAATCAGGGAAATCATATGAGTCTCCCCAATTATGATTCACTTTATTTCTTTGGTCATTTTCCTTTGGTCTTAGAAATATTTGTACTTTTGGGGATAAGTTATAATTGCATGGATATCCCAACAACTTCATCAATGGTTTTATAAAATAATATTCAAAATAAAGGTAATGAGACCTACCAAATCAGTTTTCCCACAATGAAGTCTATATTTGTATAGGTTTAAAACCTCCATTTTCATCTATATATTTTATCCTTAATTCTTCACTCCAAACCCCTCTGACTTGTCCCTCGTACAAAAGCAAATGCGTAAGCGAAGAATAGTGTTCAAAATTAATATTATCACTATTATTTTTAATATTTTCAAGCCCTCGATGTAGGGCGTTGGCCAAGTAGCTAGCATAATCAAATGGTTTGGCATCCTTGCTCTGTATGTCTATAGGTAAGACCATTGGGGCAATTGACATGAGAGGCAGAACCTCTACTCCCAAAACCTCACCAACTAAATCATAGGTGTATTAGAAATACTTTTCAAACAAATCTTCATGGAAAGGAGGGTTTTCACTACTAGAGAACCTCATGAGTTGGCCTCCTTCAGTCTTGGGCCTATGCACAGGTAATTTCCATCTCTTATAGCTGGTATCCATGTGGCGATACTCTATCAAGAGATCTTTGACCGTGAATTATAAATTCAGTGAACACGCTAACTGAAATACATTAGAAATGAGATCCCTAGAAATAACAAGCATGTCACCCCCACCATGTGACTGAATATTTATTTTCTTGGGGTCATATATGATAGCAAGAGCTTTAATTAGCTCTGCATTCACAAACACATTGGGCACCACAAGTCTTCTCAGGTTCAACCTCCACGGATTGCAGACTGGTTGAAACCTAAATTGTGTTCTGTAATGGTACATGAAGAGGTCTGACCCTCGTTGCGGTGTCCAAATATCCCCTAAGCCCTTATGTTTGTCCCATAATCAATCCATGGAAGGATTCATTTGATCACTCCTCTTGGGTCTCGACCCCAACCCAAGGCATTGATCTATCAGGTCTTCATTTAGGAGTCTCTTAGGCTTTTTAATGTCTAGTTGATCCAAAGTCTTAGTCTTTTCGATTTTCTATTTTTCAGCTTTGGGTTTTTCTGTACTCTCTTCCATTATTTAAATCTTAAGCTTTTGATGAAAATAGCTTCTCATCTGGGTGTGAAGTACTTACGTGAGTCTCGCTGAGTCGCCTCCACAACCCACCAGTCTTTTTTGCGTCAGAACTCCAAGTTTTTGCCTTTTTGCTTCTGCCCTAAGCAAAATCTTTCAGGATTTTGTAACAACTATGTGATCAACTTGTGATATAATTCACCTCAATTTTGGTTCATAACTGCACCATCCATGGACCATCTTTCATTCTTGTCATCGAAGATGAAAATTTATTTCAAATATTTTGAAGTCGACAATGTCCCAGGATTTCACATCAATCTTCCATCGATAGCCACCCTCTCCACCGATGGACACCTATCCTTTGTTCTATTGGTGGGATGCCAGATAATTTTTCCCCGATGTGCCATAGTTCCCCTGATATACTTTATGCATTCAATAATTCATGCCCATGGTTATAATTCATGGTTACTTTTGTTGATAACTTGACTCTATCACTATATCAGGAGAGCACCTTAGGAGTCAACCCGATAGATTATTGTTACACCGATACTAGCTTGTGAGCTATTTTCATTGGGCCATCGGCGAGACTGTGATGGGGGTTCCACTGATGAAGAATTGTTAGGCCAATCATATTGAATTTTTTAAGGAATGGGGGAAGGACTACGTCGCTACAAAATTTCAAATTTGTTTATGGATGCAATGTGAATGTAGGCTATAATATGGATCTTGTCACACAAATTTCTATAATTTGCATTGTGCATAAAATCAAAGTGTGGTATATTTTTGTGATTATTGATAAAATTCGATAATTCATGCCCATGGTTATAATTCATGGTTACTTTTGTTGACAACTTGACTCTATCGATATATCGGGAGAGCACCTTAGGAGTCAACTTGATAGAGTATTGTTACACTGATACTAGGTTGTGAGCTATTTTCATCGGGCCATCAGTAGGACTGTGATGGGGGTTCCGCCAATGAAGCATTGCTAGGATGATGGTATTGAATTTTGTTAGGAATGGGGGAAGCACTACATCACTACGGAATTGAAAATTTGTTTATGGATGCAATGTAGGCTATAATATGGATCTTGTCACACAAATTTCTACAATTTGCATTGTTCATAATTTATGAATCATAAAATTAAAGTGATTTATTTTTGTGATTATTGATATGTGGAATATAAGTGGGGTGGATCGGTGGAGGTTAGTTTCTTTGAAAATAAAATAAAATTTCCTTTTCAAAGATCAAATTTAAATTTTAATATCACAATTTCATGGATGATGGAATACTATATAATTTATAAAATATCATCAACTATAGTTTGAATTTGGCATATGATTCATGAAGTGCAATATAATATAAAATATCATGGAGTGCAATATAAAATAAAATATCCTGAAGTGCAATGATTCATAATTTATTTGAATACAATATAAAAAATCATCAACTACAGTTTGGAATATGATTCATGTAGTGCTTGAGTGAAATATAAAATAAGATATCATGAACTGCAATGATTCACAATTTCAATGTTCATTGAATACAGTATAAAATATCATCAACTATAGTTTTGAATTTGGAACAATGGGAACTAATTCATGAAGTGCAGTAAAAATACCTAAAACCTACTAATTCTCTTCCATTTCCCAAATGGAGTCAGGGTCCTCAAACCGATTCTCATCATGAGAGAAAGTAAAAGATTTATCTTGATTATGATTTTTCTCTTCACTTTCTTTAGCCCGTGTCTCAAATTCAACATTCATTGTGTGATTTGTGTCAATTTCAATATCATTTTCATTTGTCCTAGGCCCACTGCCACTGCCACTACCACTACCACCAGTACCAGCAGTGCTTGGAATTGGAGAGCCTGTGTTGCACAACCCGGTCCCTCTTCTTTCACATGTGGATCTCCAGATTGTGAGTGCCCTTTCGAAAGGAGATTTTTTGACATTATCTGCAATTCCTTTCATCCTCAAGCAATTTTCCAAATTCTTGCCTAGTTTGTTTCTTAACTTTGATTTCAAAAACCCCAATGTATTGAAAAATATCTCATCCTCCACTGACCGCAATATCATTTTTTGACATAAATCAACAAGTTTAAAATATTCTGACATCGAACCACACAATATTTCACTCTGACCTAAGATTGTCCAAACCTTTTTTATTGATCCTGATTCAAAGGCCTTCTCCTTGCCTATGGATTTATACTGGTCCCTCATAGCTATTGCAAAACTCCCACATTGCTTTCTAAGATTATTTTCATTTAAAATTCCTTCTATTGCCTGCTCATTGTATGTTACCTCTTTCGAAAATTGTTTGATCAAGATTTTTACTTGATCGTGAAAATATTTTGGGTTATCTCGGTTTACCCAAAATTGAGGATACACAATACCCATGGTGTCAAGTATTTCATGTCAAGGGAATATTTCAAAAATCTTTGAGGAAAGAGATTTTTAAATTTCCTTCAAATTATCTCTAACAGATTTAACAATGTCGATAAAATCTTCCTTGTTAACAAGTACTTCTCTTCTAGAGTGCATGGATGTCTTACAATGGTACATTGGTTTCTCATATCCATGTACACAGATACATAAGTGCTCGCTTACATTAAAGTGTAAATAATTATCAGGATTATTCAAATCAATAATTTTTTGCCACATCAAATAATTTGCACATTCTTGTGTTAGATCTAGATATAGATGATCAAGGGACAAGAATGTAAGTTTACGTAGATTGGCATATTCATAAATATACATAGTTTTGTCTTGGTCTTTCTTCACAAGATTGTTCATCTCATCCAACATGGGGAGAAGCCTAGCTAAAGTCAAGAGTGTCTCTATATCGCTTAGCCTATGTAAGAGGTGAGGAGCTTTATCTACTCTGTTGTGATGCTCATACATCACTCCAATAAAGGATTGATATTCTGAAAGAACTCATTGCGTTGGTCCATGCAGGGAGATTCATCTGGTATCAACATCCTTGAGAAGCTTGATTCTAGGTGCTATTCCCTCTACAAAATACTAAAATTCAAGGAAACGTTTGGGACTTCGGCAAAAGTATGCGTGGATCTCGCAAACTAGATTTTCAACTTTTGATATTGTAGGAAACTTGCTTACAATTTTGAATGCTAAATTCATTACGTGGGCCATGCAGGGAATGCCAAGCATGTATGGTGTACAAGTACTTTGTAACTTTTTGCAAACAGTGCTCCTTTGACCTTGCATCATTGCAAATCCATTAGCTCCTACACACACCAAATTTTTGGCAATTATCAAATCATCCATACTTGTAATTTCATTCAAAGATTTCTTGACTAGTTGAAATAGATTTTACGATGTTGAACTATCCTTCATTTTATGAACAAAAAGAAGATGAGTTTGGCAAACATGTTATTCTATATTATACAAATGCATACAAACCCAGAAGTATTTTCTACCATAGTAACTTTATCTAAAGATAATGCAATGAAATTTGACTCTTTTACTTTCTCCTTTGAATCTTGCTTTTTCGTTGCAGCAAGACAGTTCACCCATTCCCATCCAAAGTTTACTGACCAATGTGAGAAGGGAAAGTGGGTAACACTCAAATACGATAATAAATCAAAATATTCTAGGTAGTCTGTGATAGGACACCCCCTAGACAAAATATGAAAAAAAACACTCATTTGAATAGTTTTTGACAGATTTGTTGCTGCCATGGCTTTTCCAAACTGAGCCTCAACTGTACCTTCACATTTTTTAATCTTCGATATTCTATGGTTATGCTCTCCATAATCTGCGACATACTTAACATGAAGACATTCTTCCTTTGATTTCCATCGTACGACTAATTTTTCCTTTCCGTCTATGATTTGTTTTTTGTAAACTTTACCGATATGCTTTTCTATAGTGTCAAGCTTTAGCTGCATCATCTTGTCTCTTCCACATTTCCAACTACAAATCTTGCATTTGAACTTTTTTTCCATTTCAATATCATTTTTGTTTGATACCCCCACTGGTTCAAGGAATGGGTACTTAGACAACCAACCAATTTTAAAATTCCTTGTCATTTCCCACTCGCGCCCAAATTTTGATTTTTCTTTTATTTTCTTGCTACCAACATCATCCTCATCCAAGTCAATTATCTCATTCTAGCTAACCAGGGTATCCCTTGGAACATCTTCTGCGGTATTTCAATCCTCATTTGATACATTTTGATTTAACTAAATGACAATCTCACCTTGACCTTCCTGTGGTGGTGAGGTATTGTCAATGCCATCTTCAATAATATTTGGTGGAAGAGTTGATGATGTAGCTCCACCTTGATCTGATGGATTAAAAGCTTTGGCAATTCCAAAGTAAGATTGTATGGTACCTCCACGTTTTGGGAATTTTGATGGCCTTCCAATCTCTTCATTACCCTTAGGAGTCTTGCCCTTGCTGCTTGACATATTGATATCTCACTTCGAATAAAAGATGGAAAAAAATGTCTTCTTGTTTAAGAAGGACAAACCGATAGAGAATATAGATCCCATTCTCTACTCAAAATCATGTTTAAGAATAAAGAAAGAATGGAAAACAGATAAATAAATCTTATTATTATAACTAATAACTAATAATAGAATGAATAAATGATCACTCACCTTTGAGTCTACGTTTTTTGGATTTTTTTGATTTCTAAATCGAGAAGTAGAACCTCAAAACTGAACAAAATGTGTAAGAACAAATAACATTTTCAATTGTATTTATATCAATCCATATTTGGTGAATTTTCTGGGATTTTTAAATGGTATGTTAAAAATTTGGCGAATCCCGCGTGCTTATACAACGAGACCTTGTAATTTTCAAGGTGAAATGTGTCCTCGAATGTAATTATTTTTAAATATTATTGGAAAAATAGGTCCTCATAAGCAACTATTTATAAATTTTAAGTCACGAAATGGGTCTTCACACACAACTATTTGTAAATTTTAATTGGCGAAATGGGTCCTCATATAATGTTGTTTTAATGTATTGGCGAATATGTTGGTGTTTTATGACATGCTCCCCAGGATTTCAGGTGAAAATATTAATCAATCCACTAGAAATGTGTAGTCTATTATGGCGAATTTATTGCCTAAACATGCCTCGTAAAAAAAAACTGCCAGCGAATGGACATGCATTTGACCGATAGTTGATGAAATCCGGGCGATTTGAAGACCCTGTTGGATATGGTAAATTCACCAATTTTGATTTTCCCAATTCCTAGAATTCACGAATTGGTGAAGATTCACCACTAAAGTTTTTCTTGGTAGGAACTTTTCATTGGATTTCTTTTGGTCCAAGCCTATTGAACCTATAAAACCTCATGAAGATTTCTTTTCCAAATCCTATCAAAATTTTAAGGCAAAATACATAGAAAAACTATCCCTTAGAAACATTCCTCAACCCATGATCGAGTCTCCTATCCTTGACAAAACCATGATAGAACCAAAATACCTTCCAAATAACCAAGACCAACCCAAGATCGATCCTTTTCCTTTCTCCTAAAAAATACCAAGAGACAATCAAAACAATCTCATCATGCCTCCTAAGATAAAAATAGTTTAGAGAGCTAAAGAGAAATCGGTTGAACAACCTCCTATGGTTCCTTTCGTTCCTCCCCTTAGGGAAGAAAAAAAACCTATGGTTGATAAGCCCTCTCCTACACAAACACAACTTAAAAATGGTATGAAAGGAAACAAAAATTCTAGAGAGCATAGGCATAGAGGTCATGCTATTGCTTGAAGGTTAAACAAAGAAAAAAACAAAGAAAATCAACATCCAAACTGAACTGAAGAAATACATAAGGTGTCTCTCTCTTCGCCACAACAAAAAGATCCTATATCAAAACTACAACCAGGACTAGCACCTTATTTGGACATTATCATTCAACCTCCCATTGTGATCAACTTAGATAATGATGATGATGAGATTGCTAAGATTAATGAAGAAGTGCATAATGAATTGAATACATTGTTTTCCTCTTCTATGAACTAAAATAACAATTCCCCTAAGAAGAGTGTTGAACTTGGTGCTTCCCCTAGTTGGACACTTGTTGTTGTCCCTTTGGCTTGGTGTCAGCCTTCCGTATATGATGAACAAGATTGGGATGTGAATGACCTGCTATAGGTTGACTCACATGTGCCTTAATAGTATTTTCGTTGTTTTATTTTTCATGTTATGTGTGTAATTGCATGTGTGTAATGTGATCTACTTGAACCATTTTATTTTATGTATCTGTCTCTTTGTGGAATTGTTCTATTTGCATCTACATTATCCTCTATATCATAAAATTTGTATCTTTTCCTTGTCTTTTGTTTTCATTTTTCGAGTAATGCAAGGTGTTGAGAAATTTATGTCTCTTCCATGTTGACCCAAAAGATTTTCCTTTACCTTTTATTTGTCTTGTGTTTTCCTTTTGGGGATGACACAAGGCGTCAAGACATTTTGGTATCTTTCATGTTGACCCAAAATATTTTCTTTGTTTTCAATCTCTTTGTGTAATCCTTCTTGTTCCATGTGTATTTGTGGAATGATGACAATTTCAAGCTCTCTAAAAATATTGTAGCAAAGACATACTGACCCCAAATTTGTGGACCCCTTATGTGATTTTGGGATTTCACTTTGAGGGCAACCCCTTTTCATGACTTAGCTTCATTTAAAAACATATGACTTGGCATAGGGCTTTCCAAATAACCTCTCATGTCCTCTTTATTGTTAGCATTTATAATTTCCTACTTTAAATTAATTACTCATAGCATGGTGTTTATCAATTTATTTAAAGTGAGGGCATACATTGGAATTTTTTTTTTTTAATTTCTCATGTTTCATTGTGTAGTATTCTTACTACATGTGATGTGCCTTTCTCTTGGTGTTGAAATTGGGTGTGATGTACTTCAAGAGCCTGATCTCTCTTAGCATATATTATATTCCTCTTAGTGGCTTGATGCGACACACTGCATCCCCTAAGTTTTGAATCTGCTATCCTTTGATTGGTCCTGTCTTGGAGACATTAGGCATGATGTTACCTAGGTTGAGACCTTACATAAACTAAGAAAAAATACTTTGAATGTACCTTACACTATTTTTCATTTATAATAACTATTATATGACCACCTTGCATAACACAGTTTGCTTGCCTATGGAGCCATCCTATTTGTTCATGGGTGTTAGCATACAAGTTTTTTCTTGCCTCATGGATCCTATCATTTGTGTTGTGTGGTGCCTTATCAAAGTTATCAAGAGGTATATATTTTTTATGGTTAGCATATGGTGTGTAAACTTAGGCGTACCTTTTCTATAGCCACTTGCTTGTCTATGTGAGTGTATACCAACTATGTGTGTATGTGTCTCTGGGGGCTTACCTAGTGGATGGCCTAAGGTTCCACTACCCCTTGTGAGCATGAGTTTTATTTGCATAGTGGACATAGTGTTCCACTTATAAATATTTTTGGACATAAAACTTAGGTCTGATCCACATCGCATTGAAAAATGGTCGAGGCTTGATCCACCCTCTAATTTCTTTCTCATTCTTCTTTATGTTTTTGGTAGTGTAGGCTTGTATATTTGTTTTGCTTCGTACATAATTTTCATGCATTTTATTTGTGCCTATAATGGTTTACCATAGGATCTTGATCCTAGGGGCTTGCAAAACCCTCTTTGTCATTGTCATCTTATCTCACTAGCATTGGTACATTTTAACCCCTCTTGATGTGAGTTTGTCTACTTTAGTGTGAGTTAGAAGCAAGTTCTTCCTCTCACTGAAGTGGGGGCTAAATATAGTGTAGGAAAAATGTATCCCTCTACATTTCCACACTTTTTTGGGCCCTCCTTGCTAAAATTATACCTTTTTATGCCTTATTTGGTCCTATTTTGCATGCACAAGGCTTATTTAATGCATTTCTCTATAACATAGAAAAAGTATCATTTTTGACATTCATTTGGGCCTTTTCTTGTGGTTTTTGACCTATTTTTTCTTGGATTTAATGTTGTAATGTGGCCAACACATTCAAATTAGGTCTTGAATCCTTGCAAATCAATATGAATTCTATGGTGTCTTGCAAAGGTGTTGTGAAATGTTGTAACACATTTTCCCACTTTTCTAAGACCCCTCTATCACAATTCACTCAAACAACCTTTTTTTTATCACTTACCAAGTCCTATTTCAAAGTGTTCTAAATATTTGTAACAAATTCTCACACTTTCCTATGCTTTTCATCAACAAATTGACACTTTCTTATGTTAAAATGACCCCTTAATGCACTTATAGGCCCTACTTAAGTGTGTTTCAGAAGACAATATTGTTAAACAACATTAATCACCTTTTAATTCCCGACATCCACTTGAAATTTCCCAAGTGGACTAAGTTTCCACCTTGGGTGACTTAGTCCCATGTGGCATAAAAATAAAAATTAACTCATAATTTTGGTAGGATATTGTTTTCTAAACCCTAAAGTCGACCTGTGATGTGTTATTTTTAGGAAATTAGGGCACAATATGTATAAATAAAGGGTTTTCGACTCATTTTTAACCGTAAAATTCTCAAAATTTATTTCATCTCAATCAATCATCTTTCATTCTTCTCAAGCAAGCTAGGGTTTGAGCATTCTAAGTCATCAAGCAAGCATTCAAGAGTAGAATATTCAACCATTGCTCCAACAACTCAAGATATATCTTCATGGAAGGGTACTAATTCCATTGTCTCATATTTTATATTTCATGTTTCAATATATTATTTCTTCACTTGATTTAGTTATCTAGAAGGGGTATGACCAAGGAAAACCCCCATGCCCTAAAATTCAACATTTCTCTTTCTCTCTTTATGTGTTTACACATTTAGGCATCTTGAAGGCTTGTAAATCATTGAAGAATGGATTGAAAGCTTGTTGAAGAAATATATTTGTTTTCTAGGGAAAATAATCCACTAAAAGTCACTAATAGTGTCAAAAATCATAGTTTCAGATCCAAATAACTAGAGAAGCAGAGAGTGCAGACCGAGGGCTTCCGTTTCCACTTTTGGGTTCTTAGAAAAGCCAAAGTGGACCAAGTCACCGTTAGTGGTGACTTAGTCCCACTATACAAATTTTTTAGAGTGTTATGTATATTTGGATACCCATTTGGCCAAAATGAGTTACGGTGTAGTTTTCCAGCTTTGGGACTAAGTCGCCGAGCTTGGCGGAAGTGTCCCAATAGGCTAAAATTCTAGAATTAGTAGCATTTTCAGCCCTCATTCCAGTCTTCAACATATTTCCAGGTGCACACATTCAATTTTACAGTTTTCTATCTTGTTTCACTTGTATTCTAGGTCATTTAGTTTATGTTTGCATACCACAATGTGTTTTCAAACATAGTCCATTTTCTAGGTTTTGCATTAGTATTTGATTTCATTTATCCATTTCAAACACTTAGATCCTTCCATTTAGACACACACACACAAACTTAAAACATAATCTCTAATGTAATATTGCCATTTTGGTATCCCTCTCTCCTTTTAGGTGAAAAACCCTAGAAGTGTTAGAGAACCCTAGGTGGTACCAAAATATTTATTACATTCTCTAAGGATAATCTCGACATTCATTAAATAACCAATCATAATTCATTTTTTTTGGTTGTGTGTTCCAAATCTAGTGATCTAAGACTCATACACCACCTTAGGCGTATAGGTCCCACATAGGTTTCAGGACTTGATCTTGGATATTGCATTGAAATTTACATTCCTTGAAATGTGTGTCCCAGTTTAAGCTACTGAGACGCATACGACCTAAATAGTGTATGAGTCCCGCTTTAGCTTGGACCTATTTTGAATTAAATTCTTGGCAATATTTTATTCTCCTAGATCTGATGTCGGCTTGTAGTGTTGTAATTTCAAGAAATTTCGCATAAACAAGTATAAATAGAAGGTTATTTCACATAATTTCTCCTAACAAGCTAGTGAGTTCAAGTGATCTTATGAGCATTCAAGTGAGAATTCATGAGCTAATTATCAAGAATTTTGGAGCATCAATTCAAGATTCATGCACCATGTCAAAGTCATCATGCATCATGTGTGTTTTTTTAGCTAAAATTTGTGATGTAGGTTTCCATGATTCAAGCAACATACCAATGACATTATTTCATATCAAGATTAGGAGTCAAGATCTACATCCATTGGTATCATCTAACACAATATTGTGGCCTTTATTTTGAGGGTTTGGATAGTTGCAACATCGCATATTGTTCATTCATCATTCCTTCATTATAGTTCATTTCATTTCAAGGTTTAATTACCCAAATGAGGTTTGACTAGGGAAAACCCCTATTCCCTAACACAACAACATTTTCCCTCTTCATGTGTGATTGCAGATCTATGGGATTTTGAGCTTGAAGATCCTTCAAAGAATTTTTTTAAGATTAAAGAAAGTTGTCAAAGTTTTCATCTAAACATAAAAACTCACGTACAGATTAGAATTCATACTTTTTAGACTTGAAGATCAGATAAGACAAAAGCTACAAAAGATCACTCAAGGATTTGAATGTTTCATTCAAACTCTAATATTGGGACTAAATAACCACCTTGGGCATATGAGTCGTATTATGCACCTTTTTAATAGTTTTCTATAGATCTTGGTTTACTATTAGTAGATTTCATATTCAGACCAAAAACCCTAACTAGGACTAAATCACCCAGTCTAGCGTATCAAGCCCAACAAGCATCAAAAGTCAAAATTTTAGGGTTGCAGACCTTGTTTTGACCTCTTCATCTTTCCAAGTACTCCTTTTTTCATCTTTAGTTTATTATTTTGATTATAAGTTTCATTTCCTAGGTCATATAGCTAGATTTTAATATTGCTTTCATTTCCTTATTTTTAAGCATTTTCTTAGTGGTGAACCCCCTTTTAATCACACCTAATCAAACCTCCTCTTATTTCCTTGTAGTACTTCCTTTAATTATATCATTGAGTGGAAGTCTATAGGGTTTATGTTAAAGAATTAAGAGAGAAATAGGTACCCCCTAGTTCCATCTCTTAAAAGGTGGAACCCTATTTCCTATGGTTCAACAAATACTCTCATGACTTACAATTGTAGGTTTGTTATGTAGATACAACTACATCATTGTGTTTTTGAATTTTGAATTCTATTTGTAAGAAAACACATCAGATTCTACCTATGGTTAAACATGTGCTTCTATAATGATAGAATTTTTTTTCACTTCTACATTTTCACTACACTTTATACTTTGATTTTGGCCTATCAGGGTTAGTAGTGATAGATGTCATGCTATTGCTCAAAATATGAATGAAGAGAACACAATAGAAAATAAAAACCCGAACCTAGAATAGAAGAAATAAATGATGAGCATCCTCCATTACCACAACCAATAGATCCTATGTCTCCAACATAATAAGGACCAACACCTTCTATGGATATTATCAGTTGTCTTCCTATTGTGGTTAACTTGGATGATAATGAAGAAACCGCTATAATTGATGAGCAAGTGCATAATGAATTGAATTTCCTATTTTCCTCTTCTATGAGCTTAGAAGATAATAATCATGATGAACCTCCTAAACCAAGTGATTCACCATGTGTTGAACATGGTGATTCTCCTAGTATAGCACTTGATGTTGTCCCTCTCGCTAGTGATCTACATTCTGCATATAGTGAACAAGACTGGGATGCAGATGACCTGTTGGATGGTTGACTCGTATGTCTGTTACTACTATTTTTTCTTTCCTTTTTGCATTTCTTTTGTATGATTGCATGTCCATCATTTGACCCCCCATTATTTTTTGTTTGATTTGTCCTCTCTTTGAGCATTCCTTTATTTTTACCTTCATTCTTATATATGTCGTAAGCTTTTGCCTTTTCATTGGTCTTTTCCTTTTCCTTTTCATTTTTTTCTTGTGTTTTCCTTTTAAGGATGACACAAGGCGTCGAGACACCCTATCTCACTTCCATGTTGACCCAAAATATTTTTCTTTATTTTTTCTCTCTTTGTGTCATTCTTCTAGTTCTATGTGTATTTGGGGAATGATGATAGTTCCGATCTCTCTAATATCATTGCACCAAAGATAGATACTGACCCCGAATCCATAGATCCCTTATGTGTTTCTAGGGGCAACCTTCTTTTCTCTTTTCCTTTTTCATGTTTGTCTACTTTAAAGTAATTTCTCATAGTATGGTGTTTAGCAATTCCTTTAAAGTGGAGGCATACATTGGCACTACTTTGGCATGATTTTATTTGCATTTTCATGTTGCTTGACATGATTTTATTACTTCATGCGATGTGCTTTTATCTTTGCGGTGACATTGGGAGTAATGTCCTTCAAGAGCTTGATCTATCTTAGCATATTACATTCCTCCTAGTGGTGATGTGACATATTGCATTCCCTAAGTTGCAAATCTTTTATGACTTGATTGATCCTCTCATGGACACATTAGGAACAATACCCCCTAAGATTAAGACCTCACATGAAATAAGAAAAATCCCTTTGAACATCCCTCTTTCTTATTGCATTTAATTTTTGTACCTTATTAATGTCATGGATGTATGTCTTTGATATGGTCCCCTGGAGCTCACCTAGTGAACAACTAGCTTCACTAGCCCTTGTGAGCATGTATTTTTATACCTTATTAAATTCATGGAGGTATGGCTTTGATATGGTCCCCTAGGGATCACCTAGTGAACAAGTAGCTTCACTAGCCCTTGTGAGCATTCATTTTTGTACCTTATTAAAGTCATGGAGGTATGGCTTTGATATTTTCCCCTAGGGCTCACCTAGTGAACAACTATCTTCGCTAGCCCTTGTGAGCATGCATTTTTGTACCTTATTAAATTCATGGAGGTATGGCTTTGATATGGTCCCCTGGGGCTCACCTAGTGAACAACTAGCTTCACTAGCCCTTGTGAGCAAGCATCTTTGTACCTTATTAAAGCCATGGAGGTATGGCTTCAATATGGTCCCTTGGGGATCACCTAGTGAACAACTAGCTTCACTAGCCCTTCTGAGCAAGCATTTTTGTCCTTATCATAGTCATAGGGGTGTGAATTTGATGTGGACCTCTTGGGGCTCACCTAGTGAAAAACTAGCTTCACTAGCCCTTGTGAGCAAGAATTTTTTCCCTTATCATAGTCATGGGGGTATGACTTTGATATGGACCTCTTCGGGCTCACCTAGTGTACAACTAGCTTCACTAGCCCTTGTGAGTGTGCACTTTTGTTTGCATAGTGGACAACATGTTCCTCTTGTAAACCTTTTTTGAAAAACAACCTAGACCCGGTACACAATGCATTGGACAACCAGTCGAAGCTTGATCCGTTGCATTTTTCATGTTTTTTTATCTCTGATGGTGTATGTTTTTGATCTAGTTTTGGTTTCATAAATCATCCAAAAGTGTGTTACTTTTTCCTTATGTTGGTTTTCCATAGGATATTGATCCTAGGCACTTGACCACCCTCTTGGTCTTTTTCATGCTATCTTACTAGCATTTTCACATTTGAACCCCTCTTGATTGTGTGGCTGGGTACTTTAGTGTGATTTTGAAGCAAGTTCATCCTCTTAGTAAAGTGGGGGTTAAATATAGTGTAGGAAAATGCATACCCTTGCATTTTCACACTTGTTTGCACCTGCCTTGCTTTTTTTATCACTACTTATGTCTTAGTTGGTCCTATTTTGCATCCAAAATCCCAATGAACTATATCTTTTTATGGATAATCCTGATAAAAATCAAAGGATAAATGATATTATTTTGTCAGAGTGTCCCTAATTTTTTGGTTGGAACTAAGATGCCACCTAGGGCATATTTGTCCCCAAAAGGTCTTCGGACCCTAATTTTAAGTGTGCCTTAATGGGCCCCTTTTTGAAGTTTGTTCCCCAAGTTTTCAGGAATTGGGACTAAGACACCACCTAGTGCGCCTTACTCCCTCTTAAGATTTTTCTGGGATTCAATTTTAAATCTTGGTGGGATTTAGCCTACTTTTATTAATGATTTCATATGTTGACTTGTTGCGGTGTAATTTCAAGATATTAAGCATGAATAAGTATAAATGCATGTTTCATTCACTCATTTTATGCTAACAAGCATTCAAGTATTCATTCCTAAGGAAAGTTTATGAGATCAAGAGGAATTTCTTCAAGCATTTTGAGCCATCATCAAGATTCAAGCATCATATCAAGGATATTGTTGCATCATGTTTGTTGTGCTAACAATTGCGATGTAGGGTTTATGATTCAAGAAAGTATTTCATGCAAGATCTATATCATTCAAGGAGTCAAGAACCACATTCTTCGCAACCATTTCAAGCATATTTGTAGCACCTTGTTACAAGGGTTTGGTGAGTTTGAAACATAGTGTTTTCTTCATTCATCATTTCCCTCCATTATTCCATTCTATTTCAAGGTTTAATTACCAACAAGGGGTTTGACCAAAGAAAACCCCCATTAACTAACAATCAACAAGTTTTTTCTCTCTTGCATGTTTTTTCTTACAAATTTAGGTTGAAGACTTGAAGATCATTTGAAGTGCAAAATTGTAAAGTTGAAAAGTTGAATTGCAAAGTTGTCATCTTCATGAAAACTCGCCTACATGCCAGATCTAGAAGTTTCAAGAGCCAAGATCTGAAAATAAGGAAGTGTAGACCTTGACCCTCAAGACCACATTCAAAGATTTTAGAAATTCCAGATCGGACTAAGTCACTACCTAAAGAATATTAGTCCTCCGTAAGGTATTTTATAGATATTCTTTGAGATCTGGTTCTAGTATTTGAAGATCCCACATCTTCCTTGAAAATAGAAGTGGGACTAAGAAAACAGTAAGGGCGTCTTAGTCGTCCATAAAAAAATTTGACAACATTTTTGCATTTCCAGAATCCTTATCACATTTTTGGACTTCCTAGGTACACATACCCTAAATTCATCTTGCATAATTTTATCATTTACATCCTTCATTTAGCTTGCATAATTATCTTTTGTAAGTTGAGTGTTAAATTGTCTTTTCTAAGCTCTTTCTTGGTGGTGTACCCCTTAAAGCCTAAAAGAAGCCCTCCTAGGTTCTTCCCTATTAAGAATTGACCCACCTTTTGGGTTGATAGTCAATCCAATTTGGGATCCTAGGACATTCTTGAATGACCATAGGATAAATGTGGTGTTCTATGACTTAGGTTATGAAGCATCCATTTTCATATGATTCAATGAGATGAGATGCCTATAAAACTAAAGTTTCAAATCATTATTTCACCTAAAGAAAGTAACTCAAGCTAATCAATCCTTGAGTTTTCAAGCAAGAGTCTTCAAGACATTTTCAAGTATTCAAGAGAAGGAGCAAATAAAGTTGAAGTCTTGGAGCAACATTATAGTGTTTTTGCAGGTCTTCAAAATCACTTTCAATTCAAGATCTAGCATTGTCAAGGATTGATGATGGTTTCCTATGGATAATAATGATGGATTTTGTTGGATGTTGTGGTTGTGTTGCTGATATGTGGTTGACATTGATGTGAATGCAATTAGAAATTTTTGATTTGAGGGTTGTATATGTCGAGGATATTGAGAAAATTATGATAAACAGGTTACAGTGCGCCTATGATGTTGGGAAGTTCAGTATGGTGTAAAAATCACTACGATGATTTTAAGGTGTTGCGACTTAATGGGTTTGTGTCTAAGTCTATCCAATTTGTACCATGGAAGTTTCAGTGGTACACATCAGTATTTGTGTAGGTTGTGTGTTTTGGTGTTCCTATAGTCATTTTTTTACTAGATAGTAGGTGTTCTTGGGAGAAGAGGATGAAATTATGGCAATTCTAGTTGTTGCATATGTTCCTACAATGTTCAAGGATGTTTATAGAACGTGCCCTTCCTTTTTTGCATGCTCGCATTGTTTGGTGTGATCGTGATAGAAGATTCGTCCGTTGTGTGTTTGGGTTTTCATGTTCTTGGTCGACATGATGATTGTAGTGTTTTCCAGATCCTTGTGGATTAATATTATAATGCTTGGAATGTTCGAGGGTTTTGATTTGGGTCCTCACTATGTTGTGACTGACTCAGGCTAGTGCACATTGATATTTTTTCATGTATTGGTCCGATGGTTTGTAATTTATTCTTTTATCTTTGACCGTCAAGGTTGTTAATGTAAATCCTTGAAGTGGATATTTAAGAGAAATTATTTTCCTCATTTAGTGTGTGTGTTGCATGTATGTGAAGTGTATGAGATAAGTGTGTATGTGAATTATGAAAAAAAGAGTAGATCATTCTAGTGTAGAGCGAAGTGTGAAGAAGTAATTTTGTGCATAACCAGAACTGTCATCAGGATTTTGAAGAAGCTAATTTCTTAGTTCATATTATTTAGTTGGTTTTAATCTGAATATCTTTGTAAGGCAGTGAGCTCTAGGCAGTGTGCCTAAATGCATGTGCATTCTCTATTCATTATTCATTATAATTTTAACAGGGTATAATCTTGTGGACTAACATCCACCATGGTTTTTCCCCTTAATAGGGTTTCCACATATAAAATCTTGGTGTTCATGTGTTTTTGATGTGTTCTTATTTCTTGCTTTCACTGTTAATCATCAAATCTAAGATTAAAGGTTAAAAAGGTTGAATAAGTTTTAAATTCTATAACAACTGATTAACCCTCCCTCTTTGTTGTCACTCTTGTTTTTCCAATAATTGGTATCAGAGTAGGTTCCTCTGAAAGAAAAGCTTAACAACTTGATGTGATCTGAGATGACATCTTACAAGAAGGATAGTCTTAGATTCGATGGAACAAACTACTCTTTCTGGAAATTCAGAATAGAATGTCATTTGAGATGCATTGGTGAACCCTATTGGAAGATGAAAAAATCAAATATGTTCATCCTCAGAATGGTCCCTCTACTACTGATGAGATCAAAGAAGCTGAAAAAAATACTAGGGCTATTGAAGCATTTTTGAGTGCTTTGAAAAATTTAAAGATGATAAATGGGATAGGTCTGAAAATAGCATATGATATCTAAAAGAATTTGGAAACTTTGTATGAAGGAGATGCTCAAGTGAGGATTGCTAAGCTAGCAGGTCTGAAAGGCAAGTGGGAGATTTTGAAGATGAGTGAAGATGAAAAAATATTTGTTTTCATGCAGAAAGTGAATGAACTAGTGATGGGTATTAGATGTGCCGGTGGAGTCATGGATGAAGATGAAATTATGGGTAAAATATTCAGATCGGTATCTACTTCTTACAAGTAAAAAGATCGTGCTATTCAATAACTCAGGATAGTAAAAAATGTAATGAGAGAAATGCTAGTTGCAAACTTGTTGCCTTTGAATTGAGTGAATCTGGTGAATCTACTCCTAAGACAGAATCTGCATTTAAGGCTAATGTATTCGAAAAGAGTCAATAGAGATATGATCTGGGAGAGAGTTCTAGAAAGACATTCAAGTATGAGGATGAAATGAAATAGATTGAAGATGAAGAAAGATAGTTAGAAGAAATGGAAGCCTTGGTTGTGAAAAGAGAATGTAGAGTTTAAGGTAAGTGTAACCTAGAATAAAATATGAATATGATATTTGCAACTAGAATGAATGAGGTTAATCCTAATCTAACCAATATTAATCTAAATCAAACAACAAAGAACGAATAAGAAAACATAATAAACTAAACAAACGAATTGAAAAGCTCTCACCAAACATGCATTCACTCCTTCAAATTATCTCGATTGCTCTTCACCATTTTGTTGTTTAAGTATTCTTTCCCTCAAATTTTCAGTATTGATGCAAGCATAACTTTGTTGAATGTCTAAGAAAAATATCAAAGATAAGTTTCTTCTCAAAAATGTATGATTTCAGGAGAAGGAATAATGATAATGACAGGCCATTTTATAGATTTTGGGTTTTCGAAAGATCGGGTCAAATTGAAAGAGAGATCGACAAATGAGATTGATGAATGTCATTCGATGTGAGTTATGTGTCAGATAGAACATGAGTTAGAACATAAGTCAGAAAAGACTGTAGGATAAAGACTAAGTTAGAACGACAACTTAATCTTCAGTTAAGAGTCTTTGAAAATAGAAAGAATAGACATTGTATGTCAAAGACAAAGTTAGAAGTTGAAGAATAAATCATTCAAATGCAAACATGAGTTAATTAATTAAATAAAGATATTTAATTAATAGACACATCATGCATATGAGTTAGAAGTAGTTAACTGACTAGTTGTGACAGAGAGTCCTCTCACAAAGATAACTAGATGTTGAATCCAAAGATAACTAGAGAACTAAAAATAGATCTTGATTCAGAAGGTGAGTGAATGACTTAGTCAACTAATTGACAAAAAATTGTGACATAAATAAATAAATAAATATGAATTAAATGTTAATTTAATTCAACATTCAAAAATGAGAGATTTAATTAAATAAATAAAGATAATTTATTTAATTTGACTATTGGAAATGATGGATTTGAATAATTAAATAATAAATATTTAATTATAGATAAGGGGGGGTTAAATGAATAATTAAATAAAGATATTTAATTATAGTTGAAATACGATAAAGGGGGTAATTAAATAATAATTATTTAATTAAGAAGGAAGAATTAATTAGTTAGCCACATAATTAAATAATATGATTTATTTAATTAATCAAGGTTGAATAAAGGTTATTTATGAATTAATGAATTAATTAAAAAGGGGTATTTAATTAATAGAGGAAATATGTGTTAGAAAAGGTAATTAAATAATAAACATTATTTAATCATGACAATGGACTATAGAAAATTATGTCGAATGTGAACTCACAGGCCTAGACCAATTTTCGGTGTCTATAGTTTGCCCCTCTTTTGATACAATGTTGTTACGATGTTGTGTCAAAGAAAATATGTCCCGATCATGCCCCAGCATGAAACAGGTTAAGGTATGCCCCCTCAGGAAAATTGACAATTTTTGAAGAATTTCAAAAAAATCAGGAAATATTCCTGATAAGTAAATTTGACAGTTAGAAATGCTATGGAGTTGACATAATTGAAATTGGAGATGATACAAATGTGTACGGTTCATTTGAAGTTGAAAGGTTAAGCGGCCAATAGAGAAGGGATGAAGAAATTCCACCCAAACCCTACCTATAAATAGGAATTAGGTTGAAAACCAATTCATTTGCACCCGAAAGGTTTGAAAAACAGGAGATTTTCTCTGACTAGCTGACGAAAATGGCACGCATTCCCTATGTTGCTCATCGAGGATATCGGATCCGGACCTTCAGGCAGCCAGCCAACGTAGGACCACCAGTATGTACCCAAAAATGACATCTTGAAATTTATTTTTTGCACATTTTTCTAGGTGGGTAAAAGTTAATTAACATATGCAGTGCTTTGTGAATGACGCATATGCCATCATATTTGTTGCATTTGACTGTGAAATGACGCATGTGCGAAAACACGTCTAAGCTAGGTTAGGCATTTTAGGGAATAATCGTATTTTAATTAAAATGCACCGCATATGTATCTATGCAATGCATCTACATTAGGATTAGACGCATGTGCATTATTGAAACACATATGTAGTAGGTAGGTATATTGTAGGAAATGTACCGCATTTGGCTTCTTGCACCACATTTGGTTTATTTCACCACATTCGCAATAGGTAGAAATGGGTGTGGGAAATATGCAACGCAAATGAGGTTTTATGCAATGCATTTGCTAAAATGCACCGCATCTGTAAAAGTGAGCCACATTTGGCTGGTAAAATTTTCCAAAATTTTTTTCTAAGAAAAACTTGAATATTTTTGACATCATAGTTTAAATGCAGGTTGTATTAGATCCTATATATACGCGGGAGACACGTCCTGACATATTCGATCTGAGAGATTGTCTGACTAGTGCAGAGATATGGCTTTTATGGAGACTTGGTCTACGTCACTATCTATCGATGCCCTCCATTCAAGCAAATAGAGGGATGCTTATGGCGTTGTGTGAGCGATGGCACTCTGAGACATCGTCATTTCATTTTCCAACTGGAGAGGCGACTGCCACATTGGAGGATGTGTATAGGATATTGAGACTTCCGATTAGAGGAGAGCAGGTGATGTATGATATCCAACATGGATTGACTGAGCTAGCGAGATTCTACCAGGTAGATGATATTAGTAGGCTCGAAATCGAGCATTATGAGATCAGATGGTCAATGTTAGTGGATAGATACGATAGGATTGACTCCATATTGTGTACACTAATAGGGGGGATAGTTCTACCTGATTGATGAGGTCATGGATTTCGATTTGGATGGGGTGTGATGTTGGTTGGCATGCTGGAGAGAGAGACCATGTATGCTTGGGGTCCATGTCTATTGGGGATGTTATATTTTCACTTACATGATATTGCTAATAGAGACGCCCAGTCATTGAGTTGTGGGACTACTTTTTTGATGGTGTGGGGTTGGGAGAGGATAGCTATGTTTCATCGTCTAGATACTGTAGAGCAACGTGAGAGATGTGGCCCGTATGTTTTTCGTTACATGGGACACATCACTTAGAGCCATGTGGGATACACTGGTTATTGGAGACATGCACTTGACATTCTAGATTAGTTTATGTGGAGACCATACATAGATTGTGAGGAGTGGTTGGATGAGGACATACATTTGTCATTCTGCAGATAAACATAGTACCTTATTGGGAGGATTGTTTCTAGCGTGCATATCATAGAGAGACACTTACCAGATAGAGTTTTGAGACAGTTTGGTGAGGTTCAGGATGAGCCTTAGAGTAGAGCATAGTTTGCTCGGTCATCTAGAGAGGTTCCATACTAGGGACCGATGATTCCAATAGCTACTACAGAGGTAGAGATACAGGCATTACAACCAGTACAATGGGGATGGAGAGATGGAGCAGCAGACCCAAGGACTATAGCTACGTATGACGCATGGTTTGCAGAGCATCGTTCTATTCCATACACTGATCTGGATTAGCCGACACTGGTGGAGAGATGAGGCACAGGACCGAGAGGGCAACAAAGAGGTGGAGGAGCCAAAGTTGGTAGAGTTGGAGTGAGGGGTGATGATGGCAGAGGTGGTATGCGAGGATGAAGAGGGGGTCAGGTACATGGACTTTCACCTATCCGAGAGGCACTGGCAAAGGATGTACCGATGTTGGAAATCGGGGGTGGAGTGGATGTATAGGTTGGGGATGAGGATGCTGCCGCAAAGGCAGTTGTAGAGGAGTGAGTAGATGTGGACATTGGAGGAGAGGATGCCACAGAGGATATTGAAATGGATATGGATATAGACCCTCTAGGTATTGTGGCATGATATGGGGCGGATGATGTGGAGGAGCAAGGGAGAGAGCTCAGGGATTAGATTGTGCAGGGGAGACAAGAGGATGATACTCCTAGGGATGGTGATAGGGAGGCCTTGGAGGAGAGATTGAGACTGATGATAGTAGACCTTGATTCTATATGGATAGAGAGAGACAATGCTCATGCAGAGAGATACAGTGTTTGTACAGAGAGAGACATTGCACTTATGGAGAGGGATCAGGCCATAGCTTGACTACAGGAGATAGAGAAGCAGTTTACAGAGGTCAGACGCCTTTGCAGTGGGTCTTCATCTGATGGGATGGTACGGGAGTTAGTTAGATCAGCCGAGAGAGCCACCTATTATAAGGATTTATATGAGGCAGTGGTGCTAGCATAGAGATGAGCTCCTAGCTTCTCATAGGTTCGCAGTCAGAGATCACAGGGTAGGAGTCACACCAGGACACAGAGTATAGAGGGTGTGGTAGGACCACTGAGGATAGGTCCATATGAGAGGCCTTCCACCTCATAGAGATCATCTTCGAGGTTGTTTCCACCACCTTC
This sequence comes from Sequoiadendron giganteum, assembly GCA_007115665.2. Classification (NCBI taxonomy): domain Eukaryota; kingdom Viridiplantae; phylum Streptophyta; class Pinopsida; order Cupressales; family Cupressaceae; genus Sequoiadendron; species Sequoiadendron giganteum. The sequence continues at coordinate 125,337,127 of CM021101.1, read as the reverse complement.
ACCACAAGACAGTAGTGGCAGTGGGACGCAATGATATGTTGTTATACATGTAGACACTGTATTTTGGTTAGAGAGCCTGCCAGCTCATTCTATTTATGGATACATTCTGACATTGTACTGTGACACATTATTTTGAGTGATATATATATATATGATTTTGGTGGCTTCTATATGATATGCAATTGTATTTTATGGTGATGCATTGCTTCTATATTATTATGTTTCCTAGATGATGTGTGTATATTTGTTATGAATGAATGTTTCTATGTGTGATGAGTTTATGCAGTTTATGATGTTATGGGTGATTCTATATGTTGTGGATAATGAATGTAATGTTCTATATGATGATGGGTTTTATGTATCATGCAATGTTTACATTATGTATCTAATGATGATGGAATGCCTATTGTGTCATGATTTTTCTATATGCAATGAAGATGGTAATGTTCCTACATGTATGAAATGCTTATAAAATAGATGTGAATGCAGATTATCTAGTGTTTTTGTTTGTTTCATAGGACTCTATCATTATGTTGGACAAGAGAAATTTTAATATGGATGACTATAGGATGTTATTAAGAAACAACGAAGGAAGTTGATTTGAAAGAAAAAAATAAATGATCTTCGATATCTTGCCAAATATGCTATGCTTGCAATTTTATCATCACTGGGTGGGACTAACACAAATGGATAGTACACACCATGATATGACATAGACCATGGTGTCCAGAGTCATCCATCTGTGAAAAATAGACAGTCGTAGACAAGGAGTGTCATAATGCAAACTAAGGACAAGATTGCCCCAGTCATTGTTGTCTAGACAAACCACAGACAACAAACAAATAAAAGACGGGTCATGAGACATCATTTCTCCTCTAAATCCTTGATAGGACATCCTTGAGGAAACTAGTAACATGATTCAAAAAGAAAAAGTTTAAAAGATAGTTGATAGACAACACCCAAAGATAAAGAGTCCTGAGACATCCTTGCTTCTCTAAATCCTTCAAGCCACATCCTTGAGAAAGCTAGTAACCAGACTTAATTCACAAATCGATAAAAATATAAGACAAAATAAGATATAAAGTCATAAAGCCAAATAAATGTATTCGCCAAAACTTGGTCTTGTAGGATTGTTTGATTTTTTTATGTTTGACATAGCATAATGTGAGGGATGACACATACCGCAATAAGATGTTGAGTCTGGTTTCGACTTGGTGACTATCTATATAAGGCATGACAAAGCCTAGTTTCAGAAAAGACACATGTTGTATAAGACGTTGAAGCCTGATGACGTTGATGCGACAAGCTACATGAGACTATGACAATTTGATGATGTCTGTTGACAAGAAAGACATATCTTGCTAAAACATAGGTTGATCACTTTGACAATGTGTTTGATATTGACCTAACGACTATTTTGAGATGTTTTTCCTTGTTGATGCATGACTTGTTTTGATTCCTTGACTAATAAAAAGTGTGTGCGTGTATTGACAGTGTATGACTTAAGATGATACCCTAAAGGACTGAAGATATGTACTTAAGTGAATGATATGAAATGTGTGTGATAGTGAATTGTGATAAACCCTATTGGACTGACCTAGTGTGGTCTCAGGAGCTCATCAAATGATTAGCCTTGCCTACATTGTACACACAGAGACCTCATAGTTCGACATGACCAATGACTTTGAATGTACAAAGAGTCATGATTTTAATGTGTGTGATACATGAAAAACCCAGATAGACAGACCTAATGCCTCGGGGCCACATCGATTGATGGCCTTTCCTATGTCCCAGTCGCAGAGGCAACGTAGTTCAACTATGCCTACGATTGACTTAATATGACTGACTCGACATGACTGACTTGACATGACTGATGATGTTTTTGGGATTTTCTGACATGTTTTGATTTTTTTGTGCTTTTGGAGTTTTCTAATGTTTTTGGATTTTTTTAGGACATTTTCTGATGGTGCAATGTTATGTACAAGGTGCCATGGAACAGAACAAGGATTTTCCCCTAGTCGGAATAAGACATGTGAGATGGAATGGGGAATGTGATAGAATGGACGTTAGATGTCAATTGTTCCAAGCAATGGATAAGACAACCATTTATTATGATTGATGGTGGAAAAGTCCGATTGGAATGATGGTAGAAAAAATAGCGAGTTTGACTACACATGGCACCTATTTTCTAGGTTTTCACCATGGTACTTATCCATAGTGCCACCAAAGTAGTTTTCAGTATTGGACAGATTATTTCTCTTTACTTTTTTTCTGATTTTATAATTTTTTTGGTGTTACAATAGGTAAGATAGCTTCAGATCCGAATACGAGGGAATATGGAGTGGCACCAGTGGGAGTACAGATGCTTGTGTGGTAAGCCCATAAGGCAGGATTTAGCTGTAGGTTCCAGTCATGACTAGCATCATTGACAATCTTCTTTAGGATTCTAACAATGGTTTTATTAGATGCCTCGGCTTGGCCATTACCTTGTGGGTAATATGGGGTGGAAAAATGATGCTTGATGTGGAACTCTTCACATAAATGGCGTACTTCTCAATTTTTTAATGGGCAGCCATTGTCTATGATAATGGATTGGGGTACACCATACCAACAAATGATATAGTTTAAGATAAAATTGGATATTTGTGTGCCGGTGATGTAGGTCATGGGAATAGCTTCAATCCATTTGGTGAAGTATTCGGTGGCAGTTATGATGAATTTGTGGTTGTTGGATGATGGAGGGTGTATCTTACCTATGAGGTCAAGTCCCCATAGGACAAAGGGCCATGGTGAGGTAATTAGATGAATCTCCTATGCTGGTGCTCTTATCAAATCTCCATGTATCTAACAATGTCTACATTTCTTTACAAAGATATATGAGTCTTTCTCCATTGTAGGCCATTAATAACCTAATCTCATAATCTTATGGGCTAAAGTAGGACCACTCGAATGGGATCCGCATATAGCCTCGTGCACTGCTCGCAAAGTTGTTAGTGCTTCTTCAGCATCGAGACATCTCATTAGGGAATTATCTAAGGTACATCTATACAGGGTATCTCTGATGATGGTGTACTTAGCTGACTTATGAATGAAGGTTCGGCGTTGGTTATTGGACAAGTCTAGAGGTAAGGTTTGGTCAGTTAGATAGTCGAATATGTCTTTATACAAAGGAGATGCAGGACCAAAAATTGTACACACCATCACAGAATCAGGGACATCATAGGCGGGGACCAACAACTGTTCAACCAAAAACTCAAACTTAGGCATGTTACTCAAAATATCTAACAAGGAACCCACGGTTGCCATAGCATATGCAACCTTGTTTTGAATACGTGGTATTTGTTGAAAGGAAACATGATCAAAGTACTGCTTGAAACTGTTAGCCATGTGCTTGTAGGGGAAATTTTCTCATCCTTAGTCTCATAATCATCATTTACTTGCCAGACTACAAGCTGAGAATCGCCAAAAACATGTAGAATCTTTATCTTCCACTGAACTGCCATTTTTAATCCTATCACTCAGGCTTCATACTCCACTATGTTTTTGGTAGAAGGGAAAGCAATCCTAAATGATTTAGGAATGGTGTCACCTTGAGGTGTAACAAATAGGATACCTGCTCTTGACCCACATTGTGTATGTGACCCGTCAAAGTATAATTTCCAGTCTATTCTAGTGTCAATGTTGAAGATAAATTCGTCAGGAAAATCTGCCACTAAAGGACGGTCTACCTTCATAGGTGCATGGGCTAACTGATCTACAATCACCTGTCCTTTTATAGCCTTCCTTTCCACATATTGGATGTCATACTCACTAAGTATCATAACCCATTTAGCCAATCGGCCTATTAAAGTTGCCTTACTTAGGAGATATTTGACAGGATCAATCTTTGCAACCAACATTGTTTGGCGATTGAGCATATAGTGTCGACGCTTTTGGGTAGCAATGACTACCACAAGACATGCACATTCTATGTTGTTGTAATTCAATTCATATCCCACTAAGGTACGACTGATGTAGTATACTGCTCTCTCATGACCTTGATCATCATTTTGTGTGAGAAGAGCTCGTAATGCTGACTGGGTTGCTGAAAGGTATAGTATCAATGGTTTTCCATCTGTAGGTGGCATTAATACTAGTGGAGTGAGCAAGTAATCATTGATTTTCTAGAAAACATCTTGAAATTTAGGTGTCCACACAAATGGTACTCCTTTCTTGAGTAGATGTTGAAATGGGTGTATTTTATCTGCCAGTTGTACAATGAAACACTTGATGGACTGTAATATTCCCTGTAATATTCTTAATTGATCAATGCTGATTGGAGGAGGTATTTCAATGATAGCTCTTACCTTCTCTGGATCTACTTCAATGCCTCTTTTGGAGATGATATACCCTAGAAGTTTCCCTGATTTTACTCCAAAGACACACTTCTTTGGATTTAGCCTAACATTATAATTCTCTAGTCTCTGGAATATCTTGTCTAGAACCTTCAAATGATCTGCCCTTGTCTCTGATTTAGCTATAATTTCATCTACATAATCTTCCATGAGAGTATGTACAAAGTCATGGAAAATCGTAGTCATTGCCCGTTGTTAGGTAGCTCCTGCATTCTTAAGCCCAAAAGGCATAACATTCCAATAGTATGTGCCCCATGGACATGTGAAATCCATCTTGTGTTGGTCTTCAATTGCTATTTTGATTTGGTTATATCTAGAGAAACCATCCATGAGGGATAGCATCTCATATCCTGATGTAAGATCTACTATCATGTCTATGTTTGGCAAAGGGAAGTCATCTTTAGGACATGCCTTGTTGGTGTCTCTAAAGTATGTGCAAATGCGGATGCCCCCAGTTGGTTTAGTCACTGGTACAAGATTTTAAATCTAGTTTGCATAGTCTATAGTTCTGATAAATCCAACATCCAAGAGTTTCTTAAGTTCTGCTTTGACCAGTAGAGCAATCTGCAAATGCATTTTCCTTAACTTCTATTTGATTGGCTTAATACCTAGCTGCAATGGTAAATGGTGCAATATTAGGTCTAGATCCAACCCAGGCATTTCAACGTATGACCATGCAAAGTTTATCTATCTTTTTTTGAAGAAGTCTTTAAAGTCGGGTTTTTCTGTCTCTGTTAAAGAAGCTGGAAATTATACCATCTAAGGATTCTCTTTTGTACCTATGTTGACTTCAACATACTCTTCTACTAGCATCAATGACTTTTCTTGTTCAACAGGGATAATATTTAAACCTCTATCCTCGTTGCCTCAGAGAGGTTTTTTCCCTCGGATATATCCTTTATTTTGACTGTTTCTTCGTCCAAAGGCGCCTTTCGCTTTTCACCTAGGGACTTGTCATTTTTCTCATTTTTATCATTTTTCTTGTTGTCTTCATTTTTGTGACTAGAGGTGTAAATAGACTCCCAAAAATATATTTTTCATCCAATTCTATGGTAAAACCAGGTTTATGATCCCCTCTTGGTATGCCTTCTCGAAGTCCCATGAACTCAACAATTGCTTCATTGTCCTCGAATGTATCTATGATTGGTGTACCTTGTTGATCCCAGTCAATAAGTTTAGGATATATGAGAGGCATGTCATCATCGAAGTTTTTAAAGGTAGCAGCTGATAAGGTGAATAGAGAGTGGTTGACATGGTCACAAATGTTTTGGACTAACTCCTTGTTCTTTTCCCTACGGGTAGGTAAACTTTGATGTGGGACTATTGTAAGGGGTGAGTCATCAGAAAATGGTTTATCAGGTGCCCAAGATCCATGATCAAGGTTTTCCCAATAATAGTTCTCATGCCATTCTTGTTTAGACAAGTGCCTCTTATGATGAGGACCAGATAGTTTTGGTACAGGTTTTATCTTTAGGTCCAATTCTCCAAATAGAGCCTCTATGTTCATGGTACTCGTAGAGGAAAGGGAATCCCATTCACAATCGCTTGAGTCGAGAGATTCATCGTAAACTAGGGGAAGTGGTTCATGAGATATCTTGATGTCTGCACAAGCACTTACTTCCTCTTGAAATGGTGGCATAGTACTAGGAAACCAATTCTAAGTGGTTGTAACCCTAGCCCTAAGTATTTCAGTCATGGGGAGATAGTGATCGGTTTCATCCTTCCATTTTGATGTAGTCCTAACCCATTGTGCCCATCATAGCCTTCATTTTGCATTATCTTAAATCCTTTTCCATATTGGTCCTTAGCTATTTGAATAGATGGTGAGGGGTATTCATTGTCTTCCTAGTACAACTAGGAGGTAATATCACCTTGATCCACAATTTCTTCACTCAACTCTCCCCATTTGGTCAATGTCATTGTAGGGGGAACACAAAATGTGACTACTGACTATCTTCTATCTGCCATAGGTAAGCCATATGCCTTAGGTGGAACAAGTTGACTGACACAGGATGATGCCTTCATGTAATATTCTCCACATCCCTTGTCTTGGATCTCAACCTTAGGAGTGGATGATGGTGGTTTGAATGAAATGGACCTAGTAAGACATGATGGGTCAACATATAGGGATAAAGTGGATGATGAAGCTTCATGATTAACTAGTACATGTCATTGTGGAATTTCCCTTAGGCTTGTACAATACTAAAAAGGATTTGGATCACCATCAATTGTGATCTCAATGCCATTATAAAGGAATTTGAGACATTGGTGATATGTTGAAGGTACAACTTTCATTGCATGTATCCAAGGTCTACCTAACAACAAGTTGTACGGAAGGGTGAGATCCAAGACTTGGAAGCTAGTGTTCATAATTGTTGGGCCAATTTTTATAGGGAGTGTGACAACTCCTTTGGATAATCTTTCCTCATCATTGTAAGCCTTGATGACTATACTCTTAGAAGTGTCTATGCAATCTTCTGAGAATCCTAATGCCTTAACCAATTTTAGGGTAAACAGGTTCAAACCTACTCCATCATCTACCAAGACTCATCTGACTTTGGTTTGATGGACTAGGACTTCAAGATGTAATGGGTCATTATGATCAGACTTTTTGGTTGAGTAATCTTGTTGGGAAAATGTAGCATGATGCGAGTTGGTTAAATATCCCACCATTTCTTTGAAAAAATTAACATCTAAGTATGTAGGAATAGTCATATTTTGTAAATATTTGTCGAGAATGGCTCAATGCTCAGGTGATAAATTCAATAGTTGCAAGATAGATATTTGTGTGGGGGTTTTGCTCAGTTGATCAAGGAGGTTGTACTTGAACTTGGAAGCCTGCATAGGTGGCTCAGAAGAAGGACCTGGAATAGTAATCTTAGTTTTGCATGTGTTTACATTACATTCTAGATGCTTCTTAATGATGATGGTGTCGACATGTTCATTTGTAGCCCGGAGGCTATATATGGTCTTTCCTTTTCCATAGTCATACTTGGTGTTTGCGTAATTGGCTGACGGATCATTCCTGGTTCCCGATCTGGAGGCCTTTCCTTTTGTGTGGTCATGTAAGGGGTCTGTCAAGACCTTATGATCACTGTTCTTGGTATTTTTCTACCCATTGACCTCTATGGTTCCGTTTTCAACATCTTGTATAATATTCTTCAGTTGTCGACATTGTTGTAGGTAGTGTCATTTTATTTGATGATAGTCACAATAGGCTTTGTCATCCCACCATGAAAGTTTAAGCTATCTAGGATAATACTCTTGTGGTTCCAAAGGTTTGATGAGATTATGTTTAATCAACTCTTTGAAAATTGTCTCGATTGGTTGTCCTAAAGGGGTAAATTCATGTGTAGGAAATCTCCTTTGTGGTCGTTGTTGTTGTGAATTTTGGACATAATTGGTTGTTTGATTTGGACTATCTATCATGTCTTGATTGGGTTTGTAACCTCTAAGTGTGATAATTGGTCCCGTATGTATGTTTTTAGCATCAACAATGTCATCATTTGTAACATTTTTATTTATAGACCAGAATTTGTTTCTATCATTCGGTGCGTTTTGATGTTGGACAACTTGGTTCCTGCCTGGTACATTTATTTTGCCTTTGTCAATAAGGACCTTTTCAAGATGATGGCCTTTTGTACCAAGTCTAGTAATGAAGTACAACAATGTACCCTTAAGTCACTTCACAATTTTGGATTGATGTTCTCAAGGAATATCATGACCTTCTATTTTTCTGGTATTTCAACTGGACATCTGCTAGCTAGACTCCTCCATCTCTAGAAGAAAGTGGTGAAAGTTTCACCATCTTCTTGTGTTGTTTGGCACAAGGTTGCTATTGTTACTTCATTTTCTATGTTAAATTCAAAATGTTCGACAAAATTCTTAGCTAATTTACCCTAGGATCATATACCATATGGTAATTTAGAAAACCATTCTAGTCCTATCCCTATAAGGGTTCGTGGAAATAGTCTCATCAAGTAGGTGGGGTCATATGATATGTCCATGCATGTCATTGATAATTCTCTAATGTGTTCCAAAGGATTCTTCCTCCCATTATACTTAGGCAAATTTGGTATAATATATCCATGGGGGAAAGGTGTAATATAAAGCGCTTTGTCGAATGGACATGGACATAGGTCTTGCATTGAGATAGTTCGTTTGCCTAACATAGACATGTTGTCCATCTGTTGTTGAAGAGTTTTCATTTGGTTTGGGAGGAAATCTACTTGTGTCAAGGACATGTTGTTCGCGTTGTTTGGATCAATGTAGGTGTTTTGGTATGCCATGTTCTGTGATGGGTTATGATTTGGCGAGGGAATATATCCCGTTAGAATGTTCTGATTTGGTATAGGAATATATCTCGCCTGTGTGTTCTGATTTAGTATAGGAATATTTCCTATCTGAATGGTTTGATTTGGTATAGGAATAGTCCTACCAACTTTGGATCTCTTACCAGTCGTGTTAGTGCTGAAGGGGTTTGATGAAGTTGCTACCGTAGTAAAATGTAAACATTGTGTTACGTTGAAAGGGATTGTGCTTACAATTGACGATGTTTAAGTAGATATGCTAGTTGGTATCGCTGCGGTAATTTGGGGAATAGAAACACTAGACATCACAGTTTGTGTTGGTTGAGTAGACATTGTTTTCAAAGTATGATTATAAAATCCTGGTGGTAGTGTGGCACCTTCTACTAGCAATTTTGCTAGATAGCATTGGGGATCATTTTCCAAACACTCAGTGATGAAGGATGCAAAATTAAGGATCTTGTACAATGGCATCTATGTCTTCTACATAAATTCGTCCATGTGTGTCTCTAGTGACATGTTTTTCAAGCAAAGGTTTGTGTGGTCTTTCACTTCCTAATGGTTGATTTCCGAATGGATTGATGAATTTGTTGGGATCTGAAATTTCTTTTTGTTTCTTTTGAGACCCTGTTTCGACCATGAAAATTTGCTCAAAATGGGGTAATGTAGACTATGTCTAAAAACTAATATGACCTATTTCTATGTTTTTTTTTTGGATTTTCTCACAATAAGGATGTTGCTAAAGTGATTTCTAAAAAGATGTATACTAAGATGGCATATGGTAGGACAAACAATATACAAAATCTTGTGTAGACTATGATGGTAAATGATTCTAAAATGGGTATAACCTACCCCCTATGGAATAAATGCATGCAAGGATTTGATTTGACCAAGGAACCTGATTGTAGGACAAGGACAGTTGACAAGGTGAATTTTTCAAACTAGACTGTTGAGCTGAAAAGATTCACTAAATAGGACTAAAGTGACTAGGTTCAATGATTGTGACAAACCGCAACATGAACGTATCCAATGATGAGGAAAGTTAGTGATATGCAGTTTCCTAGGAAGTATCTATATGTATACAAATTAGGATGACTATGACTAAGACGTGGACTGTGACTAAGACGTATATGACACCTAATGATGCAAAGTTTTTGAGCAAAGTTTTTCCAATTTTTGTCCAAGGTTGATCTTAAGAAATAAAAGTAAAAATGAGAGTGATGTTTTAGACTCAGTTTGCGGTTTTTGAAGTTTTCTGTTGACAGTCAAATGCGGTTCACCTATCAGATGTGGCTCTAAATTTGACAGATGTGGTTTACCAATGTGCATGTGGTGATTTGACTAAAATCTCATTTCAGATAGACAGAGTTTGGACTTTTTGACAGATGCGGTTTTCTTTCTGATAGATGCGATTTTCTGATAGATGCAGCTTTCCTTATGACAAATGCGGTTTTGAACTACGCATGCGGTGATCTATATGGACTCTGTAAACCTAAATTTTTTGATAGACAATTGCGGCTGGAAATTTGACAGATGTGGTTCGCATGTACATATGCGACTCAAAATGTGATAGTTGCGGTTGGAAATATCTAGACAATGAAAAATGAAAAATTTTGACAGACACATGTGGCTTTTCCCCTAATAGATGCGACTCTCTACGATAGATGTGGTGTTTAACATGACAGTTGTGACTCAAATTTTTGACAGTTGTAGTTTTCTCGAAAGTTGTTTTGACTAACTCCATGTGTTGATAAATATTTTTGATGAATATAGTAAAAACAAACACAACAATCAATGTATTTTCAGTTTGTGATGATAGAACTGTTAAGACTCAAAAAATTTTACAACCTAGGAATTTTGAACAATACTTGCTGAGTTCTTACTTGGATTTCTCCAGCTATACATATTCACGGTGGATGATTAGTAGCTTGACCCCACTGGCTCCCCTCCACAACACTCACTTATACGGGGCAGCCAAGCTACTGTACCCATGAAACTCCCATAGCATACATTTCATCTCTACACATGAACCGTAAGAATGTAAGACGACTTCACAGGGCCGAGCCTGCTATGCCAACAAGTAGGTAGGATTTTGGTAAATCTACAACAAGGTGTTTAATAAGGGCATTCTATTCGTGGGGCACTATCCATCGTCGACGAGAGTTCATTTTTTTCCATCTCGTCGGAATAGTGTGCGTGATTCTTGGGCTTTCCCCAAGAATCCACTTTTACATATCGGCTAGAAGTCACTTGGCATCTAGCATGCTATCGATCTGAGTCGTCTTGGGGTGATTACTTTTTCCCACCAAGATAGGCCCAAGTTCTAGAGTTAGTAACCATTTCTCTTACACCCAAGATCGCACGAATGCGCAAGGGGAGAGGATACTTCGGTATACCAAATCGTAAAGGGTGACAAATATGTGCAACACACCAGACAAAGAAGACAATGATTCTTTTTATTCCAAATGATAGTTATCTATCTTCCAAACAAAAATTTCTTTTTAATCCACACGACAGTTATCAATCTACCAAACAAGAAGCTTGCTAAATAAATAAAGACAAAGGAATTAGGCCCTGCATGCAAATTGATCAATAGCTCATTGTTCTTGTCTTCGGCTTTCGTCTTGTAGAAAATATTATCTTTGGTTTTTATTGTCTTCTATCCTTCATCCTACAAACACTACGTTATTCCCTCTTAACACAGTTGAAACAAACATTAGCAAAAACAATGAAAATTACACAAAATCGATAAAAGAAAATGTGGATGTACAAAAGTCAATAAAAACAATGAAAAATGTTTATGATCTAGATGCGGCTTTTGGAGCCACAGATGCGGTTTGATGTCGACAGGCGGATGCGATTCACAAATTTGTTGACAGGCAGATGCGGTTCGGGATGACAGATGCATCGATTTTTTTAGCAGATGTGGCTCGTAATACAAATGCGTTGGTGTGTTGAACAGATGCGGTGCGCCGTATGAAAAACTTGCAAAAAAAAGAAAAATGGAAAGATGAAAAGATGTGCAAATTTGAAGCATGTTCACGTCGGGTTCACCAAATGTAACCTAATCTAGATATGATATCTACAACTAGAATGAATGATGTTAATCCTATTCTAACCAATATTAATCTAAATCAAACAAGAAAGAACGAATAGAAAATCTCTCGACGAATATGTGTTCACTCCTTCGAATTATGTCGATTGCTCTTCTCCATTTTGTTGTTTAAGTATTATTGCCCTCAGATTTTCAGTATTGATGCAAGCATAACTTTGTTGAATGTATAAGAAAAATATCGAAGATAAGTTTCTTCTCAAAAGTGTATGATTTCGAGAGAAGGAATAATGATACTGACAGGCCATTTTATAGATTTTGGGTTTTCGGACGATTCGCTCAGATTGAAAGAGAGATCGACAAATGAGATTGATGAATGTCATGCGATGTGATTTCTGTGTCAAATAGAAGATGATTTAGAACATAAGTCAAAAAAGACTATAGGATAAAGACTAAGTTAGAATGACAACTTAATCTTTAGTTAAGAGTCTTCGAAAATAGAAAGAATAGACTTTGTATGTCAAAGACAAAGTTAGAAGTTGAAGAATAATGTATTCGAATGCAAACATGAGTTAATTAATTAAATAAAGATATTTAATTAATAGACACATCATGCATATGGGTTAGAACTAGTTAACTAACTAGTTGTGACAAAGAGTGCTCTCATAGAGATAACCAGATGTTGAATCTAGAGATAACTGGAGAACTAAAAATAGATCTTGAGTCAAAAGGTGAGTGAATGACTTAGTCAACTAATTGACAGAAGAATGCGACATAAATAAATAAATATGAATTAAATGTTAATTTAATTATATATTCGAAAATGAGAGATTTAATTAAATAAATAAAGATAATTTATTTAATTTGACTATTGGAAATGATGGATTTGAATAATTAAATAATAAATATTCAATTATAGATAAGTCGGGGGGTTAAATGAATAATTAAATAAAGATATTTAATTATAGTTGAAATACAATAAAGGGGGTAATTAAATAATAAATTATTTAATTAGTTACCAACATAATTAAATAATATGATTTATTTAATCAATGAAGGTTGAATAAAGGTTATTTATGAATTAATTAATTATTTAAAAAGGGGTATTTAATTAATAGAGGAAATATGTATTAGAAAAGGTAATTAAATAATAAACATTATTTAATCATGACAACAGACTATAGAAAATTATGTCGAATGTGTACTCGCAGGCCTAGACCAATTTTCGGTGTCTATAGTGAGTACAAAGGAAAGTTACCTATTAAATGTTTTTCTTGTAGTAAAATAGGTCATTTTGCATCAAGGTGTCTTGAAAGAACTCCTAGATTCAAATCTGATAAGTCTAGTTTTCAAAAGAAATGTTGTTATGTTAAAGAAGGTGTTACTGATGCTAAATCTAACAAAGAAAATGGAAATGAAGAAGGATGGGTATTTATTTCTATCAAGGAAAATGGTCAGGTGTCCACTGAATCTACTAGTAATGTGAATATTGAGAAAGCTCTTGCAAAAAATATTGAAGAAAAGGATGAGTGGGTAATTGAAAATGGATGCTCACATCATATGATTAGTGATAAAAGAAAGTTTGTAAGCTTGGAAAAATATGATGGTGGTGTTGTAATATTTGGAGACAACACTTCTGGTGTGATTCATGGCAAAGGTACTATTTCTTTTGGTGGTAAACGTAATACTGGGGATGTCCTTTATGTAGAAGGATTAAAGCATAAATTTTTGAGTGTTGGATAGATGGTAGACAAGGGATATAATATTTAGTTTAAGGATGGTAAGTTTAGGATACGAGGAAGTTTAGGAAATATAATTGCTTCCAGTAAAAGGACAAAACGTAACATTTTCCACTTAAGTGTTGCTAGTGAAAGTTACTTAATTGCTCAAGTTGATGTACGTTGGTTATGGCATAGGAGGTTGTGTCATGTGAAATTTGATAAAATTGTCAAAATAAGTTCTTCTCAAGAATTTAGAGATCTTCCTAGGCTAGTGAAGCCTACTAACACTATATGCAAGGAATGTTAGATGGGTAAGTAGACTATAAATTATTTTTAGACAAAACAACATAATTTTAATGAAGTACTTGAGTTGTGCACATATATCTATGTGGTCCCTCTAGAATCAAAAGTCTTCAAGGAGAAAGGTACTTTATATTGATTATGGATGAATATTCTAGGATGATATGGGTTACTTTCTTGAGAAAAAAACATGAAGTATTAGAAAAGTTTCAAAGTTTCAAAGCTATGGCAGAGAATGAGATAGGTTTAAAGATCAAATGCTTAAGGTCAGACAGAGGTGGTGAATTCACTTCCCAAGAATTCAATTCTTTTTGTGAAGAGCATGGAATCAAAAGACAATTATTTTCTCCCCAGACCCCTCAATAGAATGGAGTTGTTGAAAGAAAGAACATAACTATTATATATGTTGCTAGAACTATGATGTTGAAAGTAAATATTCCTCATTTCTACTAGAGAGAAGTTGTAATCACTGTTGTGTATACTATCAACTGGGTAAATATCAATGGTAATTCTGGTAAGACTCCTTTTGAGTTGTGGTTCGGTTATAAGCCTACTGTTAAATATTTCAGACTCTTTGGAAGAAAATGATACATCAAGAGAGATGATGATATATAGGCAAGTTTTATTCTAGAAGTGATGAAATAATCTTTCTAGGTTACTCTACTAAGAGCAAGGCTTACCGGTGCTTTAATAAAATATTGAAGAAAATGGTTGAAAGTACAAATGTTAAAGTTGATGAAAATATTGATAGACCATCCAGATGTAGTGGATATGATTTAGATGACCAAAATGATAGTACTGATAATGGAAAGAATGTTCAGACACAAAATCAACTTCAGATTGTTCTGGTGAATCAAGAGAACCAAGAAGCAAAAACTAGTGGAAGTGCAGAAGAACCACAAGTTAGAGAGAATCCTAAAGTTCCAAGGTATGTAAGGTGAAATCATTTTGAAAGTCAGATTATAGGAGACAAAAACAAAGGTGTGCAAACTAGAAAGAAAATTGTAGATGAATATTGTTTGATTTCTAAGACTGAGCCCAACAATGTTAATGAAGCATGTAAAGATGAATATTGGATGGAAGCAATGAAAGAAGAACTAATGAAAATAGAGAAAAATGATACATGGGAACTTATTCCTAGGCCTTAGAATAAAAATGTGATTGGAACCAAATGGGTCATTCGGAATAAGCTAAATGAACAAGGTGAAGTGATCAGAAACAAAACAAGAATGGTTTGAAAAGGGTACTCACAAATGGAAGGTATTGATTTTGAAGATACTTTTGCCCTTGTTGCTAGAATTTAAGTTGTAAGGTTATTTCTTGCTTATGCTACTTTTAAGAACTACAAAGTCTATCAAATGGATGTAAAGTCAACATTCCTAAATGGTGAGCTAGAAGAAGAGGTATATGTTGAGCAACCAGATGTACTTCAATTGATTGACAAGTAAAACATGGTTTTCTGATTGAAGAAAGCTCTAAATGGACTTAAGAAATCTCCTAGAGTTTGGTATGCTAGATTAGATAAATACTTGTTGAAGCTTGGATTCAATAAAGTTACTACTGACAACAGTCTATATTTCAAGATAGATCAAAATAAAGAATTGATTATTGAAATCTTTGTTGATGAAATTATCTTTGAAGGTGATGATGATTTGTGTATGAAGTTTGCTAATGAAATTAAAAGTGAGTTTGAATTGTCAATGATTGGAGAATTGAAATTATTTTTAGGATTACAAATCACTTAGACAGAAGATGTAATATTTATATCTCAATCCAAATATGTAAGAAAGTTACTGAAAAAGATTGGCATGGAAGACTCAATGCAAGTTGGTACACTCATGGTAATCGAATGCAAACTTACAAAGAATGATGATTCTCCTAAAGAAAATAAAACAAGATATAGGTCAATGATTGGAAGATTACTCTATTTGACTCAGACTAGGCCAGATATAATGAATGTCATATGTATGGTTGCTAGATATCAAGTTGATCTGAAAGAATCACATGTGATTGTTGTGAAAAGAATCTTTAGATACCTGAAAGGGATAGTTGACTTTGGTCTTTGGTATCCTAAAGATGACGATCTTATCTTGAGAACCTTTATTGATGTAGATTGGGTAGGAGATGTGGATGACATAAAAATTACTAGTGGTGGTGCATTATTCTTGGGAAAGAAGTTCGTATCTTGGCTAAGTAAAAATCATAACTCTATTTCTTTATCTACTGTTGAGACAGAGTATATTGCTACTGTAGTGGCCTATTTGAAAAAAATGGGTCTAAGAAATGGGGTCTGCTGGTGATGTAAATCACAGGGAGATCTCATTTCTTGGACCCATTTTTTCAAATAGGCAAGTTAGGTTGCCAATTTCACCGAATTGCCAAGCTAGTGGGCCCACTGGCTTGCCATTTCGGTGAAATTGGAAATGTAGTGGTCTATTTGAAAAAACTGGGTCCAAGAAATGGGGTCGTCTAGTGATGTAAATCACTAGAAGACCCCATTTCTTGGATCCATTTTTTCAAACAAGGAAGTTAGGTTGCCAATTTCACTAAATTGCCAAGCTAGTGGGCCCATTGGATTGCCAATTCAGCAAAATTGGTAATGTAGTAGCCTATTTTGAAAACAATGGGGTCTCCCGGTGATGTAAATTATCAGGAGAGTCCATTTTTTTGACCCATTTTTTCAAACATCTCAAGTTAGGTTGTCAATTTCACCAAATTGGTAGGCTAGTGGGCCCACTCACTTGCCAATTCGATGAAATTGGCAATGTAGTGACCTGTTTTGAAAAAAATGGGGTCTCCCAATGATGTAAATCATCGGGAGACCCCATTTCTTGGACCCATTTTTTCAAACAAGGCAAGTTAGGTTGTCAATTTCACCAAATTGGTAGCCTAGTGGGCCCACTAGCTTGCCAATTTGGTGAAATTAGAAATGTAGTGGCCTGTTTTAACAAATAGGTACAAGAAATGGGGTCTCCCAGTGATTTACATTTCTTGGACCCATTGTTTCAAATAGGCGAGTTAGGTTGCCAATTTGACCGAATTGCCAAGCTAGTGGGCCCATTAGTTTGCCAATTCAGTGAAATTGGTAATGTAGTGGCCTGTTTTGAAAAATGGGTCCAAAAAATGGGGTCTTCCGATAATGTAAATCATCGGGGGACCCAATTTTTTCAAACAGGGTAAGTTAGGTTGCCAATTTCACCCTCTCTTAGGTCTCTCTCTCTCTCTTTCCCCTAAACCCTAATCCCTATACCCTATAAAGTTAACCTTAAACCTTCAACCCAATACCGTCAACCCTATACCTAATATCCTAAATCCTAATCCCTATACCCTATAAACTTAACCTTATACCTTCAACCCTATACCTTAAACCATAAACCCTACACCCTCAATGCTCATCCCTATACCCTATACCCTAAACCTTACACATTATCCCTGCACCCTTATCCCTATAATTAAACACTAAATCCTACATTAAACCATGTACCCTAAACCTTGAACCCTAAACCCTCAACCCTATACCCAATATCCTAAACCCTAATCCCTATACCCTATACATTTAGCCCTACACCCCCAACCTTGAACACTATACCTCAACCCTACACCTTCAACCCTACACCTTCAACCCTCATCCTTATACCCTATACCCTCAACCTTATAGCCTAAGCCTTGAACATCATTTCCCAACCCTATACTTAAACCCTAAACTCTACATTCAACCTTGTACACTAAACCCTAAACCCTAAATCTGAATCCTAAGCCCAATATCCTCAACCCTATACCCATTATTCTAAAGCCTAATACTTATACCCTATACACTTAGCCCTATACCCTCAACCTTAAACCCATTATTCTAAACCCTAATCCCTATACCCTATTCACTTATCCATATACCCTCAACCTTGAACTCTATCCCTCAACCCTATACGTTAAACCCTAAATCATACACCCTCAAGCCTCATCTCTATACCCTACACCCTCAACCTTATACCCTAAACCATAAACATTATCCCTCAACCCTATACTTAAAAGGAAAACCGTACACTCTCAAGCCTTAACCCTATACCTTATACCCTTAACCCTACACCATAAACCCTAATCCCTATACCCTATACACTTAACCTCATACCCTCAACCCTGAACATTATACCTCAACCCTCAACCCTCAAACTTGTACATAAATCCTATAACCTAAACCATCAACCCTAAACCATCAACGCGCAACCTAATACCCTCAACTATATACCCAATATCCTAAACCATAATCCATATACCCTATACACTTAACCTTATACCCTCAATCCTATACCTTAAACCCTAAACCCATATCCCTCATGACTATACCCTATACCCTCAACTTTATACCTAATATCTTGAACCCTAAACCCTATTCCCTATACACTTAACCCTATTACATCAACCCTATACCTTAAACACTAAACCTAACACCCTTAACCTTGATAGGGGGAGAGAGAAAGAGGGGAGGCAAAGATTGGGAAGAGAGAGAGAGGTTGCGAGGGAAAGAGGAGATAAAGATAAGTAGGGAGGGAAGGAGAGTTAGAGAGATATAATATATAAAGAGTAGATAAGGAAGGACATATGGAGGGAGAGGTATGGAGGGAGAGAGAGAGGGAGGTGAGTGAGAGGTGAGATAGAGAGCAATAAAGACAATGTGGTTGGGATTTATAGAGGGATATGTAGTTAGAGAGGGATAGGTTATATAGAAAGAAGTAGAGAGAGATAGAGGGAAGGAGGGAGGGTGGGTGACAGAGGGGAGGAAGGGAGAGGTAAAGATAGATATTTGAGATAAAGATAAGTAGAGAGAATGATGACATATAGAGAAGGAGAGAGTTATAGAAAGGGAAAGAGAGAACCTGAGATAGAGAGGAGAGAGTGAGAGAGAAAGAGGGTGAGGGAGGAGTGAGAGAGAGGGAGAGAGAGAAGTAGAGGGAGGGAGAGGAGAGTACTTTTAAATGTGTTCCCACTCTAAAATGGAACTAGTGTACATCATAAAATGGGTACTCATTTTAGAGAAGACAAGATACAAATATATTATATCACTCTATCTTTACAATGACATCAAACTTACAAAGAGAAAAATTCATACCTTTATAGAATGTGTACTCATTCCTAAATGAGTACACACTCATAATGGGTACCTATTAAGTAATAGGGCCCTAAGCCAAAATGGGTACCCATTCCATATGGGTATAAGTTTATTTTTTTAATCATATTCCTAAATAGGTACCCATTCTTTGTCAAACAAGTACCTATTCCTATAAAAAAATTCCTCATGAGAATTCCACTAAAAGAAGGCTCTATTTATTTCTTTAAACACATTGGGTTTATTACTTACATGTGAGTTGGGAGAAGTATAGCATGATGCTTCACCTTGTACAAAATTTCTTAGTGTCCTCAAATCTCTTGAATTATCTCCTTGAGGATTCTTTGTTGGAATAGCTATTACTCGTTGACTTTGTTTTCCTCCTTTCACACTTTAAAATTCTAATTCTTCTTCATTTTGAGGTATATATGCAATTCTAATTGATCTATCAACACTACTATCCCATTTCATTTATTCTTTGAATTCAAAATTTCTAGTAATTATCACCTTCTATGTAATGGGGTTGTAAAACTTGGAAGATTTTGATTCTTCGATATTACCAATAAAGGAACATTTTTCACCTCTAATATATATATATTTTTTCTCTAATTTATATTTTAAGAAAGATAAGGGAGGAAAATCTCACTTGGCAAATAAGGTACATATTGATTTTAATGTGTTTTCCTATCCTAATGAAAATTTAGCCCCTAATATTGAATCTATCAGTATTTGAAACAAGAACAAGTTTTAAATAATTGTTGAAGGAATTCAATATAGAAGAAAATTGAAAAGTCAGATAAGGAACTAATGAATAACAAATGATCAGCAAGAATAAGAACAAAATAAAGGGTAAAGGAAAGAGTTCCTTTAATCTTAGCAAAGCTATGATTAAGTTGCCCAATGATAAACCTAGAAAAGTTTGCATTGTCCAAGGGCTAGCATTGGACAATGTAAATCAAAAGAGTTCTAATGAGACTAGTCAAAATAATAATAAGGGTAAGATCTCTACATGGGACATTTCATGTAATGGAATTTCCCTCGTCAATGTTGGAAAGAAAAAAAATATTGAAAAGGAGGCTTCTAATCCTATTAAAAATGTGGATGACATGCTCAATGACAAGAATGGACAAGATTGCATGCCTTAAGGGATAACTTTAGACACGCTCGATCAAAGGAGTACTATGATAAGCAACTATATTACAGAAAAGGGTGATGTATCTAAAGGTGTAAATTCTTATTTTAACCCTTTTGTGTCATCCTTATGTAAACCTAACTTCAAAAATTATTCTAAATAATTAAATCTTGGATTGGATAAGGATTGATAGGAAGGGGTTAAAACAAGTAACATAAAGGAAATAAGTAGTAAAGGTTTTCAAAATGATAACAAAAAACAAGTAGCAAGGGTCAAGTTCAAGAAAAATTTAAAAGATAAAAATTATTAGACCTAGAAGGCCAAGTATAATATAATAAGGAAAATAGCGCTGATATGATAACCCTGGCTATTTCCATTATCAATAATTTAGATGACTAGAATTGGGATGTAGTTAGGATGGTGATTGAGGCAACCAATCTAGAAGAAATAAATAATGGAAGTTCTTTAGTAGAGATAGGTAACATGCCTAATATGGAATTTGGAGAAATGAGTTTCTACTCCAACCCTATGGCCCTTTTAGGCAATAGTGAGAGTGGAATTCCAAACGAGGAAGGATCAAATCCTTCAAAAAAGGGGTGGGTCAGGATAAAAAAGAAGAGCATTCAAAGAAGTAAAGATAAGGTTGAACCTAGTTCAAAGAGGTTGGATAAAGAGGGGAAAATTCCTAAATACTTTGAGAGATTTAGGAATTATAAAAGTGGCACATTACCATATTGCAAATGATAATTAATTGTACAAGCTGGAATTCTAGGGGGATGGAATCTCCTGATAGGAAATACATTTTTAGAATATTTTAAAATATAAACTAGAACAAAGATGTGGTACTCTTGCAAGAGGTAAAATCTATCAAATACACTTTAGAAACTAATTTGAGATTCATCAGGAAAGATGCCACCCAATTATGTACTACCCATATTAAAGGCAGATGGGGAGTTGTCATTTTGGTATCAAAAAAATGGGAACCATATGTTTTAGAACATGGAACCTCTCATTGCAATAGGTCAATTTGGATTTTTGTTTAAAAAGGTAATTAAAACATTGGGTTATGCTTTGTTTATGCTCCCAATGAACATTGGAAGAGAATAGAGCTTTGAAAATGGATGTGTAGACTTATAGACATACCTTGGATTGTGGGAGGAGATTTTAACATGAATGAAAGTAGAGAGGATAAATATAGAGGGAGTGAAATGGAGTGTGAAGTTAATGAAAAATACTTCTAGTATAAAATGAAGAAAAAAATTAACCTATTTATCCTCTTGAAGGATGTTAGAAAGGAGACCAACATATTTGTTTTACTAGCTATAATTATTAAAAGGGATGTAGAAGGAGGTATTGTAGATTTGATAAATTTTATGCCAACAAGAATTTTTTTAGCTTTGATCAGACTTGTGATGGATGTAGATTCAAGGTTATCCCTTGTTCTTTATCTGATCATCATCCTACATTCTCCAAGATTCATATACTTAAAGAAAGAATTCAAGAAAATGAAAAGAAAAGTAAATTAATTATAAATACCAATCTCCTAAAAGATGGTGATTGCAATGAAGCAATATTTACCCTTACATAAATTAACATGTGGATTTTAAAAGATAAAACTGCCACTGAAAGATGGAATAACAATGTCAGAATTTGGGAAACTAGATTTTAAATTATTAGAAAAAAAAGGGCGTTAGACAATGGGAAAATAGAAAATGGCTTTTGGGAAGGTTTATTTAAACTAGAGAAGGAACTTTATAATGACCCAAAGAACCTAGGATTGAACAAGGAATTAAACACTCTGAATTTTTTTTTGAGAAATTTGCAAGCTAGTAAGATACAAGGACTAAGAGTGAGATCTAGAATGAATTGGTTCAATAGTGGAGATAAGGGTTCCAAATTATTCTTTAAGTATATCAAAGATAATAATATCAGAGAACAAATAAATCACATTTGTGATGATAACAAACATCTAAGTGATCCTAAAGGACTAAAGAAGTTTTTCTATAGATTTTATAAATCTCTTTTCTCATCTAAAGGGTACAATCTTCAAATTCATAAGGCTAAAATCCTATATAAAAGTTTAATTCCAAAGAAGATCACTAAGAAAATAGTAGAAAATATGAAGAAGAAAGTATCAAAAGAAGAAATAGTAAATGCAATTCAAGAATTTAATAATTTGATAAGACCCATGGAGTAGATGGGCTCCCAATTGAGTTGTATAAAAAAAGACATTCACTCGATTGAAAATGACTTGTTGTAATTATATTCTAAAGCCATTGATAAATGGATTTTAGGTTGTAATATCAATAAATAAACTATTAAAATTCTCCCTAAGGATGAGACAAATACATTAATTTAGAATTGGATACCTATTGTACCCTTCTTAATTTAGAATTGGATACAAGATTTTGGTAAATATTTTGGTTCTTAGACTAGTGGACATCCTCCCTAATTTTATTATATCTAGACAAACAAGATTCATAAAGGGTAGGTACATTTTGGATAATCTCATCTCTAAATGGGGAGCCATGGATTAGGCTAGAACTACCAACCAGAACACTAGTATTATATTATTAGACTTTGAAAAATACTATAAGAGGGTTGAATGGCCATTTTTTTATGATTGCACTTGAAGCAGTTGGTTTCCTATGTCAATTTTTCCAAATGGTGAAGACTCTACTAACTGATTTTATAGCTTGGTTAGATGTTAATAGATCCTTGACAAAACAATTCCCTCTACAAAGGTCGATTAGAAAAAGCTATCCTCTTGCCCTTTCCCTATTTGTGATAGCCATAGATGCTATTTTTTAGCTTCTCAAAGATACTAGAATGTCACCTAAAGTAAAAGGCCTATCTCTCCCCAATGGAGAGGACCATCTAAAAATTCAACTTGTGGATGATACTGCAATACTTGTTAACCTTGAAGAATGAAATGTTAAATATCTTATGTACAAACTTAAATTATTTTTTGAAGCCTCTAGAGATAGAATATACAACGAAAAATCTATAATTCTTAGTTGGGACAAGAACCCCCCAAAATGGTTTAGTAAATTTAAAATTCAATGGGGAGGACCTAACAAATAGGTTAGGTACCTTGGAATTCCTTTTTCCATTAACCCATGTCTGAAAGATATGTGGGACTAGATTAAGAGTAAGATAGATAGAAAGCTCTAACAATGGAATAAATAATATCTATCTTTGGCTGGCAGGTTTTAGGTCTGTCAAAACTTCTATCTTCATACAACCTGTATTATTCCTCAATTTAGTTATTTAGTAGCTACTAGATACATGAAATTCAAAGAAAGATCAAACAATTCATATGATCAATCAGGAAGGGTAATAAAAAAAGCATGTTGTTAAATGGGAATAGTGTTGCTTAGACTAGTTGGAAGGAGGTCTATGACTAAGAGACCTAAAAAAAACTGCATCGCATTGGATGGTATGTGGATCCTTAAATCCTTAGATGGAAAAGAACCAAAACAAGAAAAAGTTGGAAACTACTCCCTATAAATGACATTTAGTTTGGTAATTAACCAATAACACCTATTAGATCCAATGTGTTCAAGATTATATGACAATATTGGGATATTGTTAGAAAGAAAGTTAGGAATTTTGATTTTTTGAATATTAGCAAGGGTACCTTGAACCTTGATGAAATAAAGGAAATGGGGTGTGCCCACCTTTTAGGATATGGACAACTTAGGGGACCCTATTTCACTCAAGTTCATTCAAGAAAACCCTAGAGATCTCAATCTAATGGTTTAATTGAGATAAGGGGTTATTATAAGGCCTCCTTGGGTGTGATTAAAGACAAAAGGGGCTTCACCACTAAGCAAATGCTTAGAAAGAAGGAAATGTAAATGATATGCAAGTCTAACAATGCAACCTAGAACATAAAATTTCAAATTAGAATAATGAATTGGAGATAGAAAAAGTGCACATGGAAAATTGAAGAGGCTTGAAACAAGGTCCATAATCCCAAAAAAATTACTGTTGATGCACACTAGGACTCATACACTAGACTCGAAAGTTTAGTCATAGTTTAGGATTTCAGGGCAAAACTGGAATTTCACAGTGACTATTTTGAATCCTTTGAAATCTGGAAAGAGTGTTATATGAGGACTCATACACCACCAATGTCGATTAGTCCCATTTTTATTTTTTTAAAATTTAGGATCTAAAACTGTTCTCCTATCTCTACACTTCCTTCCTATGTTTTTACAATTTTGTTTCTAAATCCGAATAGGTGCTAAAACTTGTAAAAAATATTATTGTGTTGATTTTCTTATGGGGGGTTTTCCTTGGTAAAACCACTAGTTCAATAATTAAACCTTGATAGAAATAATAGATCTTCAAAGTAAATGTGAGTGAAAGTCCTAATCTTAAATGCATCTAGGATTAAGAGATCTAAAGTGCAATGAAACCCTATTCTAGTGTGCTAGAATACGATGCATAAAGAAAATATGAAGATAATTACTCACTTTGGGAGATCTCTAATCACCCTGATAAGCCACAACAATGCATGTACCTTCCTTTAGGTAGATAGTAGAATGATAATGGAGGATGGAATAACTTAGTAAACAAATCATAAGGCTTGGTTTTATGGCTAGTTGCATCTCCCCAACCTAGAATCTATTGCAAGGTGTGACCCTTGGTCTCCTCTTCCTATGGTAGGCATAGTCTAGGGTGGCACTTGGGCTTCATGACATGGTTTAACTACCTCATGTGGATCTTGATCTTTGTATAAATTCAGTGGCTATATTGGGCATTGACAGGTTGATCTTTTGGTGCAACAGTAGTCATCTTTGCAACAATTGGTATTGGATCCGAGCTTGCATGTTCGAACCGGGTGCTTGCGCTAGGGGGATTGTTGGAAGGTGTGACCCTTGGTCTACCCTTCTTGTGGTAGGCTTAGTCCAGCATGGAACTTGGGCTTCGTAAAATGGTTTAACCGCCTCCTGTGGATCTTGATCTTGTATAAATCCAATAGCTATATCAGGAATTAATAGGTCAATCTTTTGGTGCAATGGTAGCCATCTTTGCAGTTTATCAATTGTTATAGAATTTAAAACTTATTCAACCTTTTCAACCTTTAATCTCAGATCTGATGATTAATAGTGAAATCAAGAATCAACAACACATCAGAAACACATGAACACCAAGATTTTATACGTGGAAACCCTATTAAGGGGAAAAAATACGATGGATGTTAGTCCACAAGATTATACCCTGTTATAAGTAGAATGAAGAATAAATAGAGAATGCACATGCATTTAGGCACACTTCCTAGAGCTCACTACTCCAAGGAAGGCCCACTTCCTTACAAAGACATTCATATTAAAACCACCTTAAGAATATGAATTGATAAATTAGCTTCTTCAAAAGCCTGATGATAGTTCTGGTTATGCACAAAATTACTTCTTCACACTTCGCTCTGTACTTAAATGATCTTCTCCTTTTTGCACAATTCAAATACACACTTCTCTCATACACTTCACATACATGTGACACACACACTCTAAATGAGGAAAACAATTTCTCTTAAATATCCACTTCAAGGATTTAGATTCACAATCCTTGTTGGCCAAAGATAAAAGAATAAATTACAAACCATCAGCCCAATACATGAAAAAATATCAATGCACAGTAGCTTGAGTCAGTCACAACATAGTGAGGACCCAAATCAACACCCTCAAACATTCCAAGCATTAAAATATTAATCTAGAAGGATCTGCAACACGCTATAATCAACATGTCAGCCAAGAACATGAAAACCCAAACACACAACGGAAGAATCTTTGATCACGATCACACCAAACAATGTAGACGTGCAAAAAAGATAGGAGAATTTCTAGAAACATCCTTGAACATTGTAGGAACATACACAACAACAATAATTTCTATAATTTCATCCTCTTCTCCCAAGAACACCTGCTACAGTAACAAAATGACTCTAGGAACACCGAAACGCACAACCTGCAAAAATATTGATGTGTACCACTGAAACTTCTAGGGTAAAAACTAGATAGACTTAGACACAAACCCATTAGGGCATGACACCTAAAAATCATCGTACTAATTTTTACACCATACTAAACTTCTCAAGATCACAAGCACACAGTAACATGTTTATTATAATTTTCTCAATATCCTTGACATATACAACCTTCAAATCACCAAATGATAATAGTGTTAACATAAATGACAACCACATATAAAAAACACAACCAAAACATCCAACAATATCCCCCTTTGGAATTGATGGCAACACATGATGTGAAAAATACCATCAACATAACCAACTCTCCTTTTCATACCGTACTTCTTCACCTTAGATTATTCTCTTCCTTTTTGCTCTTCTCTCCCAAGGTTTTTCAAATTTCACTTCTCCCCCTTTAACATCAATGGAAAAGGTACACAAGATCTGAACCACATATCTAAAGCATCTAACTACTCCCCCTGAGTAGCAGTCACCACAGCATCAATCTGAAATAAGATATGCTAATGAATTCCCAGACTAATGCAAAGACCTACATCTTTTAGTTCTGATCAGGAGGGGAAATCACCCATAACTTTCCTCTAAGGTACTCAAAAGTATCCTTAGGTAATGGCTTAGTAAAGATGCCTGCAATTTTCTCCTTGGTAGGTACATACTCTAGTCTGACTTCTTTGTCACTCACTTTGTCTCTCAAGAAGTGATATTTGATAGATATATGCTTTGTCTTTGAATGCAATACTATATTCTTAGAAATGTTTATGGTGCTTGAATTGTCATAGAATATGGCAATAGGCTCTTCATACTCAATTTTGATATCTCTCAGCATTTGTTTCATCCATATTATTTGAGTGCAATTTTTTCGTGATACCGAGCTACACATGGTATCATGACTACCATCCTCTCCATGAAGATCATCCAGGTCTGCACACACTCAATTGCAATATCAATAGCGTACAAGTGAAACCAAGATCTCCAAGCCAAGAAGTTATATACAACTTCCAAACCATCATAAACATATCCAACACTGCCAATCCATCATTGTTAAAAGCTCCCGTTGAAATGTGTAACCAAGCTATCCATGACATAATTAAATCAATCTCCTCAATAAAGATCAACCAAAAGGCCCTCACATAATCAAAGAACTCAAATTCAATGTGAGCTCCACTAAAATAAGGAAAAATAAAACCATGATCCTCATACCAAGAAGATACACCATGACAAGTTGAATCAGGAACAATATGACACCACAAAAAATGTACCTTCATGAACCATCATGACATGCCAAAGGCCCTAAAGCACAAGAAACATCCATTGCACCATGATCACCACCAAATGTACCAATAACACAATCCAACTGTGTCCCACATGTTTGCATAACATATTCAACTACAGAGGTCTCACATCATGATTGAACTTGGTAATACAATCTCACCTCCTCAACATGACAACAAAACCAACAAACCAAGTGACTAAACCAAGCCACCAAACTTAAAATGCATCAACACTAAAATTTCTATGGGCATAGACAACCCATGTCCAAGTCATAGGTGCAATAAGTAAGTATAGACTACCTATGTAGTATTACACAACTTGTAGATACAACAATGAAGAATAAAAATCCTACCATATACTAATAACCATGTCAAATGAGAGTAATCAAAGATATACAACTGAGTATACAATGAATCCAACATCAAATTTCCAAGATCCGACAATCCATAAACTCATAGTATCACCATAGTCAAAATAACCCATAAATAGCTTAGATTAGAATAATAGAAAATAAATCATCTCTAAAAAACTCTAAACCCAATCCATTGTGTAGTGCTTTGAATAAGCTTTCTGTCAACTATTTGAAGTCCAAAATCCAACTCTGTATGCACAAGATATGACCTCTCAAAGCTCAATAGGAACACCTAACTTCTAGCAAGAAAAAACACTATTAAATTAGAAAAGTCTGATGAAACCATTGAAACCATGGTGTAGAGCACAGAGTCACCTTTCCAATGAGTCCAATAAGATGAAAAAAAGTCACCTTGGGTGAAAGTTATGCCCCTTAGAAGTAAAAGCACAATTTAGTATTAGGAGAAAAAATCACCCTCCTTGGCGGTGGGACGGTTGCCTGCCAGTGGTGGCGGAGGCACCCAATGGTGCCAACCATTTAGTCAGACCCAAAATAAATTAAATTCCAGTTTAGATTTCAATTTTTTTTGATAAATTATGCTGGGTGGCTTTTATATTTGAAGGGCGGATTTTTTTAATAATGTTTTTTTTGTTTTAATGAAGGTTTTGACCCTCATGTGGGGGCCCAAAGGCTGTCAGCTGATAGCGGGTACTGCTGTCTATCTTTCAATACTAAAATTTCCTTGACGTGACAAAGGATGTCTATTATGTATTGTTGCACTCATATTTATATCCGGGTATACCATTTGATAAGGTAATTTTACCTTGCCTCTACAAGGTTTGCCAGATTTTGTCAAAGAGTAGTTCAAATTCTTTTTGTACCTAATCTCTCAAAGCTTTATAGTACAATTTTCTGTCTATTTTGCTTGGGATTTAAAACATAACATGCTTCTCTATTACAATTCACAAATTTCATATTACATTCTAGAAACATGCAACACTCATCTAGAATTTCCCTTTATCAATGCTTCTTAAATTAATTAGGAACCAATTACATTTCTATTCTAGAAGACTTCTCATAAACTACTTGTTAAATCATGAAATATGTATACGAGAATACTTGGAAATTTACAGTAGCTACCGAACTCTTTTATGACTACAAATTTTGTAGATCTGGAACTTCTACATACACTTCATCAAGTTCTTAAGCCAGCATCACCACCTCCTTCACATAGGATTTAACTTCAAACAAATATGAATTCCTTTCAAAATTAAATCTCATTCTAGGTTGTCTCCACTAGCAGATTCATTCATAAATTCTTTGGATTTTTCTGCAACCAAAATCTTCCCAGGTTCAAAAAGTATTCAATATCTAAACAAAATGTTCATATCCACCAAATACTTGTCTTTGTGATGTTATAATCTATCACTAGGGTTATTTATTTTACAAATTTCTTATAGTTCTCCCTAGTAGAGTCACCATTTTATGTTGGTGTTTTTTCTAGCTAAGCTTTGAAGCTCTCTAAGAGGTAGCCAACCTCTATGTTCAAGAATCACAAAAGCCAGTGACCAACACAATAGGTAAAGTTTCACAAGCCCTTACCCCTACTCTTTAGGCTCTGTGGGACCAAGGAAGGTGTTCCTTATTGTGTTGATTTGATATTTCATGCCTCAAGAACACTTCAACACACAAATCTATTCCTACTAAGTGCAAAAATATATTATTCGCTGAAGGCTTGGTAGACCTTTGAGCAAATAATTACCTAATGCTAGGAATTGAATGACACTTTCAGCGCATACACCATAGTTGAAAGATTTAATGATTTATAATTTTTGTTCTCATTTCGAATCCATGGCTAGGCATTTCATTAATCTATCATATTACATGAATTCCTTACAAATAAGTCAGTGCATCATTGATTGGGGAAAAGGAGTCAAGCACAAAATACTCTGTAATACAAAAAAAATTTAATCTTGAACTGAATGGACTATTTTCATAATGCATTACATTACGAAAATTCACAGTATTTAAAGTATTACTTCTTACCGAATCCTTTGTAAATTGTCATAGACCTATGCCTCTCTTCAAGTATTTAATCAACTCTTTGAGTTAAAGCATGGAGCAAAATTATTCATTCAGCAAAACCATTGAAGACAAATGAAAGATACTTGATATTTTAATTTATAGTCTGCAACAATTGTACACAAGAGAGCACATACTTTAATTTTTAAGATTTTTTTCGATATCAGTCATTTGCATAAAACTATTTAAGACTATTTCATACAAAACCCATACCCAAAATAATTAGCTAGTAGATTCATCAATAATTTTGCATTGTATTGTTCGGGTATGTGCAAGATCATCATGGAAAAATAGGCCCTTAAGTGGGGATAAAATTTAGAAAAATCAAAGTTAGGCAACCTGACGTAAAAATTTGAATAAGTTATCTATATTATTTCAAAAATATGTAAGAATAGAATCTGTAGCAAATTTAATATAGTTTCTAAACTACTAGGTTTATTTAAAAAAAGAAAAAATCTATTTGGTGAAACTTTGAAATTTCAATACAGTAGTACTTAAATTTCAGGGAAAAAATAAGAAGTAGGTGTCTGTCTGACCACCCTTACCACAATAGAATGATAAAAAAAAATTTATAATATTTTAGATATAAGTAGAGGACTCATGTCCCAATGTGATGCATATTTTTTTGTATTTTTTTTCCAAGTAAATAATTAATTATGAATTGTTTATTACAACTTTAAAAAATAAAAATTTTTGTATGTCTAACCACCTTAACTTGGTCAAAACTTCATGAAATTCATTTTTTTTTAACTCTATAGTATGCAAAACATAGAATGTGATGCATGTTTTGGATTTAAAAAATATGATACCGTTTGAAAGCTATAGAATTTTTTCAATCAACCTATGAATCAAGAATTTAGTCATAATTCAAATAGAAAATGAATAATAATAATTTATTAAATTCAAAGTAAAGAATAATTTATATTGGTGGAAAACTGCAAATCTCCTTTAAAAACCATTTTTGTTTCATCAATTTTGGGTTAAAAAAATTTCGTCAACCACATGGGCCATCATATCACTTACATATTGCCATTTTTTGGCCCATCATGATCTTGCACATACCCGTTCGTTGTATCCTACCTATACCATTCTGGACTCAAAAATTTTGACCTCTGTAATAAGCCTTGAAATCTATTTTATAGCATAAGAGAGAAATAGGCATCCGACTCATTACAATTACATTTCAAAACAAAATTTCATCAGCATCTCAAAATTCCCAGACAGTTAGATGTAATCATTTACCGAACAAGTGAATCAAAAATTTCATACAAGCCGCCAAAACCAGTTGACACCGTCACCGTTGCAAAATTTCATTGAGGCCTTGTTATCCAAATTCACGTTAAACCCAAGAAACATCCTAGCATCATCACTGCAACAAAAACTTGAAAACTAGACATCAC
Source organism: Sequoiadendron giganteum (assembly GCA_007115665.2). Lineage (NCBI taxonomy): Eukaryota > Viridiplantae > Streptophyta > Pinopsida > Cupressales > Cupressaceae > Sequoiadendron > Sequoiadendron giganteum. Next base: position 125,306,016 of record CM021101.1, on the reverse strand, counting down.
GACCATCATTGAGAACCCAAACAAGCACTAGGACCATGGTATATGTGACAACTTCGCATCTTCACCATAGTAGGAGGTGAAACAACCACTCCTTCTTCCTTATCAGTACACTTCTTAACATCAGGACCAACAACTTCACATAGTGCCATCACAAAGATTGGAGAAACTATGAGGACCTCTTCATTCACACTAGCCATCTCAGTTAAAGCCTTAAGGAATTGGCCATAACCGGAGTCAATCTCTGTATCACTATCACTAGAGATACTAGAGACATCAATAGGAAAATTATACCTCTCCAAGGAGCCTCGACCATACCGTACATTGGATTTTGGCCTCTGATCAAACCTTATAGACCTCTTCTCCTTGACACACACTACCTCCTCTACAATTGTAGCTTGGCCTTTCAGCCAAGAGCTGCACCTGGTAACTATTGGGATGGGCTTTGTGTATTTCTCCTTCAGGATGGAAATGCCTTGAAGATTACTCTTCTCATGTAGTGGCACATCATCATGAGATATAAGTACATTAGCCTTGGCAGTCCTACACACAGATGATGGATAAGTAGTCAACTTACTCATCTTGCACCAATATTCAAAAAAATTCACAAGATTAATTACTATCCACTATAGAACCACATAAAATTTCATAATCCTAATTGCAATGGTGAAAATGATGAGCCTTCATCCATAATTATTGAGAAAATTGATGATATCGATCATCAATGCTCCAAGAGAAGCATGAGTGAGTGAGTGATTATTCACTAGCATCTATTTCACCACCATTAATTCCCAGGTACATGGAAATTGGCATACCATTGTTCGTAATTTCAAGTAAGTAGCTCTTCACACATATGAAAATAAAATTGATATCCTCTAAAGAGCATACGCCATTAATGCTTTCCCTTTGCAGAGCCCAAATAACTATCACATGGCCGATTCTATTCTTTGAATACCAGTCATAGATGCATCGATGAGATGGTCCTTTGGATGACTTAGATCGAGTCAAAGATGTTTGAAAATTCCATGTTGTCGCATGGCAAGTCCATCAACCAATGGTTCCTTTCCTAGAGAAGACACGTCCACCACCCGTGGGCCCCATCTAGCCTCCTTACGCCACCAATAGAGTCCACATGTCACCATCGCACAAACCACGTTCAACATTAGGTAATGATATTTAATATTTTGTGTGACACGTGTGCTACAACTCAGATTGAGACTAGATGGTACGTTAGAGCCATCAATCCACCACCACATGAGATCAAGATGATAGTGGGTATTAGGTCCCACATGAATTAGAAGATGCGTGGTGCAATCACACACACTGCAGGGCCCAACAAAAATGCATTTTTTAAATGTTGCACGGTGTGCATGCAAGGCTTGGGACTTAGTCATTTCATTTGATGGCTCAAATTTTCTTCATGTGTATGAAAAATAGGTAATAAATAAGGGTCCATGGGCTAGGTTAATAGGTGATGACCCCTCAAAAAATACTAAAGACTTATTACTCAAGTCTTTAAAAAATAAAAGTATTCTGGGTCGACCCAATGACCGGCGAGCTTAGGCAAAGGGGTCAGTAAAGACAACGAGAATGATGACATAGGTTGTAACTAGGAAAATTGACAACCTGATACATGGTCTCAACATGGAAATATAACAAAAGGGTTTAAGGTTTTGAAAATTGGAAAAAGGGTATGAGACCTTAAAACACTAACAAACCATCAATCACAAGGGTGAAAGATCATTAAAATTTGCATGGAACTAGTTGGAATATGTCTGAATTCAGAAACCCTATGAAATACAATGCCAAATACATGAAGAGGAGAAAAATTAAAAGGTGTGGATCAAGCTTCGACCATTTGTCCCACAGGATATGGATCAGATCTAGGTTGTTTGTCCAAAATAATGCATACTCGCTATGAGCCAACGAAACTCTAGGCTATTCGCTGGGTGAGAAATCCAAGAAAGTAAGACACATACACACATGGCTAATATGCACTCACACACACATGAGTGGCTAAGGGAAAGTTATGACCTCGTTCAGCTTCCCATCAAACCATACCAAAGTTATATCTCTTGATAACTTTAATAAGGTGCCACACAACGAATAGTTTTCGAGCTTCATGAGACAAGCAAAAATTTGTATGGTTGGAGCTCTTGAACAAAAAAATGGCAATATAACTGAAAAGGAAAAATGTAAAGAACGTTCAAAGGAGTCTTGCTTAGTTCATGTGAGGTATTAACTTAGGGAAACTTGTGCCTAATGTCTCCAAGAGAGGACCAATCAAAGAATAAAAGATTCACAACCTAGGGGATTCAGTGTGTCACATCAAGCCACTAAGAGGAATGTAATATGCTAAGATAGATCACACTCTTCAAGGACATCACACCCAATTTCATCCAAAAAATGAAAGACACATCACATAAAGTAAAGAGATTTCACCATTAACCATCAAAAAGAAAGAAAATGCAAAAGAATAATGCCAATGTATGCCCCCACTTTAAAGATATTGCTAAACACCATACTGTGAGCAATTAATTTAAAGTAGCAAATGATAAATGCAAAGAAAAAAAGACATGAGAGCTAACTTGGAAATCCCTATTCCTAGTCATATGTTTCCAAATAAAACTACGTCATGCACAAGAAAAGAGAAAAGGGGGTTGCCCCAAAAATGAAAATCCAAAGACATAAGGGATCTATGGATTTTGGGTTAGTATGTTCTTGCTACAATGGATTTATGACATATAGAAAAGTGAAGGTACAAATAGAGGAATTTCACAAAGAGAGAGAAATACATCAAACAAAAAATTGAACGTGGGATCACACTACACACATGCAATCACACAAAAGAAAAATAAATAATGCAAGGAAACTAATAAGGCACATGCGATTCAACCTAAAGGATGTCATTTGGATCCCAATCATGTTCATTATATGAGAAAGGTGGGAAAATAGATAAAGGGACAATAAAAAGTGTCGAACTAGAGTCATTACCAAGTTCAACACTCTTCTTAGGAGAATTATTGTTTAAGCTCATAAAAGAGGAAAACAATGTATTCAATTCATTATGCACCTCTTCATCAATTTTTGTAATCTCTTCATCATGTCATCTAAATTAATCACAATAGGAGGTCAAATGATAATATCTTTAAGGAAGGGTTCAAATCTTGTTGTAATTTCATTAGAAGGTCTTTTTGTTATAGTGAAGGAGGAGGTTCATCATGCATTGCTTCGGTCAAGTTTGGATTTTTATTTTCTTTGTTGTTTTCTTCATGTAACTTGCAAGCAAGGGCTATGCCTACAATCTCTAGCACCTTTGTTTCTTGTAGTTCAATTTTCTTCCCCAAGGGGAGGAATGGAAGGAACCACGAGAGGTTGTTTAACCACTTTCTCTTTGAATTTATAAATTTGTTTTATGCTAGGAGGTGTGAAGGGGTTGTTTTCATTGTCTCTTGGTATTTTTTAGGAAGTAGATGAAGTTTATATCTTAGGTTGGTCTTGGTTGTTTGGAATTTCTTTCGGTTCAAACATGGTTTCGTCAAGGATGGTGGGCTCAGTCATAGGTTGAGGCATGTTTTAGAGGGATAATTCTGCTATTTGTTTTGCCTTGAACTTTTGATAGGATTTGAAAAAGAAGTCTTCTCATGGTTTGATAGATTCTATAGGCTCGGGCTAAAATAAATCTAAGGAAAAGTTTCCATGGTAGGACAAAGGGTTAAAGCCACTATGATAGACAATGAAGATTTCATTGTCAAATGAAAACATTAAACACTTATGTAAAAATGAAGGGACTACATTCATGGAGCAAAGCCATGGATATAGCCTAGCTTCACATGAAATTGAACCATTGTGCATCTTGACCCATTATTTCAGTTTACATCATATATATCTAGATAGAATTCATGCATAAGTAAGAATTGCTTAGTGATCACATTCTCTCCACAGACGGGACCTATTAATATCCCATTAGTTGGCTAGTCATACATCTAGTTGGCTATGTAAAGAGGACCATCAGGTGCATGTTTAAGTATATCCTTAGAGGAGAAAGAAATTTCAAGAGGATTCTTAGTTCGACTCTTACGAGGAATAGCGTCTATTACTCCTACCATGTCATCCATAGGATCATGTTGAATAGTGGCATTTTTATCATCATTTGTATCAACATTCATCACATCATTCTTTGTAGTTTCGCTAGATTTGAAAAATTAAATGATTAGGCATAAGGTTGGTAAAAAATTGCAAGTTTTGGTTAGGAGGGGCAAAAAATTTATTTCCTTGGTCACTAACACCTCCAACAAAAATATGACCAAAATCAATGAGGCCTTGCACAAGATGTTTAAGATGCTTACAATGTTTTGTGTCATGTCCATTTTGTCGGTGATAATGGAAATAAGAATTTGGTCTTTGTTTTGCGGGAAATGGTTTATTATGATCAGGTTTCTTAGCAAGAGGCAAGGTAATCATTTGTTGTTTTAAAAGTTGTGTCATTATGTTATGAAGGGTATCGGGTAAGAGAGTAAATTGTCTTTTCAGGTCCCATAGCTAAAGCGTATCATGGATTTAATAGCAACTACTTGGTTATTGAAATTCTAAGTTTTTTGTTGAGGGGGATTGAATTTAAGGAAACCTTTTTTTTTTCTAAAAGGTTGACAATTGTTTTGATTTGTGGACTTCGACTTCTCATTTCGGCTAGAACTGGATTTTGTATCTCGACTACTAGCTGAATTTTGATAATTACAGAGGAAAATACACAAGAGCATGGAGGAGAATTTCATCATGGTAATCTTATCTTGTATCTTACTTTTCATATTTTCTATGAACATATTTTGAAGGTGAGGATTGAGAACCTTGACATTGATTTGGAAATAAAGCGATTGATAGCGTGAGATAAAGTCAGTTATCTTTCATTCTTCTTTTTGCTTGCATGTCATCAAATCATCCAAGGTATTCTTAGGGGTCATATGCACTTGGAAATGGTTTAAAAATGCCTCAACAAGTTCATTGAATAAATAGATTGAGTTATGCGGTAGTGAAGAAAACCATTCCAAGGTAGTATCCTTCAAGGACCTAGAGAAAGGCTTAGCCAAGAGTTTATCATCAAGGAAAAAGTCACTACATAAGGTAGTATAAGAATTAACATGGTTAGAAGGATCTCCTTTCCTCCATATTTCTCGAATCTAGGAACCTCTACACCTTGTGGCATCGATGTTCACAATATCTCCAAGGACAATAGACTGCTTTTGACAAAATATGTAGGTGGGCCATTTTGATTTTTGTTGATGGTGGAAATTTGTTTTTGAAGGAATGAAATGTTTTGGAAGAGTTTATTTATGAGAGAATCATTACTTGTGTAATGATATGGAGGTGAAAATAGTGAAGGAGTGTATGTGTTCAAAGGGCAAGTGAATTAAATGCTTATAGGTGGTAACGTAGTTGGAGATATGACATGTAATGCCAAAAAGGTACTAGGGATGCTAGTGGAAATACCTAGGGAAGGAATCACATTACTAGTTGGTTGCATTGTTGTTGTGACTTGATGTTGGTATAGGTAGGGATTGAGGCAATTGTTGTGGGAGGAGGAATTCAAATTCCTCCATGGCTTGTGACATTTCTTGTAGGTAAAGGACAACTAGTGTTTGAGGGGAAGTGTTTGTCGACCTCCTAAAATGATTTAAAAACTAAGCCTTTACAACCATGATTCAGAGGTTGGAAATCTAACCTAAATAGCCATTTTAACCATCATGAAGGTGCATTTAAATTTTCAACCCAAGGATGTGATCTTGAAATGGGTCAGCACAATATGTGCAGTAGTAACTCAAAGTAGTCATCTTCATTCTATAGCTAAGAAATATTGAATACTGAAAGTAAACTGCATGGAAAGGAACAAATTAAATATTGAACATCACTCAACAATTAAACTAAGCTAAACATTCATGACACAAATGAAAATCTCAATGACAAACAGGAAACTACTATGTCCACTTTGGCTATAGGAATAGTCATAGAATGAAATTCTAGTGGTTGTAGATATAGTCAATTCCAAATTCTTAACTAAGTACTAAACAAAAACTAATAACTAATCTAGATAAACTAAAGGATGGATTACTCACCAAGTAGGCCCCCTTGGATGAGTATCCTCTAAAATTAATATAAACTCAAATGCTCAACTTAGAATTTCATCTTATTCATTGGGAAATGCAAATACAAAAAGAGTAGCTTGTCTGGAAATGCTAATATTTAGATCATACAACATCAATAACTCAGAAAATCCTGAAGAAGGAAGATCCAAACCGTATTTATACTATCAACTAAACAAGAAAGGTAACTCCCACTAACTGAGAGGATGCCATTTAGGGAAAACAAAGAAAAGAATAGAAGGGTGGTTACACATGCAGGGAATATAGTCAGACATGCATGTCCAAATGCAGATGCAACGTTGCAGTAATGCCCACATCTTCTCAAAATCATGAAAGACCAATACAAGGTGGTTACATGCGACTGACATTGGGAATCTCCTACCATTTTCCTTCAGTCGACCCTTAAACAATTCCTTTGCATGACTAGCTGGCAGCTGCATTTCTCAATCTAGTATCCTCAAGTATGTCTGTATGGCAATGTTAGTATGCATAATAATTTCACATCTATAACCACCTTAAATAAAATTCATTAACCACATGCAATATTAATATAGATAGTCCACATAATAGGCTAATGTCATTAAAATTAGAAAAAAAAGAATTGAGGGAAACTCTATAAAAATATCCATTTAATATCAAAGTGCATGTCAAATTTTAAAAGTAAACTATAGATTCTACCCAAGATTGGACCAAAAACTAGGCTCATCACTCCCCCCAACCTAACATTTTGCTAGTCCTCCAGCAGGAGAAAATCTGTGTTTCTGTTTGGTGAAAGCTCAAAAATTTCCAACTAATAATTGTCCAATATCAGTGTCTACTAAGCGCAAGTCAGCTTCCTAGTAGAATCCTCCAAATTTGTCAAGTCTTCTCCATCTTTGATTTTCTTCATCAATGTCATAGCCGTAGAATCTGAAATTTGGAATAGACCATGTGAGGATAGGTGGCTAAAAGTTCAAGGGAAGCCACTATTGTCCCTTTGTTCTCCCAAGTTGAATGTAACTTTCAATCCTTTCTATTGTTGCAGCATAGTTCTGGATGGAATGAGGTTTAGCCTGTTTCAACTCATTAGTTAAAGTGTTCCATCTCTATGATAGATATCCTTTCATGGTGTCTTCTTTTTCTACCGTCTTTACCTCATATTCACTATAAGTTGCCTCCCATTGTCTGCAATCAACTGTTACTTTGTAAAATTCCCTTCTTGTAGTTCTTGTATGAAAAAAAATTCATATTTGCAATTTAGTGTCACATCGCATATGCGAGTCATCCTTCACTTCAAATTTTAAATCAGCTCAGCTAGATTTGCTGACAAGCATGGACTAACATGTGGGATATGTACATGCATCTTTACTTTCCCCTCCCAACCTAAATTTGAACATGTGTCCACACATGCGAGATGGGAGTAGTGATTTGATAGGGAGGTATGAAAATTATGTGAACGTCCATACTAACGTACAATGATTAAATGAATGCACTAAAAATATAATTAGAGAGAAATTAAGGTGCACATTCTTGAATGTGTGGAGGATACATTGCAAATATCATGGTGAAAGTACCATTTGCCTTTTTAGGAAAGAAATTGAGCAATTAATTATGATGAAGTGTTATGATGTGAGGTGGATTGAAGTGATGGAAGAGAGAGAAAGGTGGTGACTAATGGGAAGATGGTGAATAAATGGACTTCTATAAAATTAGAAGTCTTTATTATGAAAAGTATGTACCTTAATTACCCAGAAGGAGGGAAACTTGGTCCACTTCCTTCAGCTGCAAGAAGCTCGAGTGTTGCATGTTGGATGAATTGTTGCAGGAACTCTTCTTTGGAAGCTGACTTGTGATACAATCTGAGATGATGACTATTGACTAGTAACTTGAAGCTGACAGGGTCAATGGTGGTGAGATGAAAAATTCCATTGGGAAAGACCTCACCAAATTCATAAGGCCCTAGCCACCTTGTTTTCAATTTTCCTGTATTGTCCTAATATCGTGAGTCATAAAGCAATGCCCAGTGATGTGGCTGAAATTTGTTCCCTTTGATAAATTTGGCATGTCATTTGATTCTTGGATTTTGCATGAGCTTAGTGTGGTACAAGGTTATCTTCCTCATCTCATCTAAAGCATTCAGTTGCATTTTTCTTTATTTTTGTGCCTCAGAAATATTGATCCCTAAGTCTATTGTAGTTCTAAGAGTCTTGTGCTCGAATTCAATGGGAATCATAGCTATCTTCCCATATAGTAGCTCAAATGGAGTGAAGCTTGTAGTTGTTTTCCATGTGGTTCTGTATGCCGTAACTACTTCTGATAATCTATTTTCCCAATCCTTTATGTGAATAGCCACCATTTTGGTTAGAATGGCTTCAATTTTTTTGTTGGTCACCTTAACTTGTCCATTGGCCTGAGGGTCATAAGGAGTAGACTTTTTGTGCCTTATGTTGTATTCATTGACTAGTGTTGTAACAAGTGTTGAAATAAACTAAGCTCCTTGACAAGTTACTATTTCTCTTGGGACTCCATATCATGTGAAAATTTCTTCATAGAGAAATTATGCAACCTTGTTATCTCTTGCATGCTTCATGGCCTTGACTTCTACCCACTTAGTTACATAATTAGTGCCTACCAAGATATAATACTTACCATTTTGTGGGGGATCAGTGGGTCTTACAAAATCCAATCCCCACTTGTCAAAGGGAGTGACTACTACTTGGGGATAGAGTGGCATCTCATATGATTTGGTTGGCCAACCCATTCTTTTGCACCTATCACATTTCTTTGTATATTTTCCTACATCCTTGTGGAGTGTAGGCCAATAGTACCTTGTGCTCAAAATCTTCATTGTTGTTCTTTTGGCTGAAAAATTCCCTTCATAGAGTTCATCATGACATGCATGCAAAATGTCGTATGTTTCATCTTCTGATAACATGATTTGGTCCAGTATAAAACAAGCATCTAGAAATCCATGAAATAGGAAAAGATTTTTCAATGAGAACTCTTCTCTCTTTTGGAGAGAATTGAGGAGGAACTCAACCTATCACTAGGTAATTAGCTATGTCAGCATACCAGGGTGTGTGAAAACTAATGCAAAATAAATGCTCATCAGGAAATGATTCATCTATGGCTTGATTGTCTTTTGATGTGGTTAGTCTTGAAAGAAAATCTGCAACATTGGCCTTCCCTAGTTTGTCCACAATGGTTATGTCAGACTCTTGCATTAACAACAACCATCTGGCTAACCTTCCTAAGATATGAGGTTTATTCATGAGATATCTAATGGTTGCATGATCAGCGTGCAGAAAGATCTGGTAGCCTATTATGTAGTGCCTGAATTTGTTCAGGGCATAGATCACTCCCAACATTTCTTTTTCTATTACTATATAATTGAATTCAATGCCTTGTAAGTTTTTGCTAACAAAATAAATAGAATTTTCAATGGATCCTTCTTTCTATCCTAAGACCACTCCTATAGCATAGTCTGATGCATGTATGGATGTGAAAAGGAATTTCCCAATTGGGTCCCTTAAGCATAGAAGCATGAGTCAAAGCTTCCTTCATGTCAGAAAATGCTTTGGCACAATCTTCTATCTGTTGGAATTCAACATATTTAGTTAGGAGAGTATACAATGGTATTGCTATTTTTATAAAGTCTTTGATGAAACACCTATAATATCCTACATATCCCAAGAATACCCTAACATCCTTTTGTTTTGTAGGTGTAGGTAGATTAGTAATTACCTCAATTTTTGTAGGATCTACTTGAATTCCTTGGTGGGAAATGTAGTGGCCAAGAACTACACCTTCCTGCATCATCATGAAGCACTTCTCACTATTTAAGGATAGATTTTGGTCTTCATATCTTTGTAGGAATTTCTTGAGATTTTCTAATGCTTCATCAAAATCAGCACCATAAGTGGTAAAGTCATCCATATAGATTTCCATGCAGTCAAGGGAGATGTCTAAAAATATGCTGATGACTACTCTTTGAAAAGTTGCAAGTGTGTTTCATAAACCAAAGGGAAGTACTGAATAGGCATATTTCCCCCATGTACATGTGAAGTTTATCTTCTCCTGGTCCTCAAGTGCAATTTGGATATGATTGTAGCCACTAAATCCGTCTAGAAAAGAGAAAGACTGCTTTCCTGCAAGTGAGTCCAGGACTTGATCTTCAAAAGGCAAGGGAAAATGGTCTTTCTTAGTAGAAGAATTGAGTTCTCTGTAGTCAACAAAAACTTTCCATTTTCCTCCCTTCTTGGCCACAATCACCAATGGAGACACCCACTAGTTTTCTGAAATGGGATAAATAAATCCTACATCTAGCAACTTTTACAACTCTATTTTGATAATTTCTCTCAATGTAGGGTTGATTCTTATTTGTGGTTGTCTTATTGGTTGACAATCATATTTGATATATATCCTACGGGTGCAATTCTTAGGATTTAGTCCTTTCATATCATGATAATCCCATGCAAATGCATTTTGGTGGACCTTCAACAAATTTCCCAATGTCAGTTGTTGTACTTCTCCCAATTTGCTATTAATATTCAAGTTTTTCCTTTGAACACTTGCACTTGTGTAGTTAACTCTATAATAGCTATTTCACTAATACATGGTAGCTTAAGTTCATATGGCATCATTGTGTGGAACATACCTATTGCTGCAGGAAGTTTGGCTACTGGAAGAGTGGCTACAAGAAGTTTATCTGCAGAAATAGTGGTTGAAAAAAGATCAGGCAGAGTAGGCAGAAGTGTCTTCATGGGATTAGAAGAACTAGACGCATGAGAGGGTGGTACCTCATCTACCTCACAATGGTTATGAATTATATTAGATAACACTTCATCTTCATCTTGAAGTTGTATGAGAGGACTTCTACCTAACATCATAAGCTATACCATAGAGTTAACTTCCTCAGCCTCTTCACCTACATGTGGCCATATAGGATTATCCTCATCATGGGATGGCTGAGCAGGAGGATAAAAAACAAGATTTTTGGTGTTCCTACAATCAGAAATGGTCATGTCACCTAATTGAAATCCAATATAAGAAGTTTATGTTGCTAACCATGGCCTTCCAAGGATAATAGGATACCCACCTAGTGTAGCTTGAGGAGAAATAATCATGAAGTTGGTTGGATATTCCAAAGAGTCTAGAATCACCACAAGGTCCTCTACTATGCCATTTGGCTTAACAATGGAACTATCAGCAAGCTGCAAAACAATAGGAGTGGATCTCATACTTACAATGTTTAGTTCTTGTAGGATATCTTTAGTCATCAAATTTATTGCTCCACCCAAGTCAATCAAATCATTTTTTATGTGTATCCAATTTATAATAACTTCAACCACAAGACTACCTAGATCATTTTACATGTGGATAGTTAATTTTCCAAGCATGATGTCAACCAACTATCCCACTACATCAATTGTAGTTGGGTATTTATTTTTCCTGCCCGACTTCTTGAGGCGTGCTTCTTTGATTTCTTTTCCATATATAGGAACATCTTTTATGGCTTGGAATATGGGTATCTAGACACATATATGCTTCAACTGGTCTAGAATGTGAAAATTCGTGTCCTCATTGTCTTCCTTTTTTTTAGAAACTTCCAATCTCTAGGGCAATGGTGGTTCTTGTGTCATCTGCTTGGCTAGAATTGGTTTAGGATTTTTAGGTGCACTAGGTTGAATGGGAACATCTAGAGGTTATTCTTCTTCTAATGGAATTTCAGTGATGATGGGTGTGGAAGGGGATGGAAAATTAGTTCCTGAATGGAAACGTATGTCACTTAAAGTCACATCATATGCAAGGAATTGATTTGGATTAGTAGAGTATACATGATGTTGTTGTGCTTTATTATTTGGGTTAGGTGTAGGATGGGTTGGTAACTGAGTGGGTTTAGGTGCATTTTATTTGGGATTAGCAGGCGGAGGCATTATAGTAGGTTGCTAGGGTTGAGAAGCTGGTTGCATGTAACTGGTTGTCTAGTTTGGCCATTGTTGTCCACCTCTCAATTGAGATGTTTTTTTCCAGTTTCGTGGAGGTGGCTACCAAGGTCCTTCAAACTACTACTATTTCCCCTAATGTTGCTACCATTGAGGTGAAGAATTTTGATAATTGGGCCAATCATTTGGAGGATTACCCCAAGATTGTGGTGGATATCCTCCATAGTTGGATGGACATGGGGGCTACCACTGGTTACCAGATGAATAAGAATTAAAATATGGCCCAACAAAAGATAGTGGATCTAGTGGCATACCTTGTCTTGGAGACCATGGCCCTCTTTGTGCAACAAAATATACTTGATCTTCCTCAGTTTGAATTGGTTTGTACTCAGGTGGAATCTACTTGTTGTCAATGTTATCTACCATCTTGCATCTGCAGTCCCTCTTCTTTTGTCTGCAATGAGGGAAATATTCTATTAGAATTGCCTTTGCCTCCTCATGTTTCTTCTCTGCTTGAAGTGTATCCAACTGAGTAGCTATATTTTTTATGATATCCTTCTTGAAATCTTCCAAATAATGAGTAATCTCCATCCTTGAAACTCCATTGGTGGATGACTTACCCATAGAGGATTGGTAAGCTCTCCCTTTATTTGAAGCTACCCTAGAATAGTTCTGGCATATCTTCTTGATATCCTCCCAAGGAAATTGAGTGATATCTCCTCCTACCATCAGGTCCAAGGCATCAGTGCATATTTCATTAATTCCTCTCAAGAAAAGCAGCTTTTGTGAGTCTTCATTGAGTGTATGGTGTGGATATTTCTATAGACAAAACATTAACCTTGAATTAAAATCCTCTAGGATCTCATATTTCGTTTAACTACATTTTGAATATGTCATCTCCTCTCATATCACTGCCCCTGCAATTCTCTTTGTATTTCTCAAGGAAATTTTTCTTCATGTCCTCCCAAGTTTCTACAGTATCTCTGCCAAGGCTTATAAACCATCTCAATGCAAATTCTTTCAAACTGGTAGGAAATAGCTTAAGCCTGTGGGCATCGGTGGTATAGTCATAACTTCTATAGAGTATATCAAACTCAAACAAGAATGTATCAAGATCTTCTATGACAAGTCCATAGAATTTAGGAAAGACTAAAGCAAGGATATTTTTAAGGTTGTCTACTTCATTCTGATGAGCAATGGGGAAAGGAAGATTTGGTTGGTTATGCTTGCTAGGCCTGTTTCCATTTGCATCACCCATGTCTACTTCATGAAGTTCCAAAGTAGAGGGTTCTTCAACTGGATTTTGATCTTCAAGGGAAACTTCAGAATAGGTTAAGTTAGGAAATGTATCAGCAAAAGGGTGTGGTTCTTCTTCTTCTTTGTTTTTGGGTAGATTTGGAAGCTCTACGAGCCAAAATGCTTCTGGATTATTAGGAAGGAATCTCCCATCATAATCACTTCTTCTTCTATGCATGCAATATTAACTCAACAAATCACATAACTCAACATCGGCCAACTCACACAGAGAATTGGTGAAAGAATAGTGGATCATAACTTCTAAATACTAAGAACAAATTCTAGAAATACTACAACAAGAAAATCTAGCAATGAATCCAAAGAAATCCCTAGTTTGACACCATCCCTGACAACGGCACCAAATTTTTTGTCCTCCTACAATGATTTAATAACTAAGCCTTTATATTTGTGATTAAGAGATTGGAAATCTAACCTGAATAACCATTTTAACCATCATGAAGGTGCATTTAAATTTTCAACCCAGGGACATGAACTTGAAATGGGTCAGCACAGTATGTGCACTAGGAACTCAAAGTAGTCATCTTGATTCTACAACAAAGAAAAATTCAATATTGAAAGTAAATTGCATGGAAAGGAACAAAGTAAATGTTGACCATCGCTCAAAAATTAAACTATGCTAAAAATGCATGTCAAGAATGAAAATATGAGCAACAAACAAGAAACTACTCTATCTTCTTTGGCTATAGGAACAATCACATAATGAAATTCTAGTGGTTGTAGGAACAGTCAGTGCTAAATTCTTAACTAAGTACTAAACAAAAACTAATTACTAATCTAGCTAAACTAAAGGATGTATTACTCACCAAATGGCCCCCCTTGGATGAGTATCCTCTAAAACTGATGTAAACTCAAATGCTCAACTCATAATTTCATCTTATTCATTGGGAAATGAAAATACAAAAAGAGTAGCTTGTCTGGAAATGCTAATATATTATCAAATCGTACAACATCAATAACTCAAAAAATCCTGAAGAAGGAGGATCTAAACCTTTTTTATACTATCAACTAAACAAGGCAGTCAACTCCCACTAACTAAGAGGATTCCATTTAGGGAAAATAGAGAAAAGAATAGAAGGGCGGTTACACATGCAGGGAATTTGGTCAAACATGCGTGTTCAAACAAAGACTCAATGTTGCAGTAATGCTCAGATCTTCTCAACATCATGAAAGACCAATACAAGGTGATTACATGCGGCTGACATGGGGAATCTCCTGTCATCATCCTTCAGTTGATCCTTGAAGAATTCCTCTGCATGACCAGCTAGCGACTGCATTTCTCAATTTAGTATCCTCAAGTATGTGTGCATGGAAATATCAGTACACATAACAATTGCACATCTATAACCACCTTAAAGAACATTCATTAACCACATGCAAGATTAATATAAATAGTCCACATAAGAGGCTAATGTCATTAAAAGTAGCTGAAATAGAATTAAACCCAATGTCTATAGTTTGAGGGAAACTCTATAAAAATATCAACATTTAATATCAAAGTCCATGTCAACTTTAGCAAATAAACTATAGATTCTATGCAATATTGGACCAAAACCTAGGCTCATCAGTGTTTTCCAAATATTTGAACTATGTTTTTCGCAAGGTCAAGTCCATATTCACTTTCAAGCATGTGATGAATGTTATCTATAGTAGGGATGGCGCTAGTTGAAATGTTTTCATTTTGTACATGATGTTGTAGGTTTGTTAAGTCTTCATGGATTTTAATTATGTTTTCTTGTGGGACACTAGTGACCATTGTTTCAACATGTGTCACACTAGTGGAAGGCATAGAATTGTTAAGGGTATGGTCCATACCTAGTGTACTAGTGTAAATACTAGGAGTGAAAGAGCTAGATAACCTAAGATCCACAATGATTGTGCTATTGAAGGATGACATGAGTCTCAAACTTCATCTCACTACAATATTAGCAATAGGACACCAAATACTCATACAAGGGCTACTAAATGCAAGATGAATGCAAATGTAAAATAAGCTAAGAAAAATGAAAAGATTATAGGAAAATTTATGGAAATTGAAACATAAAGCTATAAATAGAAAATAGAAGCTTAGAAACAATGTTTTAAATACTAGAAAATGTAGTGCAAAATCTGCACTAGGACTAGTTCACCCAAGGTGTCAAACGAGTGCCAATGGGGATTTTTTTCAAGATTTTCAAAAAAATTAATTTGATTTTTGTGCTTTTTATGTTGTATGATTTGTAAAGTAAGTGCAAATGGAAAGTTTGTTTGATTTTCAGTGAATGAAGATGCAAAAATGCAATCTATATGAACTTTCACTAATGTAAAATTTTAAAACCCTAGAATTGTAATTAACTAATACAAACCTTAATGCAATGTTAATGCAAGCAAGATCTAGGATGATGATGCACTCCAAATAAGAATTATAATGTTCTAAATGCAGGTTCACCAAAATGAAATGAATGAACAATGTATTAGGAAAATTCTAATGTATGGTTTAGGACATAGAGTAGACTCACTTTCCAATTTCATTCAAGGATAACCCTAGAGATCTCAATGCAAAGGAGAAAGAGATCTTGCAATAGGGTTGTCCTAGGGGCTGATTTTAAACTAATGATTGGTTCACCACCAAGCTAGGGCTTGGAAAGACAAATGTAATGCAAGATGAAATGTTTAACCCTAATTCAATGCAAACTTTAACTAAATGACCTAGAAATGCAAATAAAACAAAATAACAAGTTGTGAGATGAAATGTGTGCACCTTGAAATCTGAAGGAGATTCAATGGGGCCCTGAAATGCTAGAAATTTTGACTTTAATGTTGATTGGGACTCATACACTAGGCTAGGTGAATCAATCTTAGATCTGGGTTTCTGTGCAGAAACAAGAATCTGGCAAATGGGTATCCAAATCTGTAAAAATATGAATTTTTACCTAAACTGGGACTCATTCGCCAGAAGTGGAAAATTAGTTTAGTTATAGTTTTCTGAAGCTTTAAAGTATGAATCTGGTCTTCAAGGTCTACTTTATGCTTCCTAATTTATTTCCAAATCTGAAAACTTGATTTGAAACTTTTAGAAGTTCTCCAAGTATCTTTAATGCAAGATGACAACTTTAAAAACTTTCTCCAAACTTTCTCCTTAATGTATCTTCAATCTAAACCTTCAAATCACACACTAAAGAGAGGGGAAAATTTTGTTTTTTAGTGGTTAGGGGTTTGCCTTGGTCAAACCCAGTATTGGTAATCAAATCTTGAAATGAAACAAGATAGGAATGGAGAATGATGAATGAAAAAGATATGATGTTGCAAGTCACCAAACCCTAGAAATGAAGTGCTACAAACATGTATGAGATGGCTCCAATGGATGTAGATCTTGACCCTTGCTTGAATGTGATAAATCTTAAATGAAATGCTAGCTTGAATCATAAAACCCTACATCACAATTGTTAACTCCAAAACAAACATGATGCATGAAGACTTTGGCATGATGCTTGATCCTTGAATAATTCTCTAAAATGCTTATTAATCTACTCTTGAAGACTCTTAAATTCTCTTGCAAACACTTGAATGCTCTTGTGAACTCAAACTTTCTATAAGGATCATCATTCAACTTGCTAGATGTAAAATGAGTAAAAGAAACTTGTATTTATACTTAATTATGCAAGAATTCCCAAAATTACAACACTACAAGGTGACATCAGATCTAGGAGGATAAAATCCTACCAAAAATTTAAATTATTTTGAATTTTGGGTCACACGAGACTCATTCACCCAAGGCGGTGAATGAGTCACATTAGGCATAATTTATGGGACCATTATAAAAAATGCTTAGAAATGTGTGAAACCAAGTTCGAGACCCAAAAACCTAGGTGGGACTCATTTGCCCAAGGTGGTGAATGAGTCCTAGGTCACTAAATATGGGCCGCATAAGCTGAAAACACCTTAATTATAATTGGATGTTGATTTGTGTCAGGATCATCCTTGAAAAGATACATTAAGTGAGGCTTGTGGATGTAAAATAAGGCTAATTAAAGCATAAAGGAGCCTAACTATTTAATAAAACCCTAGAAAAGTGTGTTACAATGCTTTACAACACTCCAAATAAGGTAGTGATAAGCTCATTTAGTTCACAAGGGCCCAAGACCTAATGTGAATATGTTAGACATATTACAACACTAAATCAAGGCCAGGTTAGGGGGGACCTTTTCCCATCATTACAACCACCACAAGCCAACCAATCAAAAATCAAGGATATTTAAGCAACACAAAATGAGGGTAAAAAGACACTACAACAAAAGGTTTTAGTTTAGCAACACAAGCTTGCCAACTAGAATGGTTGAAGGAAGCATCCACAAATATTGGAGTTCAAACATATATATAATAGTATTTTGATTTTTGAAAACATGAATTTAGTAATTCAGGGCACTACCAACATGAATAAGCACCCTCCAATCAGGGATGTGTAGAGATCACCTTCTTAAGAGCACATTACATACACATATATACATATATATACATATACATACATATATGTATACATATGTATATACATACATATATATATGTATATATGCATATATATGCATACATATTTGATGTATGCAGTTGAAAAGCTTAACATGAATGGTAAGATGCAAGTGATAAAGATGTAACCATGATATGATTAAGAAATAGATAATGTTGTTGTTTCTAAATTTATAATCGATTGGAAATTTATAATTTTATTAAAGAAATTAGAATATTTTATTTGAGTCTATATGATAAAATAATTTTTTTTGTAAAAACAGTAAAATATAGAATAAAAAGAAAATACAAAAAATATTATATATATTTATATTTTATTATTATTAAAATTAGTTTCATTTACGCCGAAGACATATCCTATTTCAGAAACTATCCATCTCAGTTTGGTCAGCAATGATTGGGATTTGCACAAACACAATGAAAAACATTTAGTTTAATCCTAGCCATCCTACTCGAAATCTGACATGAATAGAAGTGATAGTTAATAAAATTAAGTTTTAAATTGCAACTATTATTCAGTGTAAATATATTATCTTCCACCACTACCTACTTTGAGGATCTAGGCTTCTCCTTGCATCAACCATCATTTTTCAACTACTCCTTCCCACCCGCTCGAAATCTGACATGAGTAAAATTTAGTATGCCAACATGATAGTTAACAATAAATTTTAAATTACAAATGGTATCAACGTTAATATATTATCCTCTACCACATGTTGCGTTCAATTTTTTTTTTTCTTTGATTTCTTGCTTAGGTGATGGCTCATAGGAGAAGAAATAAGGTTGGTTGAGACCCTTAACATGAGGGGATTATTTTTTATATGCACATGGTTTAAATTTTTAACTACAATTGTAATGCTGCACTATATTTTGTGAAAGCGATTCTGGGGGAGGAAAGAATAAAAAATCATCTAGGTCTCCTCATTCCAATGTGATGGTGCATTATGCTTTCATTTCTTGTCTAGAAATTTGTGTTTCACATGCAACTTTGTGGGTGCAAATACTTCATATGCTTCTCTCAGATAATTTTGAGGGCATGTCTCTATTCTCAACAATGCTTCCCATGGGTTCCACAAGTTTGATGAATGAAGAGGTTTCTAGTGAGAAGAGTTTTGGAGAACAATTTTCCCTTGAGCAAGAGGTGTTTTTGTTGAGGGTGTATTTTTCTGACATGGGCAAGGTGTTGCATGGATTATTGATTACGCATAACAAAGTGTAGTTGGAGGCTATAAGTGAAAATACCCTACCTATGTTTTGTGGTCATTTGGTGCTAAGGAAAATCAATAGGCATAAGGCATACATAATACATGGTGTGTGATTTAGTTCCTTAGACACCTCAAATCAGACCAATGTTATGTTGTTGATGAAATAATGAAATGGGGAGAATCTTTAGCCTCCAGCACTGCTTATTGGGGGATTTTCAAGCGATTGGTGGTGTGGTATGTTGGTCTTTAGAGATTTGTGTGTGGTTTCTTCTGTTGTGCCAAGTTGGATCTTGAGTTCCTTTGTTTCTAGTTTTTTGTATTTTTTTATACATGATTCCTAGTTCTTGTGCAATGATTTCTAGTGGATGGTTGCTCCAAGGTGCATCAATTTTTTTGGCTCATAGGGGTTGACTGTGTCCTTAGGGTGATAAGGTATTTTGATTTTCTATAGTCATATTAGATTTTTATGTATATGTATTGTTTCTTCAACTCTTATCCATATGTTTATTGGTGTTTTTATAGTATTGTGATGTATTCATTTAATTTTTTAAGGTGGGAGCCCATATAGATACCTCCAACTAATTAATCTAAGACAACAGCAAGTACTGCCAACTCAACTTATATTGTCAAATAGGAGAAGTTTATGTTCTAAAACGTCTCCATTTCATTATGTTTTCACCAAATAGCCTTGTTAACATTTTATAGATTTATAAATAGTGCTCGATTTTCCTTCAATTGCATAATCATGGTCCCATTTTCTTATACTAAGCTACAAACACAAAGCTATATAAATCAAGAAACAATAGTTCACCTATAAGTAGTCCTACTATGTTTTTTTAATTGAAGGGCATCATTAAACCTAGATCTAGTCACTTTAGGCCCATTATCTTGGGCTATATAGGCCCATTTATTTTCTTGAGCCCTTAAGACATCTCACTTCAAGGCCATATTGGGTCCCTTACTAGGCTTTATATCATTGATGAGTAGATTGATCACCTCCCCTTTCACATCAATGTAAACTAATTTATTGGTCAAACAAGATGGCTCAAGAATGTTCCCAATGTTATAAGATCTTCCCCAATTCCATATTTATTAAAGTTGATTATAAAAAGAAACTAGGCATAGAGAAACAACTGAAAGGTTAAAGTGACTTTTTAAATTCCATCTGTAGCCCCTCTTCTACAAGTGTTTTCTTGAAATGGTTTCTCCTTGATGTGGGAACTGAGTACTGATTCAAAACTAATAGTGCTTGTTATTGATTCTAGTGATTCATTTCTATGAGAACTAACTCCTTAGAATCCTCCTTTGCTTCTAACAACTTCAAATCATGCTAATTTTCTACTGCTTTTGGCTCCCTGTTTCCATATTTTTCAATTAACACAAACATAACTTGATAAAAAAAAGGATTTCAAATATGTTTGAAAAAATTACTAATTGTCTAAAAACTTATTGTAGTGATGAAAAATGTATCCCTCTACATTTCACACTTGTTTGGACCCCCTATTAAATTAAGCTTAATGTTGCTTTGATCTAGTGTTGTAATGTGTTTAACACATTCACATTAGGTCTTGGGCCCTTGTAAGTGGACCTATTTCTGCCTTATTTAGGGTGTTGTAAAGTGTACCTTTACAATTTCACACTAATCTAGGGTTTTATTAATGAATTGGGCTTATTTATGCATGAATTCGCCTTACTTTACATCCATAAGCCTTAATTAATGCATCTTTATGAGATTAATCCCAACATTTACCAACATCCAATCATAGTTCATGCACATTTTTGGATTGTATGTCCAAGATTTAGGGATTTGGGACTCATATGCCACTTTGGGCATATGGGTCCCACCTAAGTTTCGTGGCCTCAATATTGATTTCACATAAACCTAAGCCTTTCTTGAAAAATGTGTCCCAGAGCTTAGCCTAATGAGACTCATACACCACATTTGGCATATGATTCCCACTTAGCTTAGACCTAAATTAAATTCATATTTTTGGTGGGATTTTATTCTCCTAGATCTAATGTCGGCTTGTAGTGTTGTAATTTCAGGAAATTTGGCATAAACAAGATTAAATACAAGGTTATTTCACTTATTTTCTCCTAGCAAGTTTACAATTCACCTACCAATTAAAGTATTCAAACATTCTAGCAATTCAAGTGTTTACAAGAGCATTCAACGACAAATTATCAAGCATTTTGGGACAACATTTAAGTTTCAAGCATCATTTCAAAGATTTCATGCATCATGTTTGTTTTTCAACTAACAATTGTGATGTAGGGTTTTTTTATTCAAGCAAGTATTTCATTCAAGATATATCTAATTCTAGCAATATTCAAGATCTACATCCTTTTGAACCATCTCATACATGTTTACAACCTTCTATTGCAAGGGTTTGGTGAGTTTCAACATCACATTTTATTCATTCATCATTATCCATTCATATTTCATTCTATTTCAATGTTTGATTATCAACAAAGGGTTTGACTAAGGCAAATCCCTATCCACTAACAAAACAAAAATTTTCCCTCTTTTTAGTGTGTGATTTGCAAGTTAGATTGAAGATATATTGAAGAGAAAGCTTGGAGAAAGTTGTCAAAGTTCCTAAAATTTGTCAAATTTGTCATCAAGCATTAGAGAGCATTGAAGAGCACCTACAGGTTGATTTTTAGAGATTTGGATCTCAAAACTTGCAAAAAGAGGTTGAGAAGATTGAGAAGAGTAGATTTAGACTTTGAAATTCCAAAAAACCCTAATTGGACTAATTCACCACTTATCACGAATGAGTCCCAATTTTGGTCAAAAATCAGATTTTTGCAGATTTGGATACCCATTTGGCAGATTTTTGTTCCCGCACAGAAACCCAGATTTTGGACTGATTCACCCATCTTGGCAAGTGAGCCCCAATCAACACTAAAGTCATATTTTCCATCATACCAGAAATCCTTCTAGTCATTTCCAGATTTCCAGGTGCACACAATTCATCTTACAAATTTTTGTTCTATTTCATTTACTTTTCTAGGTCATTTTGTAGGTCATAGCATTGAATTAGGGTTTAGTGTTGCATCTTTCATTTCATTTAACTTTCCAATTTCTTACTTGGTGATGAACCCCTTATATTGCAAGATCTCTTTCTCCTTTGCATTGAGATCTCAAGGGTTTGTTCTTGAGTCAAACTTAGTGAAGATTGTCATTCTAGGTCCTAAACCCTAGAAAAGCATAACAATTTTTCACCTTTTATTTTGGTGAACCTAGATTTAGAACATCATAGTTCTTATTTGGAGTGCATTATAATCCTAGATCTTGCTTGCATTAACATTGCATTAGGGTTTGCATTAGTTAATTAGCATTTTAGGGTTTCTAAGTTTACATTAGTGAAAGTTCATATCGCTTGCATTTTTGCATCTCATTTCATTGAAATTCATACAAAATCTGCATTTTTACTTAGAATACAGATCATAAAACATAAAAGCATAAAATTTAATTGAAAATATTGAAACAAATTCTCATTGGGACTCATTCACTACCTTGGGTGAATCAGTCCTAGTGCAGATTATAGACTGCATTTTCTAGCATTTAAAGCACTGTTTATAAGTTTATGTTTACTGTTATTGCCTTTTTGTTCCAGTTTACAAGCTTTTTGTTACATCAAATTCATTGCACCTTGTTTAATTTGGTTCGTCTTGTGCATTGCTTAAATTCAAAATTCCATCTAGAACATTTCATTTCACATTGTCACATAGTTTAGAATATGATATTTGCATTACATTTCATCATGGATATGTGTTTTGGTAAGCTTTGGATGACCTTGAAATCCTTAGTGGATGTGTTAAGTTGTGCTTTTGGAAATGACCCTAAGGAAATTGAACTTAATCATGCTCACTCAACTCCTAATGCATTTCCTCTTCGTGATGTTGAAATCATTAGAGAAGATGATGACACCACATGAATAGTTTCCTAAACGATTGTCTTAACAACCTTGAAGCTAATGCATCCTTTTACCCATCCATGGAACAACCAACACCCCCTACAATATCACCACATGAGATATTTGGTTACTTACATCCTGAAACTGAAATAAAAGTTGAACCTAAGTTCCCTACAATAGGTGAACCTAGTTCCTCTAAGCAAGAAAATACTCAACCATTTTATGATAACAAAGTAACAAACACTCCCATCAACCTAGAAGAGAAATATAGAAAAGGATTTGCAATCTTGAGAAAACAAGATTTTGGTAAACAAGTGAACATGAAATTCACCAAATCCTAGTGAAAATTCCAATTGAAATTACAAAAGGGTTAGGATATAAATATCCTCCTCTTGATATGAATTTCCTCCTTCCTAAAGATCAACCCATACCTCCTAAGGATGAGAATAACAAATAAAAGATCATCTTAGGACCTCCCACCCTAATCCCATCTAGAGAAGTTGGTGAATCTAGCAAACAAAAGAGGCCTTACAAGTTAAAGAAACTAAAGTTTGCTTGTCCTTTGCCTGAAAGTGAAAGGAAACTACAACTGCTTCTAAGCAAAGAACTAATAACATTATCACCAATGAAAGACAAGCTAATACTATATCCTAAAGATGCAAATGTTCCAGATTGTTGATCTACCACATAACTCTTGGACATAGTACTGATGAGTGTCATGCATTAAAATTAATATTGAACAACTTTCACCTTGATGGAAATGATTTCCATCACATGATTACATAACATATCATTTTCATCCCCTGTCATGTAATAGTTGTAGAATCTTCTATTCTCACTATTACATGATCTTTCCCATCACCTACCTTGGCTCATTCTTTTCTTACAAACAATGGGGGAAAGAAGTAGATAGCCTTGTCCTAGTAATGCATTTGTCATTGTCCCTTAGTTTAGTTGTCTGCCTTTTGCTTATACAGACTGAGATTGGGATGTGGAAAAACCTGCTTTAGGTTGAATCGCATGTGCCTTATTAGTTTCTTGCATTAGTTCTTTTTCTTTTGTGTGATTTCATGTGCGTGGTGTTATATTTGATGTTCTCTCTCTCTTTGTGACATTCCTCTATTTGTACCTTCATTCTTCTCTATGTCATAAATATTTTACCCTTTTTTATTTATCTTTTTCATTTGTCTCGTTTTTTCCTTTTGGGGATGACACAAGGCATCAAGACATCCATGTCTCTTCCATGTTGACCCAAAATCTTCCCTTTTTCTTTTTCATTTATCTTATGTTTTCCTTTTGGGGACGATGCAAGGCGTCGAGACATTCATGTCTCTTCCATGTTGACCCAAAAAATTTTCTTGGTTTCCACTCTCTTTGTGTCAATAGTTCTATGTGTGTTTGGGGAATGATGGTAGTTTTGGGCTCTCTAAAAACATTACAGCAAGAACATATTGACCCAAAATCTATAGATCCCTTATGTGTTTGGTGTTTTCATTTTGGGGGAAACCCCCTCTTTCTATTTTCTTTTTGCATGATGTAGCTTTATTTGGAAACATATGACTTGGCATAGGGATTTCCAAGTTATCTCTCATGTCTTATTTTTGTAAGAATTTATCATTTTCTTCTTTAAAGTAATTGCTCATAGTGTGTTGTTTAACAATTTCTTTAAAATGGGGCCATACATTGGTATTATTCTTTTATATTTTTCTTTTTCATGGTTCATAGTGTAGTATTTTTACTCTATATGATGCATCTTTTTCTTTGTGGGTGGCATTGGGTATGGTGTCCTTCAAGAGCATAATCTCTCTTAGCATATTAAATTCCTATTAGTGGCTTGATGTGACAAAATACATCCCCTAAGTTGTGAATTTTCTATTCTTTGATTGGTCCTCTCTTGGAGATATTAGGAACAATGTTCCCTACATTAAGATCTCACATGAACTAAGTGAGACTCCTTTGAACATTCTTTGCATTTGGAATTTGACATTTTTAGTTATATGGCCACCTTGCATAACGTAGCTTGCATGCCTATAGAGCCATCTTTTTTGTTCATGCTCTCCAAGCATACAAATTTTTTCTTGCCTCATGAAGCTCAAAAAACATTTTTTTGTGGTGCCTTATTAAAGTTATCAGGGGGTATAAATTTGGTATGGTTTGACGGGAAGCCCAATCGAGGCATGAATTTCCCTTAGCCACTCACATGTGAGTGTGAGTGCATACCGGTCATGTGTATATGTGTCTGACCTATTTCGGATCCTCACCTAGTGGATAGCAAGGAGTTCTATTACGTCAAATTGAGCTTATCTTTTTTGGACAAACACCCTAGATCTGATCCACATCATGATGGACAAATGGTCGAAGCTTGATCCAACTCTTTTATTCTTACCTTTTCTCTTTTTTGTCTTTGACAGTGTATGCTTGTGCTTTATGGTTGCTCTTTAGATCATTTTCATGTGTGTTCTTTTGCACCTATGTTGGTTTTCCATGGGATTGTGATCATGGGGGCTTGATCACCCCTCTCAATTGTTTTCATCTCATCTTACTAGAATCGGTACATTTGAACCCCTCTTGATGCAAGTTTTTCTACTTTAGTGTGGGTTTTGAGCAAATTCCTCCTCTCACTAAAGTGGGGCTAAATGTAGTGATGGAAAATGTATCCCTCTACATTTTCACACTTTTTTGGCCCCCCCTATTAAATTAAGCTTAATGTTGCCTTGATTTAGTGTTGTAATGTGTATAACCCATTCACATTAGGTCTTAGGACCTTATAAACTAAGTGGACCTAGGTGTTCCTTATTTAGGGTTTTGTAAAGAGATCCTTTAACCTTTCACACTAATCTAAGGATTTATTAATGAATTGGGATTCTTTATGCTTTAATTGGACTTACTTTGCATCCACGAGCCTTAATTAATGCATATTTCTGAGATTAATCCTAACATTTACCAACATCCAATCATAGTTCATTTGCGTTTTTGGATTGTATGTCCCAGATTTAGTGATCTGGGACTCATACGCCACCTTGGGCATATGGGTCCCCACCTGAATTTTGAGGCCCCAATCTAGATTTCATATAAATCTAAGCCTTTCTTGAAAAATGTGTCCCAGAGCATAGCCTAATGGGACTCATACACCACAACTGGCGTATGAGTCCCACTTAGCTTAGACCTAAATTAAATTCATATTCTTGGTGGGATTTTATTCACCTAGATCTAATGTCGGCTTGTAGTGTTGTAATTTCATGAAATTTGGCATAAAGAAGTATAAATACAAATTTATTTCACTTATTTTCTCCTAGCAAGTTTAGAATTCACCTAGCATTTCAAGTATTCAAACATTATAGCAATTCAAGTGTTTACAAGAGCATTGAAGAGCATTCAAGGGTAGATTATCAAGCATTTTAGGACAACATTCAAGTATCAAGCATCATGTCAAATATTTCATGCATCATGTTTATTTTTGAACAAAAAATTTTGATGTAGGGTTTTGTGATTCAAGCAATCATTTCGTTTAAGATCTATCCAATTCAAGCAAGATTCAAGATCTACATCCATTGGAGCCATATCATACATGTTTGTAGCCTTCTATTGCTAGGGTTTGCTGAGTTGCAACATCACATTTTTTTCATTCATCATTCTCCATTCATATTTCATTCTATTTCAAGGTTTGATTACCAATAAGGGGCTTGACTAAGGCAAACTCCTATCCACTAACAAAACAACAATTTTCCCTCCTTTTAGTGTGTGATTTGTAGGTTTAGATTGAAGATGCATTGAAGAGAAAGCTTGGAGAAAGTTGTCAAAGCACCTAAAAGTTGTGAAAGTTGTCATCAAGTATTGAAGAGCACCTATAGGTTGATTTTTAGAGATTTGGACCCAGAAACTTGGAAAAATAGGTTAAGCAGACTGAGAAGAATAGATTTACACTTTAAAATTCTAGAAAACCCTAATAGGACTGCTTCACCACTTCTGGTGAATGTGTCCCAATTTTGATCCAAAATCAGATTTTTGCAGATTAAAATACCCATTTGGTAGATTCTTGTTCTTGCATAGAAAGCCAAATTTTGGACGGATTCGCCTAGCTTGGTGAATCAATCCCAGTTAGCACTAAATTTATATTTTCTAGCATTTCAGAACTCCTAGTCATTTCCAGATTTCCAAGTGCACACAATTTATCTTACAAATTTTTGTTCTATTTCATTTACTTTTCTAGGTTATTTTGTACGTCAATGCATTGAATTAAGGTTTAGTGTTGCATCTTGCATTTTATTTATCTTTCCAAGTTCTTAATTGGTGGTGAACCCCTTATTATCTTATATTCAACGCCTAGAACAACCCTATTGCAAGATCTCCTTCTCCTTTGCATTGAGATCTCAAGATTTTTTTCTTAAGTGAAAGTTAGTGAAGATTTTCATTCTAGGTCCTAAGCCCTAGAAAATCATAACAATTTTCCACCTTTCACTTATAGAGAACATTTGCACATTATTGAGAAAAATGGAAAAATGAAAAAATAATTGTTTGCATTTTTTGGGAAAAGTCACCATTTTCTAATGTGTTTTACTTTTAACTAATAAAGAAGCTTTATAGTCATAATTTGAAGTTTTTATGGAGAGTTGGAATCACATAATTAAGTGAACAAATCTTCGAACCAATCTTTCAATGGAGGATGGATGTATAATGCGAGGAACATCATCAAAATCTAGACTTTAAAAATCAATGACTCCAAGTAGACTAAATGGCTGGAGAGTGATTTTCCCTAGCAATAAATGAATTCTAAGTATGCAAGATTCAAATATAATCATAAATAACCTATTTGTATAATGGAAGAGTTAGCAATTAAATGGTCATAGTATGTATAGAAATTTCAGCTATGGTACATATTAAAGGGTCTTTCTCCAAAATTACAATTAAATATTTTGGAGTAAAACAATTTGAAGAGTTCAACTACAAGAAGTTTAGGTCCAAGAGCTTTAAGCAACATATCGGGTCCCCCCATCATGGGAACAAATTGCCTGAGTTTGTTTCAATAGTGATTCAATGAGGTTCTTAGCCTCATGGGATTTGAAACTGGTCTTTTTTCATTGAATTTGTATAAGAAACATAGAGCATATGAAAGACATTGTAGTAAGATCATTATTTACTCATAATATTTGCTATCGAATAAATACCCTTAAATTGTAAATCTTCAATTTTCCCAAAAAAGTGTAATGGATAGTAATAAAAGCAGATATTATACCTTTGACATGCTTGATCTTTACAAGTCAAATCCATGAACCATAGCAAAAAATTACTGCCCCGTAGTGATGGTCAAACAACCTAAAATAACAAGCATTTCCTCTTACATGTCTTACACCTCTCTTATACGTTATATATTATATTGCAATTGTCAAATTGACAAATTTAGAAAATCTAGACAATCCACGAGGGTGATCAATGGTTTGTTATAACATCCAAATTAAGAAAATGATCTATAACTTCCAATTTTGACATTTTTAATTTAACCTCTCTATCTAATGACTTCTTACATAATATCCCAAAAATCTTAGAGAATAATAAATAAATAATGTCCTTATGCTCTCATGGGTGCCCCATTTTGATTTCATGTACTACACAAATGTATAAAAAAACATAAACCAGATTATTTCCTAATTCACTTTCTGGATCTCTTATGTGTATCCATTGCACACCAAGATGCGATTGCTAATAAATATTAACTTCTAAGTATACTAGAAATATAGAACATGAAAAATATGAATATAAAATGAGATACAATTTTGAAGGTCCATACAATGCAAGATAAAAGACATTGTTTGGTATGCAACAGTGTCATGATTACCTATATCTTGCAGAAGTGTTTCCTTCAACTATAATTACACCTCCATAAAACTACCTATTATTTTGCAAGCACATAAACACTTGATATCAAAGGATGTTGAGCTAGGGTAACACTATCGTCATCCTCTACCTGCCCCACCAGAACCTGTATACACTTTGGAATTTGTGGCGGAGGAGCCTTCATCGTCCCTTCCAATATCTTCACCACTTCACCCATGCTCGACCTCTGATTCTTATCATCTTGAATGTACAGACCCCCAACCAGAGTGGCCCTTCTCACCTCTTCGATGTTTTCCTTATCGCTATACTTATATCCAAAAGTCCCATTATGTTTCCCCTTTGAATTTGAGATGAAGCCCAGGTGGGAAAGTACAACCTACTCTCCTCCGTGCTCAAGTCCAGATTTCTACGACGCAATATAAATTTCCAGCAACGTCATACCAAAACTGTATACATCCACCTTGGGAGTGATAGGAAGGGTGGTGATCCAACCGGGGGCCAAGTACCCTCGAGTTCCTCTCGTTGTCATTAATACGCGGCTGAAATATCTACCAACCAACTTTGCCAGCCCAAAATATGCCACCTTCGGGTAGAAGTCCTCGTCCAATAAGATGTTCTTAGGATTAATATCATAGTGAAAAATCTGATCCCTGCATTCTTCATGGAGATAAACTAATCCTTGCGCAGTGCCCAGTGCAATCGCAAACCGAGTCTTCCAATCCAACACCTTGTCTGCATTTTCATCCTTACAGAAGAGGAAATAATTTAGAGAACCTTTGGGCATGTAGGCGTACACCAGTTGCCTTCGAGAGCCTTTTGCACATAATCCCTAGAGCCTCACCAAATTCACATGCTGTATTCTCCCGATGGTGTTGATTTCGGTGCATAATCTTTTTTAATCATTCAAAATTCTCTAATATTTTAACCGCCACAAGCGTGTTGTCTGACAAAGTTCCTTTGAATACAAAAGCAAATGCTCTGGTCCCCAACTTATGCTTGAAATTATTGGTTGCAATCCAGAGTTCTTTATAAGTGAATGCTTTAAGTGACATTGGCACGCCCTCTTCTATATATATATAGTAAAGTGTAAACTAATTTGTCTTGAAAATTCACATCAACTTTATAGTGAAATTTAAATATTTAAAATTATATTGAAAAAATATTACATTTTAAATTTTTAGTTTTAAAAGTTTGAAACATATTTTCCATTAAAATTTTATAGAAAATTTTTAATAAATTTGACTAAAACTAAATTAAAAATTTAATGAGTGGTAAATAAATTTAAATTAACACTTTAGCATATAATTTAGCATATAATTAGATTATATATAATAAAGTCCTAATTAAAATTGTTTTGAAAATTGATTAAAATTTAGTTTCTTATTTTCAAAATCAACTTTATAGTTAAATTTAAATATTTAAAATTAAATTGAAAACATATTAGATTTTAACTTTTTAGTTTTAGAAGTTTGAAACATTTTTTCCATTAAAATTCTATAGTAAATTAGTAAATTTTTAATAAATTTAATTAAAACTTAATTAAAATTTTAATGATTAATAAATAAATTTAAATTAACTTAAATTTTTATAGTATACTATATTATTACTACATATTATTACTATATATTATATTATATTATATATAATAATCTAATAGATGAGGGCAAATCTTAACTATAAAATTGATGCTTGAAATAATATATTTACACTTTACTATATATATAATCTATTTAAATTTTTTTACTAATTATTAAATTTTTAATTTAGTTTCAATAAAATTTACTCTTAATCTAATTATAAATATATAAATAATAATAATCATAAAATTTATGTACAAATATTTTATTATATTATATATTATATTAGATTAATAGATGGGTATGTGCAGGATCATCATAGAAAAAATAGGTTCTTAAGTGGCAATGAAAATTCAGAAAAATCAAAAATAGACAATTTGACGTAAAAATTTGAATAAGTTATCTATATTATTTCAAAAATATTTAAGAATAGAATCTGTAGAAAACTGAATGTAGTTTTTAAACTACTAAATATATATTTATTTTTTAAACTATTTGGTGAAATTTTGAAATTTCAAGCAATAGTATTTTGACCATCCTAACAACAATAAAATGATAATATTTTATATATAATTAGAGGACTCATGTCTTGATGTGATGCTTATTTTTTTATATTTTTTTTTCAATTAAATAGTTAATTATGATTTTTTTATTACAACTTTTAAAAAATATAAAAACTTGTATGTTTGATCACCTTAACTTGGTCAAAACTTCATGAAATTCATTTTTTTTTTTAATCCTATAGTATATGAAGCATAGAATGTGACACATGTTTTGGATTCAAAAACTATGATATGGTTATAAAGATATAGATGTTTTTCAATCAGTCTATCAATCAAGACTTTAGTGGCAATTCAAATAGAAAATGAATAATAATAATTTATTAAATTCAAAGTAAAGCATAATTTATATTGGTAGAAACCTGAGAATCTCCTTTAAAAACCCTTTTTGTTTCATCAATTTAGGATTAAAAAAAGTCATGAATTCGATGGGCGAAGTCTAGAAAAGTAAGGTAAACTGTTAAACACATTTTTTGTGTTGACTTCTTAGGATTCACATGTCCTAGCCAAATTCTGAAGCCAATTTGAGGCTAATCCCTAGGTAGTAGGTTTTGTGTTAAACATATCGGACATTCGATCCAAATCAAATATCCGATTTGAATCGGATATCTGATTTATGTACAAATCATAATTAATTATTTATTATATATAAATAAAATTTATTCTTAATCTATTATCTAATTTAGTTTCAATAAAATTTATTCTGAATCTAATTATACATATATAAATAATAATAATAATTATAAAATTTATGTACAAATATTTTATTATATTATATATTATATTAGATTAATAGATGGGTATCTGCAGGATTATCATGGAAAAAATAAGTCCTTAAATGGCAATGAAAATTCAAAAAAATCAGAGCTAGACAATTTGACGTAAAAAAATGAATAAGTTATCTATATTATTTCAAACATATGTAACAATAGAATATGTAGCAAATTGAATGTTGTTTCTAAACTACTAGCTATATATATATATTTTTCTAAATCTATTTGGTGAAAATTTGAAATTTTAATGCGATAGTACTTAAATTTCAGGGAAAAAATAAGATGTAGGTGTCTGTCTGACCACCCTAACAACAATAAAAAGATAATATTTTTTAATAAGATTTTAGATATAAATAGAGGACTCATGTCTTGATGTGATGCATATTTGTTTGTAGTTTATTTCCAACTAAATAATTAATTATCATTTTTTTATTACAACTTTTAAAAAATATAAAAACTCGTATGTATGATCACCTTAACTTAGTCAAAACTTCATGAAATTCATTTTTTTTAATCCTATAGTATGTGTAGCATAGAATGTGATGTATATTTTGGATTCAAAAAATGTGATATGGTTTGAAAGATATAGATGTTTTTCAATCAGTCTATCAATCAGGACTTTAGTCTAATTCAAAGAGAAAATGAATAATAATTATTTATTAAATTCAAAGTAAAGCATAATTTATATTGGTAGAAACATGAAAATCTCTTTTTAAAACCTTTTTCATTTCATCAATTTAGGGTAAAAAAAGTCATGAGTCCGATGGGCAAAGTCTAGAATAGTAAGGTAAACTGTTAAACACATTTTTTGTGTTGACTTTTTAGGATTGACATGTCCTAGCCAAATTCTGAAGCAAATTTGAGGCTAATCCCTAGGTAGTAGGTTTTGTGTTAAACATATCGGATATCCGATCCAAATCAGATATCTGATTTATGTACAAATCAAAATTATTTATTTATTATATATAAATAAAATTTATTCTTAATCTAATTATACATATATAAATAATAATAATCATAAAATTTATGTACAAATATTTTATTATATTATATATTATATTAGATTAATAGATGGGTATGTGTAGGATCATCATTGAAAAAACAAGTCCTTAAGTGGCAATGAAAATTCAGAAAAATCAGAGTTAGACAATTTGACATAAAAATTTGAATAAGTTATATATATTATTTCAAACATATGTAACAATAGAATCTATAGAAAATTGAATGTAGTTTCTAAGCTGCTAGATATATATATTTATTTTTAAATCTATTTGGTGAAAATTTGAAATTTGAGGGAAAAAATAAGAAGTAAGCGTTTGTCTGACCACCCTAACAACAATAAAAAGATAATATTTTTTAATAAGATTTTATATATAAATAGAGGACTCATGTCTCGATGTGATGCATGTTTGTTTGTAGTTTATTTCTAACTAAATAATTAATTATGATTTTTTTATTACAAATTTTAAAAAATATAAAAACTTGTATGTATGATCACCTTAACCTAGTCAAAACTTCATGGAATTCATTTTTCTTTAATCCTATAGTATGCGAAGCATAGACTGTGACGTATATTTTGGATTAAAAAAATGTGATATTGTTTGAAAGATATAAATGTTTTTCAATCAGTCTATCAATCAGGACTTTAGTCTAATTCAAATAGAAAATGAATAATAATTATTTATTAAATTCAAAGTAAAATATAATTTATATTGGTAGAAACATGAGAATCTCTTTTAAAAACCTTTTTTGTTTCATCACTCTAGGGTAAAAAAAAGTCGTGAATCTGATGGGTGAAGTCTAGAAAAGTAAGGTAAACTATTAAACACGTTTTTTGTGTTGACTTCTTAGGATTGACATGTCCTAGCCAAATTCTGAAGCAAATTTGAGGCTAATCCCTAGGTAGTAGGTTTTGTGTTAAACATATCAGATATCTAATTTATGTACAAATCATAATTAATTATTTATTATATATAAATAAAATTTATTCTTAATCTAATTATACATATATAAATAATAATAATCATAAAATTTATGTACAAATATTTTATTATATTATATATTATATTAGATTAATAGATGGGTATGTGTAGGATCACAATGGAAAAAACAAGTCCTTAAGTGGCAATGAAAATTCAGAAAAATCATAGTTAAATAATTTGATGTAAAAATTTGAATAAGTTATCTATATTAATTCAAACAGATGTAACAATACAATATTTAGCAAATTGAATGTAGTTTCTAAACTACTAGATATATATATTTATTTTTAAACTACTAGAATGTGATGCATGTTTTGGATTCAAAAAATATGATACCATTTGAAAGCTATAGAATTTTTTCAATCAACCTATGAATTAGGACTTTAGTCATAATTCAAATAGAAAATGAATAATAATAATTTATTAAATTCAAAGTAAAGCATAA
Organism: Sequoiadendron giganteum; assembly: GCA_007115665.2. NCBI lineage: Eukaryota > Viridiplantae > Streptophyta > Pinopsida > Cupressales > Cupressaceae > Sequoiadendron > Sequoiadendron giganteum. The sequence continues at coordinate 125,271,844 of CM021101.1, read as the reverse complement.
TTTATATTGGTAGAAACCTGAGAATCTCCTTTAAAAACCCTTTTCGTTTCATCAATTTAGGGTATAAAAAAGTCGTCAATCACATGGGCGAAGTCTAGAAAAGCAAGGTAAGTTGTTAAACACAGTTTTTGTGTCGACTTCTTAGGATTAGCATGTCCTAGCCAAATTCTGAAGCAAACTTGAGGCTAATCCCTAGGTAGTAGGTTTAGTGTCAGACATATCGGATATCCGATCCGATTTGAATCGGATATCTATTTTTTTTAATATATAATTTTAAAAAATAGCAATAAATAATTTATAATTTATGATAATCTTTTACGAAATTATGTTTAATATATAATATATTATATCATTATGTATAATATTTAAATATTATAGTTAACATATAAATATTAAAATATATATATACTAAGTTAATATATAAAATATTTAAATATTCTCTCTTTCCCTCTCTCTCTCTCCCTCCCTCACTCTCTCTCCCTCTCTCTCCCCTTCCCCCCTTCCCCTCTCCTACCCCTCCTAATTATCTCTCTCTCTCTCTCTCTCTCTCTCCCCCACCTTCCTTCCTCCCTCCCCTCCTCTCTCCCCTCCTATCTTCCCCTCCCCCCTCTCCCTTCTCTCTCTCTCTCTCCCTCTTCTCCCTCTCCTTCTCTCTCTCCTCTCTCCTCTCCCTCTCCCTCTTCTCTCTCTCTCTCTCTCTCTCTCTCTCTCTCTCTCTCCCTCTTCCCCTCTCCCTTCCCCTCCCTTCTCTCTCTCTCTCTCTATCTTTTGTCCACCCTCCACCTCCTAATTACTCTTGGGTCTATGTGTGCCACAAATCAAATATCCGATTCAAATTAAATATCCAATTTGTGGCACCAAAATCTTATGGCCACAATACATTTTTAAATGTTTTCAAATACTGCACAACCCCAAATCAGATATCCGAATTTTTGTACTTTTAAAAATTGGATATCTAATTCAAAATGGATATCTAATTTGTAAAACTTAGGCTTGGGCATTGCTATGGAGCAGTGTATGACACCCAACCCAAAAAAAAGTCAACTCAGGATTTTTGCATTTTTTGGTGATTGCAAAACGCTACTTTTTTCATATTGCCACTTTTTGGCCCATCATGATCCTGCACATGCCCATATATAATATATTTATATTATTATTGTAGACATGGAAAATATACAATTCGATCCAATACACTGGATCCTGATTTACTAACACCATTTCATCCCAAATCATCTCCTTTACTAGTCATTTAAGCGAATAATCTATATTTGACTAAATTCATCAATCTTCGTCTCTTAATTAAATTAAGTCATCATCTGATGTTAATTAAATAAATCGATTTTATTTAACTATTTCAGTAATCCCCCTTTTAATTAAATAAATCATTTTATTTAATTAATCCCTAAAGTCATCTCATTTAAATTAAATAGATCTTTATTTGGTTTAAATCCAACATCATCCCTCTTTAATTAAATAAATATAATCTTTATTTAATTAAGTCTTTAATCATTTTCCTCTCATTTTGATTTAAATCAACTCATAAATCTAAGTCAAAATGGTCAAATCACCTAATCTCTCATTAAATTGATCAAATCTTGATTAATTTAATCTCGATCAATAAAAACTTCTAGAGAATGCAACTTGCACAATAAATCAATTACTTTGATTTATTTAATTATCCTATTTTCCCTCACATAGCATAAAAGGGGAATATTCTCTCAAATTTGAATTCAAAATCCAAGTGGATGGGTACTTCCAACAAGGCATTCACTCCTCTTACATGTCCTTGTGCATTGAGCCAAGTGACATTAACGCCATTCTTTTCTCCCTCCAACATGTCACATTCAAATTTCAAATTTGAATCCAATGACATTTATCATGCACATTGACCAAAATGTGCTCATTCCTCAACCATTCACATCTTGACAAGTGTCACTTGGTCATTGGATGTTGAATGATCGCACATTGCTTATTTTCACTCTCTTTTACATTTTTCAAAATCTATAAATGAGAGACTCTTCCTCTCATTCGATCATCCACAACTTGAGTAAACTTACTCTAATCAACTTCATCCTCAATACAAGATCTTAGCTAGGTTATTGCACGATTTCTCAAGAACTCATCTTGTTCTTCATTAATTAAGTGGATCAATCATTCATCAAATCACAAAGCTTACAAAGGAGTTGGGAAAGGGCCAATTTCATCATTTCAATTGGCACCAATTCCCCCATGGGATCACTAGTTTTCTCACTTAACTAAGATTTACTTTCATTTATTTAGTTTGTTCTTCATTTTTCCTAGTTTAAGTTTGAGTAGATGGATTTCATGGGGAATCCTTCATTCTTGCTTGGATTTGATCTAACATCTTAATTTTTTTGTTGTTCTTGTACAAATTGCAGGTTTAGGGGTTCACATTTTGGTGCTAGAAGGAGGGCTTGAGCAATTTTCAATCATGTTTTCTAAAAAAATCCGTGTTTTTCTTGTTTTCTTTTGTAGATTATAGGTTTATGGCTCTATATTGCGCCGCATTTGTAGGAAAGATGCGATATTGCACCGCATCTTTTCCAAACTCCACCGCATTTGTTTACTACACCTGGTTTTTGAATCTGCAAACTCTGTCGTGGATCACAGTTTCCAACTCCACTGCACCCAGTCTCGTGACTCTGTATTGAACCGCATTTGTAGGCGCAATGGTATATTGCATCACATTTTTTTCTAAATTGCACTGCACTCACGTTCTTGCTCAAAAAAATTCAAATTTGGCTAAGTTCATCGTGGATTTTAGTTACAAACTGCGCCTCCTGCAAAACTCTGTTGCACCCGCGGTCTCTATTTCTGTAGAGCACCACACCTAGTCAAATGTGCGATGCTATATTGCATCGCATCTATTCCAAACTGCGCCACACAAGCTAACTACGCCACTGACAAGAGTCAGAGTTCAAATTTTAACATGTGCTTTTTATTTTTAGATTCTTTTCTTTAACTATTGACCTGTTTTTTATTTTTGTACTCTCTAGTTTTTGCCAGTTTGCAGGTTAGAACAAGGGAGAGAAAAATAGGAGGTTCGTCATGGCATCATGTTCATCATGCACAAAGTGTTTTTAAACACTATAGTGTTTTTTAACACTTTTTAAGATTTTAATTCTATTTTTAAAGGGAATTTCTTTACTTCCATGCCTTAGAAACACTAAGTTTTCTTTGGGTTTTAAAAATAACAAACAAATTTTTTTTTCCAAAAGTTTGCAAAAAGGCTAAAAAGAACCTTAGAAATAATCTACTAGATCTGGTTTAAGGTTTAAAAATTGAACAAGGCAAACTCTCACACTTTAAAGTTGGCGCTTTAAAAAGAACTCATTTTATTCTTTGAGGATTAAAATGAACATGTGTATTTTGTTATTTTGTAATCCTTTTCACAAAGTAATATCATCTAAAAGATGTATGTGCTTTTCTCGTGGCTCACAACAATCTTGGGAATCAAAATCCTTTTTTGTGATATTAAGTTGTCAAAAGGATTACCTCCACACTTCATTTTTGGTTTAAAATTTAACAAAACATCTTGGGAGTGTGAGTAGGCTTATTGAATGTGTTCTCCCTTTGTTTCTAAACAAAGGTTGATCGAACTACAAATATTTTTACTCGCTTTTTTTTATCTTAGCGGGTCTTCCTTGTGGGAAAAAGTACTCACCCAAGGGAATGAACCAACCGGTAACACACTAAGGATAAGTGTATTTCTAACTGAGATATAAAAGTGGGTACTGGAACAAAATCTAGTATCACACGGTCGGCTCTAACAAGAAGGGCAACAATGGTCTCTCACTGCATGGTCCAATCTCTATGAATGGAAAGACCGGATTAAAACCCTTATTTAGCAAAGGCCAAATCCTTATCTATTTTGTTGGTGCAAAAGGTCATGTCCTTTGAAGCTTCCCCACATTATACATGTGGTTCTATTGTAGAGATGAAAAGTATGCCATGGTAGATTCATGGGTACTGATGCTTGGCTGACCTGAAAAGTGAGTGCACTGTAAGGGCGAGCCTGTGTGATCAAGCATCTAGTCATCTGCACTGAATATGTGTAGCTGGGTTCATCCAAGTGGGAACCCAACAAAATATTGTCTCTTCATCCTAGGGTGTACATGTGGCTGGAACTGAGAAATACATTGCTTGGTCCTCAAAATAATTGAAAAACAAACATTCACAAAAAACTCCAAATTTCAAACCCTTTGAGGAAACAAATATCCTTTGACGAATCTAAGTGTTCTTGCTTTCCCTAGAGATTATATCCTTGGAGTTTTCTAAGTACTTAGGTTTAATCATCATTCGTTTCACCAAAGTCAACACTAGGGAGATTTTGCCCTAATTTCCTCGATTTCCACATAATGGACGTTGTGGGATGAAAATAAAGTAGGACATTTGACAAACAGTTTGAAAAATAATCAAGAATGTGCTTTTGGTAAAAATAATTCACTAAAGAAAGATAAAAGGAAAATTGGACCTCAGATGTGTTGTCTCAAATGATTTCCCGAAAAGTCAAATACCCAAAACCAAGATTCAAAAGGATTAGTCTAAAAGCTCAAGAACAACGTCTTGAAATGCTCCTTGAAGTAAGAGAAATATTGGTGTATAATTTCTATAATAATTCTTCAAGGAATAACTAGAGTTTGTATGCATTTTATTATCAACAGAATCCTGAGCTTTTTGAAAGGTTTGCTTTCCTCACATAGGAAGTATAGCATATTCTTCAATAATAAGGTTTTGTAAAAAAGAGTCATGTCTAGGTCAAAGCCTAGGATCAAATTCCTCACTTTCATCCATCTCTCCATCAATCAAATTTCATCCCACCAACAAACGTTTGAGAAACTTTGGAAAACATTCATGCTAAACTTAAAGGGTAAATCAACATTACTCTATTTGGCTTAAAACACCTAGCCAAATAGTTAAAATATCTTGAGCAAATTTACCTCTAGGATAACGCAACTTCCTGAGGTCTACTAGTTCATGATCACCTCGGTTGGCTTAACACACTTAGCCAATCCATTCCCTTGTGTGAGTTTTCCCTAGGATAACACAACTTCCTAGTGTTTATAAGGAACTACCATCTTGTTTAACTTAATACACCTAGTCAAACTATCAAAATCAATTCAAGCCCTAAAGTTTAGCATTACCCCTATAAAGGTCTTCAAAACACCCATATCATTCACCCCTTTCATCCTTCATCTCATCATTGGTCCTAAAACCCCAAGAGGTCAACAAGGTCAAAACACAAGAGGAACATGGAATATAAACCTAATTCATACATCATGAGTAATCCAATTCAACCAAAATATCCAAGCCTTACAATGCCAATTGATTTTCAATTCTTGCATTTGTACAATCCATACATGGGATCATTATCTCTTAAAAACCTCAATGGTACAACACGTGTGAGTTTTCTGAATCTAAATTTTGGAACACCTTTCCCTTTGGTAGATTTAAATCAAAGTAAAAAAATATAAATCTATCAACCAAACAATCAAGGCATGAGCCTTCCCCCTTTGCCAACCATAATCAACCGAATCCGAGCAATACTCCAATCATAAAGCAAAGCATCATATCAAATCCTCCCATTTTGTCATCGATATCACAACAACAGATGGAAACCATCCAAGCAACCCCAATGGTCAACACCATTCCCAATCCTCTAACACCACCACCAAAAAACAACATGACAAATTCATTCTCCGTCATGTTGCAATCCGCTCAACAAACTACCCGCCAAAAGGAACTCCAAAACCAACAAGTTGCACAAGCGGCTGAAGTATCCCAACAAGCTCAAGCCCAACACCAAGATCGGCAGGCACAAGCACAATACCGGGCACTATTACAAGCAATCCATCAACAAGTAGCACAACAACAAGCCCAACAAAAAGCATTGTTGGCACAACAACATCATGACCAACAATAAGCATTGTTGGCTCAATAGAAAATATAGACCTTACTCCCACAATAGAGCTTGCAATAGATTCCCACCACAATCATTGAAAATGATGATCAAGATCCTTTGACCAATGATCATGTTGAAAATGTCTCTATATCACCTAATGAGTTAGAGGACATATCTCAAGAATTTATTCCAAATCATGATCAACATCTTTCACCAAGGTCTAGCAATGATCATTTCCAAAACATATGGACATCCTTTGACCTCATGACATTTGAGAAACTTCCTATACCTAATGACGATATCCAAGAGCCCTTTATAAGAAATCCATTCTTTGAAATTGACCCATGTCAAGAACTTTATCCAAAGCATGTCGAAATCAATTCCAAAATCATTCGAGATCAAGAATTTGTATCTCCAAGTTACTAAAATGATAGAATGGACACTCTCCTATCTATACAAGATTTCACAAAAGATGATCATATCCATATAGCACATACTCCTCCATCTACCCATGAGATGATTTCTTAGGATGGACACACAGATGATTTCATTCAAAACAAGAGTCTCATACTCTTAATATCATTACCAAGGAACAAGAGTCTCCTACTCTTAACATTTGTACACATGATCAAGATATAGAGAAATCCAGAGACATATCAGAAATAGGTCATGAAGAGGGCTCCTATAGAAGTCATGAATTAGAAACATGATGTGAAAGCATATCAAGAATTATTCATGAAGAAGACTTTTATAGTGAATCATCAATACCTCTCGAAGAAGCATTAAAATCTGATATTTCAAAAGATCAAGCCAAAGAGGTAAATCAAGAAATTATCCCACATATGGGAGATCCTATCACTTATAAACTTGGATCATTTACCTTTCTTAGGGAAAGCTACCTCATCAATAAAGAATATGTCACCTTTGAAGATCCACCACAGAGCACAGAAGGAATATCACCTTGTTTCCAAGGAAAGTCGTATCCTATTGCAAATAAAATGTTTCAACAAGTGAATTATCAAGGCAAAGGATTAGGCCTACATGAACAAGGTACCCCGGAACTAGTGATTTTTTTTGCGATCCCAAGCATCAAGGCCTTGGTTACTCGAAAATCAAGGGATATACACATATCAGTGATACCTCCATAAAATTGGGGGAAACTTCATCTCAAACAAACGTCAACATAGGAGGCACAAAGAATCCTTATAGCGAAACCTGTATACACCTGAAATTGGTTTGGAGCATCCGATTAATTAAATATGAATTATTTGATTAATTATCCTAATTTCCTCTACTATTAAATAAATAGAAATATTTATTTATATAGTTCATGTTCATGCCACATTTTAATTCATCTATTATCTCATCTTAATTAAATAAACAAAATTAAATACATTGTTTGATTAAATTATCATTTCCCTATTCTTTTCTATCACATCAATCTTAAATTAATTAAATAAAGATTAAACACTTTATTGATTAATTACCATATTCTTCTGTTTAATTTAATAAGCAACTTCTATAGTTCATTTTATTAAATTATTTATCCCCCTTTGGCTAATTTAAATAAATAAAAAATATTTATTTAAAGGCATAAGGAATATTCCTCTATATTTCCTCAAAATTGAATTGGATATCCTATGTCTAATTTATGTCAAAAATATGTCAAAATTAATTGATTGAAACTTCACGGGAAGAATTGGAGACAAATTGCAAATTTATCTCTCAATCCTCCTCCATCAATCTTTCCTCTTCTCTTGCCTGGTGTTTTCATGGGTAGAGACAATCTCCAAAACTCTCTCAATCTCCTCCATCTCTCACCATTCAATCCTCTAGATTGAATCCAAGCCTCTCTTTGCCATCCTTGTGCATTTCTACAACTATGAAATCTATAAATAAAGCCTCATTCAACCAATAAAAGGATCCCAGGTTATAAAGTTTACTCTGTAGGAATTTCATCAAGCATTCAAACATCAAGCATCCAACATCCAACATTCAAGCTTTCACAATCATGGCTGCCACCTGTAGCTGCATTTATCAATTTCCATATCAATTCATGTCATCTTAGTTTCTTTTATCATCTAGTTTATCACATAATACCTTCATATCATTGCATCAAACATCATTTTGATCTTTAAATTGTCATTTTAACTGTTAATAGTGTTATTTAAATCTGAGAGCACATAGCTTAATAAATCTTTAAAGATAGGAGACAATGAGACGCTTTCAATTTTTTATTAGCTTAATATTTGATGCAATGTTTCATTAAAAAGTGTTTTACTACTTTACACCTTATTCACACTTACAAAACCAATGCCAATACTACAACCAGCCACATCATGAAACTTCATCCACCCACCAACCCATCCATGATTTGGGACCAACAAAAAAAGAGAGCTCGGAATCAAAGCATGAAGAATGACATCAAATAAAAAGAATTACTGAAGCATGAAAGACAAATCAAATACATATGGATACCAAAGAATACAAATAAAGATTGTCCCTATCATACTCTATTAGTCAAAGAAACTATGGGGAAAAATAAAAAATGGAAAAGTATCCATCAAAGATGTCCACAAAGAAAAAATCATTATTCTCAAGTAACATACAGAGTGTATCAAGTAGTTGATCCTAATTCCATGCACACTTCTATATCCACCCATCATTGCTCATCTTCCCAAGTTTGGAGAGTCAAAGGTTCCAAACTTTCAACCAATCCATCTTTTATGCCTAAACACACTCTACCATCCATGCCTCCATGCATGATATCCAATTCTCACATTGACCATGTGTTGGCAACAACCCTTCATCATAAAGATTCAGAAGGCACTCTATCACGATGTGTGCATAAAGACAAAGTTAACTCTAGTATCAACAAAGGAGATCAAAAATCTTAAAAGTTGCATTCAAGTGCACGTATGTTGGCAAAGAAAATTATTCAAGAAGGATACTGATGGAATGTTATGAGAAAAGCATCAACATTAGTAGTACTAGATGGTTCAGCATCAACTTCAAAACTCTCAAAAAATACAAAAAAATCAAAAAATATAAAAATCCAAAAAAATAAAATAAAATAAATCAAAAAAACGATTGAAAATAGTAAAGAGAAAAAATCGTCCTCTAGTGAAAACCAATACAGTGGCGCTTTGGACAGGTACCATGATGAAAACTTGGCAAACATGCATCATGTGTAGAATCGAGCATTTAAGTGTGTTAGTTCAAGAGAAAGAATCTTATCACATCCATAATAAACCCAACATTCCCTCCATCTTATCCATATCATTAATTCATCCATGAACCATTTATCCAATCCATTTTCATTCATCTGCATCGATACTCCAAGTTATCTTGATCTTGACCAAGTTTGGTGCACATTTTACACTTGCTTATGGTAAACATCTTGACATGGTTCATTTTCACTGATCCTATCTTACCCAATGTTGTCTGACCCTTGAAACACTATCCAAATGAGCATCCTCTATGCAAACACCTTATCTTATCACAAGATGATCCTTGGCATCCTTTGCATGCTTACCATATCTATCCATACACCTTTCCAAGCAACAATCCCTGAGATTCCATACATTACTAGACATTGGGGGCATATGCTTACATATTGCTTCGGGAATAAATCTTGATATATATCCTCTCGCTTATGTGATGATCCAAACATTGGAAAACTTGAAATAAAATCACTAGCCCATGACATATTTTGTTGAGGTGATGTTCCTTATCAAGCTTTATCTTTCATCAAACATCAATCCACAAAATCAATATCAATCCATCTAACTTGCACTTCAGCATCACATCAAATCATCAAAACAATTTTGTTCCAAATCAAGCTTCATCAATCTTTATCAATCGAATCCAATCAATTATCACCTTGTTTGACTTAACACACTTAGTTAATTAACATTATTAATTTGAAGTTAGACGTCTGGTTTTTGAAATTTCTCCCGCGCTTCGAAGTTTTAAATTTATGTGTGCATGGTGGGCTCTATCTTGGGGGTATCTAATGGTCCCCCTCTACTCCCTCCTAACCCATGCTCCTCTCCTTTGGGGACGTGTCTGGTGGGTACCCCCTCTATGGGATCTGCGCTTTCACCATAGAGCGTTTTGAAGGATTTGACATCTCCGGGCGGTTCATCTGTGCCGGCGATTGAGATTCCTCCGGCTGGTGGTTGGAAGGATGTTTTGACTAGTGGGAAACAAGTTTCCTCCTTGTTCCCGTCTCCACTTGAGATTGTTTTGATCTCTTGTACTATGTTTGACATACCTGATTCGATGAGTGATAGGATCCTATCCTCCATGGAGAATGTTGTGGTGGGGAGATTCCTGTCCTATCTTCCTACGATGGATATGGTTAGGAAATGGGTGGTTGTGAAGTGGCATCTCAAGGGTAGTGTGGATATTCACACGATGGATGGCGGTCTCTTCCTATTTAGATTCGCTATAGCTAAAGACTTGGTGGCCACTTTGTCGTCGGGCTCGTGGGTTAATGGGAAGCACAGTCTAGCAATGTGTAAGTTGAAACCTTATTTTGACCCCGCTATTGACCTTAACATGTCAGCCCCTATTTGGGTTAGGCTATTGGGCTTACCTCTTGAGTTTTGGGATGATGCCATCTTCAAGGCTATTGGTGATTCATTGGGTCAGTTTGTTACCATGGATGTTGTCACAAAATTGAAGTCAAGGTTAGTCTTTGCTAGATTCTGTGTCAATATTTGCATTGATAAAATTCTACCAAACTCTATCAAGATGTGTTCTAAGCTGGGTAGCTGGATTCAACCTATATGTTACAAAAACGTTGTGGTATTTTGTCAAAGGTGTGCCAAAGTTGGGCATCTTATTTCCAACTACAAATCAATGGTCAGTTGGGAGACTAAGGATGTGTTAAGTCCCACGAATCCGGCTGAGGATATCTCAAGGCCTTTGGGTGTCTCTGAGTTTGTCCCCCCAGGATCTATTTGGCCACCTATGATTTCTCCTTGGCCACCCTCCCTTGTTAGTGTTCACCCTGGTTTGAACCCTTGTGTCTCTTCAGTGTTGGAAGCCATACCCCAAGAGGTCTCTTTGTCTCAGGATCCTGAATCATTGACTGTCGATACCTTTCTTAAGGGGGATTATGTTGGGTTCTTTGGTTCTGGATCATCGATCGTTGATCCCCTGTCCTTGACTGTTGGTCCAGGGAACTGTGGGGCCTTGGTAGAAGATGGTGAAATTTGGGAGGAAGAGTGCTCTGGCATGATTGAAGAGTCTACTGAAAGTTTGGGGAGCTTAAAGCTGGAGAAAGTCGAGGATGAAGGGATATGGAATATGCCTAAGAAGAAGGGTAGGAAGAAGAAGGAAGATGTTGGAGGGGATTCCAAGTCGGGGAGGCCCTCTCAAAGATACACCAGAACGAGGGAAACGAAAAATGAGATTGCCCTGGGAAAGCAGAGGACATTGGATGTGTCCTCAAAAAAAGGTCAGAAATGAGGATTATGTCTTGGAATGTTCATGGGCTTAATAGCTCACACAAACAACGTTCCCTGAAGAACTATATAGTGGAGCATAAGATTGATATTTGTCTTCTTCAAGAAACTAAGATGTTGAGGGTTAATTTTGACAAAGTTGCTAGCTTTTTATGGCCTAATGCTTCTTATGTCCATAGTGATGTTGAGGGAGCTTCAGGAGGATTGGTTGTGCTTTGGAATCCTTCTTGTATGCAAGGTTCTGAATTATTTCATTGTAAAAATATCATTGGGGTTTCATTCTCCTTTGTTGGAGAAGAATGGTCTATAGTTAATACATATGCTCCTAATCAGAGGAACTCGAGGAATATTCTATGGAATAACATGGTGGCTAAGATTAATATGAATAAGGGTGGTCATTGGCTTGTTGCTGGAGATTTCAACTCTCCCAAGTTTTCATCTAAGAAAGGTGGTGGCCTGTTGGACTACACTGACAGCATGTCAGATCTGGCTAATTTTTTGTATTCTTCGGGGTTAATTGATATTGAGCTACTGGGCCAAAATTTCACTTGGTCTAATAGAAGGGCTAGTGGCGATCTGATTCAAGTACGGCTTGACCTCTTCCTCTGCTCCCCTCATTGGACTAATGTATTAGATGCAAACCTTGTAACTTTTCATAGGATGGTATCAGACCATAATCCTCTTCTACTGACCACTAATATTCATCCCTCTGGTGGTCCCTATCCTTTCCAATTTGAAATAATGTGGAACTCTCACCCCGATTTCAAAACGAAAATTGCTGAATGGTGGAATATTCCTATCCAAGGATCCCCTATGTTTAGGCTCTGCTTTAAACTTAAACATATTAAACTAATGGTTAAATGATGGAACAAGAATGTGTTTAGGGATGTTTTTCAAAGGAAAAAAAAGCTCAAGGGGAAGTTGAGGACCTTGCATAAAAATATGGATGAGGGTGATGACAGTTAGTGGACTAACATTCAATAAAAGGATGCCATAATGGAATGGGAACGGGTCTTAAAAAATGAAGAGGTCTTCTGGAAGCAAAAATATAGGGTCCAATGGTTGAAGGAAGGAGATAGGAACACGTCCTTTTTCCATGTTTCTGCCATCAAACCCCGGAAAAGGAATCAAATTTCTAAATTGATAAGTGCCTTTGGGGAGGTGATTTCTAATCAAGCTCAAATTGGGTCTTGTGTGGTTAATTATTTCATGGAGGCTTTTTCGACCCCTATGGAGGCGCCCAACCTAGCTCTAGATTGTAAGATCCTCCAACATCTCCCTGCTTCCATCTCTCTGGAAGATAATTTGGTAATTCTTAGGATTGTTTCCCTGAAAGAGGTTCGGTTGGCTACTTTTAGCATGGGGGCCTTCAAAGCCATGGGACCTGATGGGTTTCCTCCTGTGTTCTTTCAAATATTCTGGGATACTGTGGGCTGGGACCTTGTGCTTGCGGCTAGGGACTTCTCCAAATCTGGTAGGATCCTTACACAAATGAACCACAGTTTCATTTCTCTTATACCCAATATTAGTGAACTTCTTTCAATGACTGACTTCCGACTTATTAGTCTTTGTAACACCTTTTATAAGATCATTTTTAAGATCCTTGTTAACTAAATCAAACCTCTTTTGGAAAAAATTATTAGTCACACTCAAAAGGGGTTTGTCCCGGGGCGACACATTCTTGATGCTTCTTTGACAACCCATGAACTGCTCCACTCTATGGATAGATGTAATAATGTGGGGATGGCACTTAAGCTTGATATTTCCAAAGCTTATGATAAGGTTCTATGGGAATTCATTCTTAAGGTCCTGGCTAAGTTTGGCTTTAATAGCTCGATCATTAAGCTCATTATGGAGTGTGTTAGTACTGTTAAGTTCTCAGTTATGCTTAATGGATCCCCCTATGGATTCTTCTCTGCTGGTAGAGGGCTCAGATAGGGAGACCCTCTCTACCCCTATCTATTTATTATGATTGTCGATGTGCTTAGCAGGAACTTCACGAGTCTGCTATCAGAGGGATCCATTTCTGGTGTTAGAGCGGCTTCCTCTCTTAATCTGATTGTTGTGCATAAATTTTTTGATGACACCTTTCTATTTGCGAAGGCCTCTATTGTGGAAGCTAGGAAATGGAAAGCTTGTGTTAATAGTTATGCCTCTTTCTCTGGTCAAAGCATCAACTACAATAAGAGCAAGATTTACTTCTTCAATTACTTCCCAAATTTGGAAAATAGGGTGACTGTGATCCTGGGATGTGTTGGTGATTCTCTCCCATTGGTTTATCTTGGGCTCCCACTCACGATTAAGGAGGTCTCCTTGGATTTCTAGAATTCTATTCTAGAGAGGATTCAAAGGAATTTGGCTAGGTGGAAGGGCTCTTTGCTTAGTCATGCTGGAAAACTCCAACTTCTCACCGTGGCTATATAAGGTATCCCCACCTACTTTCTAGCTATTTTTAAGATGCCTAAGTATATTGTTGATAAGTTTGAAAGAATTCAAAGAAATTTCCTTTGGTCCGGTACTGAGCAAAAAAATAAAATTGCTTTGGTTAAATGGGAAGGGTTTGTCAGGCTAAAAACTGTGATGGGCTTAGAATAATGAAGATTGTCATCTTTAATAGGGCGTTGATGGCCAAGGTTGGGTGGGACCAGTTAAGGAACACTAAGGACTGGTGCAAAATTCTGAATGCTAAATACCTCCAGAACAAACCTTTGATTGATTGTCTTTCAGAACCTCATCCCCAAGGCACTGTTGTTTGGAGGAGCATTTGCAGCATACAAGGCTTGCTAAAGAAAGGGATTAAATAGAAAATGGGAAATGGGGTCAAAATCAGGTTTTGGGATGATACTTGGCTTTTGGAATCCTCTCAGGATTGCTCTAGCTTTAGGGCGGTGATGGGTGAGGCTCAAAGATTCTTTTGCATAAATATCAGCGACTATGTGGTTGGCCCTCTTGGAGCTAGGATTTGGAGGGATCTCTCCCTTTGTTTCCCCACTCTCTTGACCTTTATCGCCTAGTTTGATCCCTTGAGGTTTTGCTCTCCAGTATCAGATTTCCTTCCTATGATAGGGAGGATGAGTTCTTTTGGGCTTTAGATAAACAAGGGGATCTTTTGATGCAATCTACTTATAGACTGCTGAATAATGAAATTTCTATTGTGGAACCCTAGAGGAGGGTATGGAATCATCACATGATCCCTAAATTTTTTTTTTTTTGGTGGACGACTTGTCATAATAGGATTCTAACTTAGGACAATTTGAGAATTTGGGGGTTGTGCTTTCCCAATAGATGTTTTCTTTGCAAGGAGGGGGAGGAAACTATCAGCCACCTTTTATTACACTACCCATATGCTGCTGAAGTTTGGGGAATGGATTTTGAGAAACTTGATGTCCTTTGGGTTATGAGTAAAGACCTTTTATCATTTATCCTGGGCTAGAATGGTCCTTTTTTCCACCCTATGACTGGAGAAATTTGGAAGCAGGTTCCCCCAATCTTAGGTTGGTGTTTATAGAAGAAGAGGAATAATAGGGTTTTCACGAATATTGAATAGAGCCCAAAGGAAGTGTTTGGCATTAGAGTTAGGCTCATTGAGGAAAATATATCTCTTTAGTGAGAAACTACCGAAGAGGGGGCTGATGGATTACGGAATAAAAATGGCTAAGGAATGACATCAGGATCTAAAGGCTAATGCCTTTGATAATTCAAAACTATTAGCTAGGAAAAATACCAAATGGGAGCCTCCAGATTGTGGATGGTTCAAATTTAATTTTGATGGGGCTGCCAAAGGAAACCCAAGAAGGGAAAGTATAGGTGGAATTATCAGAGATTCTATGGGGAATATGGTGGCGGGGTTTTCTGGAGGCATTGGGGTTCAGTCGACTCTTGTGGTTGAGGCTCGTGTGTTGTTCATGGGCCTAAAAACTGTGGTTTCTCTGGGGATTGTTTATCTCCACATTGAGGGAGATTCTAAGTCGGTGATAGATGTTGTGGAAAAAGATAGATTAATAGGTTGGAATACCAAGGACATATTAATGGATGTTAGCTTCTTTTTGTCCAAATTTAGGGACAAAAAGGTGAGTCATATTTTCAGAGAAGGCAACCGGGTGGCAGATGCTTGGGCTGATCTTTGCTCAGATTGGGATTTGGGTAGATGTTGGAGGAATAAGGAAAGACTACTGCCAAATATTCAATCTTTGATAGAGAGGGAATAAGGCTACCATGGTTTGCAATGATTTTCAACTTTTGGATGACGAGGCTTGATTGGGGGGCCCACTGGTTATTTTGGGTGTGCTGGTGGATGAATTTCAATATTGGTATGGAGGATAAGTGAATTTTTCCTGGTAAAGATGTGCGCATGTGGGGTAGGGAAAGGACCATCCACATGTCTATCCTTTGGACATGGTGGATGGGTTTAGTTTCAAAGGTTATGATGAGATGGTAGGGAGGGGATTTACAAGAGGAGTTCAAGTTTTGTTTTGGCAGCTTGATGCAGGTTAAATGGAAGGACATGACTTCATTTCAGTTGTGGGATCATACTGTGTGATCTACTCTTTTAGGAATTGGATTTCTTGTTTTATCTCCTCATTGCATTTGGAGGAGTAATTGTATTTATGATGATTGGACTATCTATGATGAGATTTGGCCTCCTTCTAGAGGTTTCGAGCTGGCTATTTTAGCTAGGGATTCATTTGGATTCTTTTGGAGGATTGCTAATTTTAGTTTTTTGTCCTGTTCACATCAATTTTCATGCATTCCCTACATCTCCACCAACTCTTGCCTTCTCTACTGTAATCATAAATTCATTATTTTTTGTGTCTTTTCACATTGTGGTATAATTCCTCTTCACGTGTGTGAATGATATGCAGGGTTTATTTTTCTTCTTTGTAATCCCTGCCTTAACTATCTTTTGGAGATTATTGTTTGCGACTGCCACAATTGGTATTTTTTGCATTTCTGTGTTTTTTGTGCAGACTGGTAGTATGGGTGGTGAGCGTGTTCAGATGAAACCAGACAATTGTGAGGAGTTTCAAAACAACCCTCTGGTCTGGCATATTTTTGTGGAGGGAGGTATTGCTCTGTTCATGGAGTGCTTCATCGGCCATGATCCTATTTTATCGGGTCAGTTTGCTAGTTCGTGGAAGGACTCGAGGGTCTCCGTTGGTGGAATTTCATTCGAAATCAGCAATGATGTTATTGCGCAGGCTATGGGTTTGCTATGTGTGGGGAAAAAATATCCTAAACACACCAAAAAATTGGACCATGAGAGCCTTAAAGAGTTTTTTATAGGCGAGGAGACCCCGATTCGGAACCAAGAGGGGTTTGAAAGGGCAAAGCTTCCTAGGCTATGGGACTTGGTGTGCATGGCGCTGATGAAGTATGTAGATCTGGAAGGTAGATATAAAAATTTTTTCTTTTCTCATTTCCCTCTATTAAACCACCTTAGGCATAAGATGCTGCTTAGTTTCCCATTTTTCCTTCTAATGGACCTAGAAAGTTTTGTTGACAAGTGTAAAGATTCAGCCATCTATAATCCCTATGATCTCCCACTGCTCCTACTCCATCAAGGGCTTATCCTTAGAGTGTATCACTTTCATCTTGCCCTTTGTCCACCTAAAGTCATCACCATTGTCTGGATCGAGAACATTGAACCCCTTTCTACTATGCATATCTCCCTGGCTGAATCCAAGAGTCCTCCTCGAAAGTCTAATGTAGACAATGTGGGGAATGTTAAAACAAAATTTTCCACCAGAAAACTTAAGGGTGGGTCGGGCAAGGCCCATGCCAGCACGGTGGAAGGGCTCTGTGAGCTAAAAGCCACTCAGGCTAACATGGATTTTAATGTCACTGCTACGAAAAAAAGTAAGGAGAAATGCATGCAGGCTCTGACTACTAAGGATGGCAAGGGTAAGAATGTTTTTAGGAAAGATTCTAGAGGGGATACGGTTGTGGGGAACACGAAGATGACTGGAGGGGAAAGTGCTAGGAGGAGATCTGGGAGGCTGGTCAAGAACAACAAGAAGAGATTAATCATTGAGGATTCTAAGGAGGAGCAGTTGGACAACAAGGGTTACAAGGAACAAGATTCTGAAGATGTGAAGGAAGATATTGTGGAGAGGCCCCAACTTACTCCAGTGGATAACAAGCTTCCTTTTGATGGCTCTGGCTCGCACTCTCCACAGTCGCTGGTGGATGAGCCTAGTGAGGATCTCGGAGCTATGGGTGTTGGGGTGGATTCATGTGATGTGGCTAAGAGATTGAACACTCTGGACAAAATATTTTGGAGGTTAACCCACTTCACCATGAAATTGGGTCACTTTGTTACGAGCACTCTGTCTAATTCTATAAAAGAGGAAATGGAGGGGAACAATAGCCAGGAAAACAAAGAATGGGTGGGAGAAAAGATGGTGGACCTCCTGATTAAAAACTGGGACAATGCCAGTTAGTTGCTCTAGGTACCTGTCTATCGGTTGTTTCTTAGCTGTTGTTGTGCTACCTTTGGGCTATTTCTATGTTTTTTTCCTTTAATTTTAGTTGTTTAGTCTTGTCCTTTTTTGGCCCTAGTGGCTTTTTGTGAAGGGTACAACACCCTGTAAATGTTGTTTAACTTTTAAAAAACACACTTAGTCAAACCGCCCTCTTGTGTATGAGTTTACTCTAGGATAACACAACTTCCTAGAGCTTAGAAGTGCATTATCATCTTATTTGACTTAACACACTTAGTCAAATTATCCAATCCATCATCAAATTTTTTGACTTAACACACTTAGTCAAAGTATCAATCCATCAATTTGATCAATCAAATCCTAGCTTGGTTTTCAATAAAATTCAATAATAGAGCAATGATATCATCATGTATATCTGTATCCAAATCGTCAAAATCATGCAAAAATCCAAAAACATCAAAAAGTCCCAAAAAATCTTCAAAAAATTCATCATCGAGTCTTGTCTTTCACCTTGTCCGAACTACATTATCTCTGAGCTTGAATTTAGGCAAGGTTGATCTTTGATCATCCCCCAAGACATTTTAGGTAAGTCCTTTAGGCATCCGTCACAATAAAATGGCAATTTGTTTGCCCATCTTATCATCATTAAGTCTATCGCCAATCGAACTACATGGTCTCTACGTGTATAACATAGGCAAGGCTAATCTATGGATGAGCTCTCAAGACCCCTAGGATAGTTCTTTAAGTTAATATTTTCATCTTAAATCTTGAAAATACAAAAATAATTGAAATTTTTTAAAATACCAAAAACATTTGTAAAACATATCAAAAAAGCCAAAAACAGCCTCAAAATATTTGAAAAATTCAAAATGGTGCATCCATCTCATCTCGATTTCACCCGCGACTTTCATCATTCCCAATAAATCAATCGTCACCTTCACCCTTTGGTGAGTCAGTCATAAGCAATTCTAGCAAGTTCAAAAGTGATCACCCTAATCATCAAAAGTCTCAAAGTCTAAGTTAGTAAGTATACAAGTTGATTAAATCAGAGTATCAATAGCTTATCACCCAATCAGTCCCACCAAAACCTTGATCACAACATGTCCTAGGATGTATCCCTCCCACGATGGACATAATAATCAAGTACCCCCCAGTAGTTTAGCCTTGGCTAGCGGTACGAAGAACATTAGCTTATTTTTTTACTTTATCTGGTTTTTTTGACTTATCTTATTTTGTGCCCATTCCAAGGAACTCTCGATGATGCCTAAACAAAATAGGTTTGGAGAGAAATGAATGGGGCAATGATCATTATCATTTTTATTTGTTGTGCTTGTTGGATACTCTTATAAATTAACTTGAAAAATACTTTTGTCCTAGCAAGTTTTTCATATGTCAAGTGTGAACAAGAGCACTCCTATCTGATTTTCGAGTAAAATTCCATCACACTAGGTACCACGTCATCCTAGTTCTTTATACCTTGATGCATCATGCCTACGTGTGTTATCAAACATAAAGTAATTGGCCCTTTGAAAATCCTGAATCTTGGTAAGAAAATCATCATCATCATCATTCATAGTGTAGGCTTGTTGGATCCTCCTTCCATCCATCTTATTCTTCTTATTATTCCATTTTTACTAACATTTCTATCCAAAATTGGTGTGTTGTATCAAAATATACATGAGGCTACCCATGGCCTATGACTGTCTATACATCATCAGAATTGTCTACATCAAAGAATTATCTTTTTTCCTCTAAGCAATAGAACCAGTCCTCTCACATTTTATCGTGATCTTGATCGGAAAATCAAACATTTCCACTCAATCTCTCGAGGGGGCAATATACCAACATAATACTTCTCGCTGGAGTAGTAGTGGGGCATCAAAAAAATTGATAAATTTTGAACTTTGATCATAATAGTTTATTCTTTGAATCAATGCAACAAGTACATTGCTTCAAAGAGGGGCAAAATGTAGATATGGAAAATATACAATTTGATCCGACACACTGGATCCAAATTTACTAACACCATTTCATCCTGAATCATCTCGTTTTCTATTCATTTAATCAAATAATTTGTATTTGATTAAATTCATCACTCTTCATCTCTTAATTAAATTAAGTCATCATCTCATGTTAATTAAATACATCAATTTTATTTAATTATTTCAGTTATCCCCCTTTTAATTAAATAAATCATTTTATTTAATTAATCCCTAAAGTCATCTCATTTAAATTAAATAGATCTTTACTTGGTTTAAATCCAACATCATCCCTCTTTAATTAAATAAATGAAATCTTTATTTAATTAAGTCTTTAATCATTTTCCTCATTTTGATTTAAATCAACTCATAAATCTAAGTCAAAATGTTCAAATCACCTAATCTCTCATTAAATTGATCAAATCTTGATTAATTTAATCTCAATCACTAAAATCCTCTAGAGAATGCAACTTGCACAATAAATCAATTACTTTGATTTATTTAATTATCCTATTTTCCCTCACATGACATAAAAGGGGAATATTCTCTCAAATTTGAATTCAAAATCCAAGTGGATAGGTACTTCCAACAAGGCATTCACTCCTCTTACATGTCCTTGTGCATTTAACCCTATGACATTAACTCCATTCTTTTCTCCCTCCAACATGTCACATTAAAATTTCAAATTTGAATCTAATGGCATTTATCATGCACATTGACCAAAATGTGATCATTCCTCAACTATTCACATCTTGACAAGTGGCACTTGGCCATTGGATGTTGAATGATCCCACATTGCTTATTTTCACTCTCTCTTCCATTTTTGAAATCTATAAATGAGAGACTCTTCCTCTCATTCGATCATCCACAAATTGAGTAAACTTACTCTACTCAACTTCATCCTCGATGCAAGATATTAGCTAGGTTATTGCAGGTTTTTTCAAGAACTCATCTTGTTCTTCATCATAAAGTGGATCAATCACTCATCAAATCACAAAGCTTACAAAGGATTTGGGAAAGGGCCAATTTCAACATTTCAATTGGCACCAATTCCCCCATGGGATCACTAGTTTGCTCACTTAATTAGGATTTACTTTCATTTATTTAGTTTTTTCTTCATTTTTCCTAGTTTAAGTTTGAGTAGATTGATTTCATGGGGAATCCTTCATTCTTTCTTGCATTTGATCTAACATCTTAATTTTTTTGTTGTTATTGTTCAAATTGCAGGTTTAGGGGTTCACAATTACTATATGGGTAAGTGCGCCAATCTATGACACAATTTTGATGCCAAAATGGAAACAAGTGAAAAGAAAATGTCAAAATAGAGCATTTGGTGTATGCAAAATTTGGTGAGTTCGGATTTTTAGGGATTCACTCGAAGGGGGGATTTGAGCGTACCGAAAAAAGGGGTTCGCTCAAACCCCGCTTTGAACGAACACCTTTTTGTTCCTTTTTAAAATGAAAACAAAGGGAAATTCATAAAAGGTGGGTTCAAGTGAACCCCCTTTCGCTTGAAGGGGTCAAGGGAGTTCACCCAAAGGGGGCTTCACTCAAACCCCCATTTTGTCCCTTCCCCCTCTTATACCAAATTTCTTCTACCAAATTTCTACTAATGCTTTGGATGAGTGAATTGATAAGATTTTCCAAATTTCCTCATATTTTCATCTATGCTCCCAGCCACATTTGCACATCTTTCAATTAAAGCTTATACAAATACCATGATAGTGTTAACCTATCTCTTAGATATCCAAATATATAATATTTCTTTTCGTTTTGATTCAGTTAATCTTTTGACTCATAGCTTCGATTGTAAATGCCTCTGTTTTAGGTCAAAACCAATATGTGCTAGTTTTAGGATATATTTTTACTTGTTCATCTAAGCATCAAACAAATTACATTTTTTAGACTCCATTCTACACATGATGAAAAAAAAATTCAATTAGTTTTCAAAAAAATTAGGGGAGCATGCTCAAATTTTATCTTTTTCAGGATGTGTCCACTTTCAAAATTCATAAAATGTTATATATTTATTAAAAAAATTATCCAAATGAACCATGATAAACTACATGTTGTTAGCTAATTTCTCATTGTTCGTATTTTTGATATTCTAAAAAATGTTAATCAAAAAGTGGGGGGCCTTAGGGCTATGTTATTTTTTTTGACAAAAATAGGACCTATTTTGGGCCCCCCTTTTTGAGACCCTTAATATTCATTAATTTCAAAAATAATTAGTAGCTTGGAAACTAGACTTTGAGAAATTCAAATTTTGTTCTTGTTGTATCTCAAAATTTTGAGCGTAACTATCTTCATTTTCTCGTGCAAATTGGATTTTGCTGATTTTAGAAAAAAAAAAGTGGCATCTTAAGAGCCAAAATTATGTCACAGATTCATTCACTTACCCTTATCATCCTCCAAACTAATATATTCTAATCCACCCTCATCTATTCCAAGTCAATCCAACATCATGAACCCATACTCCAATCCAATAAGACCAAAGATGACAATCAAGGTCAACCTAATCATATTGATGATGATGAAGATAATGTTGTTGACCAACCCAAGTATGATCCCTATAATGAAAGTGAGAGTGTTGTGGAGAAATTTTAATGAATTATTATTAAATAATATTCTCCAAGTTTCCACCAATCACCCATTCATAGCTCCCCTCAAATACCATCCCCATCATCCCCATCCACTATCACCAATTTTATCCTCACCCACTACTTCAACAATGATAAGGATTCCATGCTTAGATATTTCCTTAGCATTGGTTCTCAAATTATAATCTCTCCACCTTAATCCAATACCAATCCATATCCTATTCTTATCCTTCCCTTTCCTTTAACAAGGGAAACCAAGTCTCTCTCTAAAATTTTCATCCAACCCCATCCACATCAGTAATCCTCATCTCCAACTCCTTTTCATTATCCTCATACTCATCCTCAATTTACCAATTACCAACCCATAGAAGCTCCCACTTCTTATTCCACTTTTTCATCTCCCACATCCTTACACTCCACATCACCCCAATCTTACAAATCCACTTCATCCCATGTTTCACATGATTTCTTCTAAAGACTATAAAATAGGTGGCTAAATACCCAATTAAAAAAAATCGTGCAATATTCCCATGTCATGAATCCACCTTCATATGCTCCACATCAAGATAAAACCCAGTCCACTAAATATTATGAATCTCCCATCCTTTCATCCACTTGATTGGATAATTTTATCCAACCTTCTTCCCCCATCACACCATCCACATCAAATGAACTATGTCAATCCTTTAGTCCAAATCATGCCAACATAGATTCCCATACATATCAATATAAAATTATCCCTCCATACCCCTCCCATGATCTTCTTCCATCCACTACATCACATGATACATCCCCAATTCAAGATCAAAACATGCCTTTATCACCATGCCATGATCCTTATCCATCTCAAGATCAAATCACCTCTCCATATCATAATCCTATCCCTTCCATGTCATCCTCCAATCTCCCTCCTAATCAATAACAATATATCCCATCCACCGCATCACATGGTCCAATTCCCTCTTATTATCTCATTCCCTATCAAGAATAACATATCCCTTCCATCCCATACAATTATCCCCTTCCTTCATGTCAAGATCAAAGTATCCTTCAATCCCCTCCCCCTCACTTCTAATCCATCTTCTGATCTTCCTCCATCCCATGATCCTCTTCCTAATCAAGATTAAATTATATCATCCACTCTATCTCATGATCCCCTTCCATGTCAAGATAAAATTGTCCCCACAAATAATATAAAATAGAGTCTTACTTGTGCTTTTCTTGATTGAACTATTGCATGAAAATACAACTTGAAGTAGTATTAAATCCCTTTGCATAGGCTTGTCATCAACCAAGTATCTCAACAAATTTGTGAAGAATTTATTAAAAACTTTGTTCTATCAAACTACTATATAATTTCAACAAATATTTCCTCCTAAATTTCCTACAAACTTAGTGCCATAGTCCTAACAACGATGGATAATTTTTCTTAAGAATATGTATGGAATGATTGGTAATTTTGAAAGCTATAAAATTATCCATCTTCTAAAATCTATCAACAACCATAAAGATAGAATCCTTACCTCTCTATGTTCTGGGTAGTCCAAGCACAAAATCCATGTTTATATCATGGACTATAGTTTCTCTAGTGTGGGTAATGTCTGATATAGTTTTGTATTTTGACTCCCTCCTTTGGGATATTGATAAAATTGATGTCCTTGCACATATTTTTAACTTATACCCTCATCTTTGACCAATACTACCTTTCACTAAGCTATGTCGTGGTCTTATCAACTCCAAAATTTTCATCCAAACAATGCTAGTGTTGTTATCTTATTAAATTATACCCCATTGATCCTTGAGGTATGCATATATTTTTTTCCTTTTATTAACAATCCACCATGTATGAAATAATCCATCCATGGTGCCCTACACATACTAGTAGGCTCCTTACATTATATCCATGCATATCATTTAAATCATCTTTCTATAAGTCCATAGAGTCAAACCCAACTACTTCAACTCGCATTTTTGTAAATACTATTGCTCTCCTACTCAGAGAATCTTCTAATTATTTTATCTTCTACTTTGATGATTGAGAAAAAGGAGTGCAAATTTATAGGAAATCTACCCACTTCACATATAGTTGGTTAATCTTGATCTAGCTATTAATAAATTTAAAAGCATGATGATCCATGCAAGCACAAACTTGTTAGGAAGAAAATAATTTCACCACTTATTCAAGGCTTGCACCATGGCATATAACTCTTGATCATAATTATAATACATATTTTTGGCACCAATAATATTTTTGCTAAAGTATGAAAAGGGTCTATCATATTGGTTTAGAATGACTCCTATGGCTATCTCACTTGCATCACAATCCACTTGAAAAACTTCTTTAAAATTAAGTAATAGTAAAATAGATTCATTAATGACCTTCTATTAGAGCTCAAAACCCATATTTTCTATTTCTATCCACTTAAACTCCTTTATATCTTGATTTATGGTTTTAGTTATGGGTGCACATATCCCACTAAAATTTTAAATAAACATATCTAGGTAAAGCTAGATAAACAATGAAATTTTTGAATCTCATGCACACTACTAGGTGTAGAAATTATTCTATTATTTCTTGTACCTTTTTCTAGATCCATTTGTATCCGTTTAGGTAAAATGACATTTCCAAAATAAACCAATTTTTCCTTCATAAATTTTCATTTATTTAAGTTAACCAAAAAAATTCCTCCTTGAGCCTTTGCAAGACATACCTAATATGTAATAAATTTTCTTCCCTACTATTGATAACAATTAAAATGTTCATAATCAACATAAATAGTTACAAATTTTCCTAAAAGTGGTCTTAACACTTTGTTCATCAACTACATAAGTGTGCGAGGTTCTTTTGATAATATGATTAACATCACAATCCTTTAAACAAGCAAATTAATTGAGTTTTTAATCAGGTTATAAGTAAATCTAATGCACAAAAATAGGAAATAACAATTTTTCACTTTCATCATTAGAGTTTGTAATTAAATATTTGAATACCTAAAAAATTGAAAGAGTAATTATTTTACTTAAAAATAATATGAAAATTTTCTATTTTCAACTTCCACATAAATGACTATAATTAATTAAGGAGATAACATTTAACTATTGAATACAAAGTCAAGAGTTCCATATCCGAATTCTTTTTTTCTATCTCTAAAGCCTCAATATGTCATTTGCAAGAGGGAGATAATTTTGCACAAATGGTTTTCATTACACCAAAAGATCCACCTATTAATTCTTGATATAACCGCCAGAGTTAATGAATCTATGAGAGGTGATTAAGCCATGCCATGAACCCAAGCACTACATTGCGCATCACAAGGAGACCAAGGGTGCACACCTTACAACAATCCCCCAATGCAAGTAAAAGGGTTCGAACCTGTGACCTAGGCTTTGATACGAATTGTTGCATAGATAGTTGTCATTGCACCAAAATATCAACCTGCTAATGCTTGATAAAACTACTAGAGTTAATGAATCCATGAGAGGTAGCTAATTCTTGTCACAAACCCGAGAATCGCACTGCACAAAACAAGGAGACCAAGGGCACACACCTTGCAATAGAGAATCACCCAATCACTTTACCTCCGACCATAGATTGGTGATCCACTACCCACCTTCCAACTGAAAGTGACCCTACCCTTCAACAAAGACTATAGTCAAGGACCCCCTAGTATTTCCATTTGAGTTTTAGTGTTGTGTTCTACTTAACCAATATGGTCATACAACTATAAATTCCATCTAACTATGCATGACATTGTTGATTGCTTACGCCCTCTAGAGCATAATGAATTGACAAGTGCAATTAGATACTATTGAACTTACTTTGGCCAAAGTAGTGAATTAAAATCAACCACTACATATGATTGGAGTCGTACATTCACCCACCTCTAACTTGAATTGGAAACCTTAAGTAACCTAAGGTTAACCCAAACTTACTATTTTCCCAAAGGTTAATGTACTTGTGAGTTATTTCTTTGAACATAATTACACACTAAGTTAACAATTCAATTGGGTTTGTTATTTATTTCTAACTTCAAACACCCAAGTTACATTCATGTAACTACCCGGGTCTTGGCTACTACCACTTGTTCAAAGCTTTACCATGACTTGTGAGAGTAACTACTCTCATAAGTTAAAATTTTAGCAAATCTTGACAAAAAAAAAAGATGACATCTTGACCTTCTTGGTCATAATATAATGAAAAGATAACATATACAAAAACCCCACGGTGATGGGTGAAAAACCCTAGGAGCCTACTTGGGGAATCCTCTTTCCCTATTATGTAGCCTTGACACTTTTTCACTCATTTGGGCCTTTTCCCTTGGATTTTGACCTTTTTTTTCTTTCATCTAATGTTGTAATTTGGCAAACTCATTCACATTAGGCCATGAATGCTTGCAAATCAATAACAACCTAACAGTGTTTTACAAAGGTGTTGTAAAGTGTTGTAATACATCTTCCCACTTTTCTAAGACCCTTTCAATATAATTCACCTAAACAACTCTATTTTACCTCTTTCCAAGTCTTGTGCCAAAGTGTTGCAACACATCTTCACACTTTTCTAGGCTTGCCATCACTAAATTCACTCTTTGTCATGATAAATTGGCCCCTTAATGTAATTTTAGGCACACCTTAAGTGTGTTTCGAGAAACAAGCCCATTAATCATCGTTTAACACCACTTAATTACTGACGAACACTTAAATTTTTCCAAGTGGACTAGGTCACCAACTTGGGTGACCTAGTCCCTTTTGGCATAAAATTCAAAATTAAAACAAAATTCTAATGGGAATTTTCCTCCAAAACGTTAAGGTCGGCCTATCATGTGTTATTTTTGAGAAATTAGGGCATGAATTGTATAAATAAGGTTTTTCATCCTCATTTTACCCCCCCTTAGCATCTTTCATCTTCACAAGCACGCAAGCACTCAATCTTCTCAAGCAAACATTCAAGCACTAAGCATTATAGACATCATCTATTGGATCTAGTTCTTGCACATCTTAAGATATCCTCAAAGGTTTGTTAAGTGTTTACATTTGCATGTTTTCAATTTACCTTTCCTTTTACATTCTATTTCATTTGGGTTTGACTTAGGAAAACCCCTATTATCTAACAATAACTTTTTCCTTCTCTTTGCATGTATGATTTCTAGGTTGCATGAAAATTATTCAAAGAGTAAAGTTTTGAAAAGGGTGTCATCATTCCATCTACATCAATCAAGTCAACAAACCCTAAGAAGGAGCTAGAAGACAACTTGTAGGTCATTTTTTGAAGATTCAGACATGAGTCTCTATCAAAAAAGGAAGCATAAGTGGGTACCTACAAATTCCAACCTCGAAACTCTTGAAATATCTAGGAGGAATAGTTCATCATCATTGGTGACCTTGTCCTTGTCCTAGGCTTGAAAAGTGGTTTATGTGTTTCTAGATACCCTTTTCAAGAAACCGGCCCCGACAAAGTTTCCTAGTAGGAGGAATAGGTCACCCATTTTGGCGTAAGTGTCCCTATGAGGATTTCTAGTAGTTCCCAAAACACTCCAGGGCTCCTCTTCTTCAACCTTCAGTTCCCACGTGCACCATTCTTGTACCTTCTCATTTATTTCCAGTTTGCATACATTTAGGTCATTTAGTTTGCTTCACATGTAGTTGAGATTTACATTACTTTATATATCATAGTTAGTTAGTTTCAATTCATTTTAGCATATAGAGACATAATCACACACAACACAACCTCCATTCAACCCCTATCTTGGAATGAACTCACCCAAAAATATCAATCCTTTAGTGTGAAAGAGAGCCATTCCACAAACAAGAGCTCCTAGTGAAAAACCCTAGGAGTCTACTTGGGGAACCCTCTGTCCCTATTGTGTGTGTTTTTGGTGGTTTATTTTGGTGAATATAGCCCTGGAACACTTGTTAATCTTGTGCTTTTTGCATTTACATCTTAGGACAAAGCTTGCATTGCATAAGGGTTTTTTTATTGTTTGCATCTTAGGGTTAATAAAAAGTGCATTAGTGAAAATTTCATGTTAGCTTTCAGTTTGTATTACATTTTCATTAAAAAAATACAAAAAAAATCTGCATTTCCATTCTGTGTTTGCATTAGAAAAGAATAAAAAACATAAAAAATAGTCAAACTTTTTGAAAAGATCCAAAAATATTACTGTTGGAACTAATTCGCCACACTCAGTGACTTGGTACCCTTGCACCATTCACTCTATAATTTCTAGCATTTTTAAGGCATTCTTTGCACTTTTTTTTTTCTGTTACTGCATTTTTGTTTTATTTCCAGAATCCTAGTTATAAGGATTTTAGCCTTCTTCGTTTACATTGCATTTGCACCCACCCTGCCTTTAGAAAAATTTGGATGAGAATTTGGTGTTCTCTTGTTGATATTGTTGTGAGACGAAGTTGTAGTCTCATGGAATCTAACGATAATACTCTTGTTGTAGATCTTGGGGTCTCTCGAGTTGCTACTCCTAGTATCGAAAATAGTGCACTTGGCCTAGAAACCACCCTTAGCAACTCCCTACATTTAGGAGATGCACATGTTGACAATAAAACTGATGACCTCCCATAGGACAAGATATTTCACATTCGTGCAGACCTATCTAACCTCCAACATGAAGTGATTTTTGAGACCATTGCTACGAATTCTATCCTAACTATAGAAACAATTCACCGTATGCTTGACAATGATAATGGCGTAGGTGTTATGAAGAAAATTGTCGACATATATGGTCACAAGAATGTCTCTTCCACACCTAGGGTCTCTCAACTAGCCACCACTATTATTAGCAAAGGAGGATCTCATACCCCTCCCCCCTCGACAATAGCTTCCATTCCAACCTATGCCTCTCCTAATGTGACTACAACTGTGCAACATATTAGAAATGTTATACCTTCCCTCGATATTCCTACTAGTTTTCCTATCTCCTAAGTGGCATCCCATGTTGTATCCTCTCCTGCCATTCCACCCATTAACATTCCCTTTACTGGCCCTACCATTGCATTCACCCCATCACCACTTTCTCTTCCCCCTAATCCCATTTCCACCGATCCTCTCATCACACAATTTTTCCACACCGTCTCCTCCATGCAACAATAGATTTCCATTATCAATCAAAACCAACATGTTTCAACCACACACTATATTCGTGAAAGCCCCTTATAATTGGACATCTTGCGAACACCCCTGCCACAAGGAATATATATACCTCAGTTTGAGAAGTATGGAGGGAAGGGTGATCCTTCTAATCACATTAATGCATATACTACCTTGTGTAGTGATTTTTCTCTTGATGATAAATTGCTAGATAAACTCTTCCCGAGGACCTTGAAGGACATCACTTTGGATTGGTTTTCTTTCTTGCTGAATAATTCCATTCATTCATTTCATGAGCTTGTGGATGCATTCATCAACCACTTCCAGGTCAATATGACTCCCAAAAAAGACCTTAGTCGATTTGATGAGATGTAAACAAAATAATGATGAAAAGATAACAGACTTTACCTCATGATACCAATTAATTTACTCTCAAATCGACGTCAAGCTCCCCAACCCACATCTGCAAAAGATGTTTATTGAAAACTTTCTCACACCCCTTCAAGATAAACTCACATTGATGAAGTTCCCTTCCTTTATGCACTTATGCACAACGCTCTGTGATTATCACAATTCAACTAATAGTTGTGATATGCAATCCACTTCTAGTCGATTTGAGGAGTTCGATGTTACCAACCAAACCAACTCTCAGCCATTTTGAAAGCCATATAAAGGGTTTTTGAAATTTAAACCACCTTCCCAAACTCCTCCACCTTTCAATAATCAAATAGTGACTGTTAAGACTATTGTACCTTTCAATTATGGAGATCCTAAATGTACCTTCATGCCTTTACCTGACACACTCCATAATACAATGACCCAACTGTTACAACAACAAATGATTACTTTACCTCCTATCTATGCACCCAATCCTAATAAGTGCTTACCTCCATCCTTTAATGCCAATTCTTATTTTTACTTTCATCGCCAGAATGAACATGACACCAAACAATGTAAGCGTCTTAAGCACCTCATGCAGGACCTCATTGATTTGGGTCATCTATCCATTGCTGGTATACATGATAAATGAAATAAGTCAGTGGCCCCTCCAAATCAAAATTTGAAAATATTCACCAACCCCATGCCCAAACACAATGTTTCATTTGTCGAATCCAGTGAAACTTCACAAAGTGATGTTATGAATGTTGCTACACAAGATGAACATCCTGACCCTCCTTAACGTGTGACCCATGTCCAGCCTATGGATGAAATGGTAGGCACAATTGACATTATCCCTCGTAAGGGCCAAACCAAAAAATCTCTTTATATTTCCTTTTCACCTCAAAACATACTCAGAAATCTTCTCAATGGTCCTCTCTACATAGTAGGAAGAATCTATGATAAGCCCACCAATGGGATACTCATAGATCCCACTTGTGGCAAGAACATGATCATGAAAGAATTCTTAGTATTGCATGATATTCATCAAGATGTTTATAATAAACCTAACACATGGATCAAAATGCATAATGGTTTTTCCTTCCCTATACTTGGATCGATTGCTCTCCCATTGCAAATAGGCCCTAAGACATTAGATGTCACATTTTCTATCATCCCACAATCGAATCAATTTTTTTTGCGACTACACCATCCATGGCTTCAGTCCATGAAAGTATTCCATTCTATTCTTCACAAATATTTGAAGTTTCCCTTTGATAATGACATATTCACCGTTCACCATAGTGGCTTCAATCCTTTATCTTCCAAAGGAAACTTTTCTTTAGAAGCCTTTTGTCTAGAGCCCATGGAACCAATCATGCCTTAGAGAAGAGACTTCTTTTTCATTTCCTATCAAAAGTTAAAGGAAAACAAAATCTTTGAATTATCTCTTCGCAATATGCCTCCATCTAGCTATGAAACTCCTATCTTGGATGAAACTATGCTACAACCCAAATAGAACATGCCTAATCAAACAACACCTAAAACCTCCTCTACATCCTCAAAGAGGCCTAGAGATCATGATAGTAATTCCATCTTGCCTCATGTCAAACAAGTGTATAAAGACAAAGAGAAAGTGGATGACCCACCTATGGTTCCTCCCATTCACCCCCTTAGGAATGACAAGAAACCTATGGTTGACCAACCCGCTCCTTCTCAAATGTAACTTCACAAAAGAATAAAAAGAAATAAAGGAGCTAGGGAGCGTAGGTATCATCATTGTTCTCTTTCTCGCAAGTCACATAAAAAATAAAATAATAAAAATAATAATCCACCTTTTTCAGAAGTAATGCATGATGACCCTCCTCCCTTACCACGACATGATCCTATACCTCCATCCCCACCTGCATTGCATGATGTAACTAAAATTTTCATCTACCCTCTTGTCATCATTAATTTGGATGATGATGATGAGGAGATTGCCAAAATAGATGAACAACTACATCACACTTTAAACACCTTATTCTCCTCCTCTATGAGCTTGCATGAAACATCCCCTAGAATGAGTATTGATCTAGATGCTAGTTCCGCAATTGCGGCTATCCCTCTAGCTAGCCGCCCTCCTGAATTTTAAACTAAAAGAGACTCAGAGGCAGATGAATTGCTCGATAGTTGATGGGAATTTTCCTTACTAGCCCTTTCTTTTTCTTTTGTATGTTTTCTTGTGTGACATGATTTACCCATACTTTTATGTTTGATGTCTTCTCTCTTTGTGACCTTCTATTTGTACCTCAATTCTTCTATATGTCGTACATTTATTTCGCTTTTTTTCCACCTTTTAGGGATGATGCAAGGCATTGAGACAACAGTCTCCTTCATGTTAACCCAAAAGGACTCTTTTCCCTTTCTTTTTATTTTTTCCTTTCTTTTGGGGATGATGCAAGGCATTGAGACTGGAAACTCTCCTTCATGTTGACCCAAAATGACCCTTTTCATTTTATTTTTATTGTTTTCTTCCTTTTGAGGACGATACAAGGCATTGAGACCACAATGTATCCTTCATGTTGAGTAAAAAAAGGATCTTTTTCTTTGTGGGTAAGTGCACCAAGATGGTTCCCAAAAAGGGGACTTAACTAGACAACTTTTTTCTGAAATCAGGAAATACTAACCTTAGACGTGAAATTGGGCATAGTTACACTCAAAATTTTGAGATGGAACACAGACAAGGATCGAAGTGCTCCGAGTCTACTTTCTAAACTACTAATTTATTTTTAAAATGGTTGAGATTAAGGGGTTCAGAAGAGGGACATACACAAATTGGTGTTGTTTTTGCCAGAAAAACATAACATAGCAACTTTTGTACTACCCTCGTACGTTGAACCTTTTTTTTAGTATTTTTAAAATCGCAATGGTTAGAAGTTAGCTAACAATATATAGTTGATGCACAATTTTTCTAATAATTTTTTAATCAATATTTGATTTTTTACTAATTTTCGAAGTGGACACTTCCTGAAAAACAAAATTTTGGCTACGCTCCCTACAAATTTTGGAAAATAATTGATTTTTTTTTGTAGAATGGAGTCTAGTTTCTAAAAATGTAATTTATTTGAAATTTTGATGCGTAGTTAATTTATAACAAAAAAACACCAAACACTACTTTTTACCAAAAAGGAGACATACAAACAAAATAAATTATGGATGAAAGGCTTAACATTGTTAAAAATTAAAAAAAATTACATCATTGGATAGCTAAAAGAGAATGTAACATTACCCAGATGTTCGATTTGTTTGATATTGAACCACGTACAATCTTGATGGTGAGCACAAACTCAATAATGTGAAATATTATAGAATTTGCAAAAACACATCTCTGGTCATTGGGAATGCCCTCCAAGCCTTTGGGTTGATATTCCAAGGAAACTACCAATCCTAAGGCTTGGGGATTCACAAAGCAAGATATAACACGAGTGTGTTATAATGCACTCGTGCTATAATGCGCTCGTGCTATATCTCAGTTTTGCAATGGTTTTTTGCTTCTACAGGAAACATGTCAACCAAGACATAATGCGAGCACGTTATAACATGCTCGCATTATGTCCTCCTTTATGTTAAATTCTAGTATATGATATGTATGATGATATATTTTTATGTTTGTATGTACATGTATGCTTGTATGTCGTGTATGTATGCATGTATGCATGCTTGTATGTATGTACATATGCTTGTATGTATCAATGCATGTATATTGTACGTATGCATATATGTATGTAATATTGTATCTACACATCTATGTGTGTATGCTTATATGGATGTAGGATTGTATGTACATATGTATTATGCTTGTATTTATGTATTTACATTTGTCTTTAGAGGGATGGAGAATTTTAAGAGAGAGAGGGAGAGAGTCTAGAGAGAGGGAGAGGGGATGGAAGTGAGATTTTAAGAGAGAGGGAGTGGGAGAGAAGGGGTTGGAGTGAGAGGGACTTTTCTAGGTAGAATGGGAGGATAGAGGGAGGGAGAGTGTGAGAGAGGGGGGTGGGAGAGAGATAATTGAGACAGAGGGAGAGAAAGAGGGGACAGAGAGAGATGGAGAGAAATAGAGAGTTATGTAGGCAGGGTGCAAAAGGGAGAGACTTGAGAGATAGGTAATGAGAGGGAGTACAAGAGAGGGGGAGTGGGAGAGAGAGGGAGATGGTGTGGGAGGGAGTGACCTGATAGAGGTAGAGAAAGAGGTGGGTGGAGTGAGAGGGACTTATCTAGGTAGGGTGGGAGGGATAGATAGAGAGAGGGGAGAGAGACAAAGAGAGAGTTACCTAGGTAGGTTTTCAGAGGGAGAGACTTGAGAGAGAGGGGGTGGGAGGGAGAGACATGAGAGAGAGGGAGAGAGAGAGGGAGTGGGAGAGAGTGGGAGAGAGTGGGAGGGACATAGAGAGAGATGGATAGAGGGAGCGAGAGAGGGTGGTAGGGATTAATTGAATGAGAGGTACGTAGAAAGAGGGAGAGGGTAGATAAAGACAATTAGGGAGGGTAGGAGAGAGGGAGGGAGGGAGAGGTGAGATGTATATATAGAGAGAAAGTGATAGGGGTTGATGATATACGTTTGAGGGATTAGGGTGGAGGACATATAGGGTTGATGGTTTCTAGGGTATTAGTGTTTAATGGTTGATGGTTGAGGGAATAAGGTCGATGGTAGAGGGTATTGGGTTGAGGGTATAGGGTAGAAGGTTTAAGGGTTTAGGGTTGAAAGGTTTAGGGTTAAGGTTTTAAGGTTAAGGGTAGAGGGTTTAGGTAATATGGTTGAAGGATTAGGTTCAGGGTCCAATGTAAAGCTTAGAGGGTATAGGGGTTGAGGATTTAGGGTTTAAGGATTGAGGGTTGAGGGATTAAGGGTTGAGGGTTGAGAATTGAGGAGGTGGGTTTAATGTATGGGGTAGATGGTTTAGGGTTTAAGGGTTAAGGATTGGGGGTTGATGATTGAGGGTTTAAGGTTGAGGGTTGAGGATTGAGGGTATAGGGTCGAGGGATTAGGGTGAGGGTCCAATGTATAGGGTAGAGGTTATAGGGGTTGAGGGATTAGGTTTTAAGGGTTGAGGGTAGAGGGTTGATGGATTAAGGGTTTAGGGATTAGGGTAGAGATTTTTATTGGATTTAAGGGTGTAAGGGCTGAGCGGTTAGGGTAGAGGGTAGCGGGTAGAGGGTAGAGGGTTTAAGCATTTAGGGTTTAAGGGTTGAGGGTTGAGGGCTTAGGGTTGAGTGTTTAAGGGTTTAATGTTTTAGGGTTGATGGATTAGGGTATAGAGGGAGGGATGGATGGATAAAGAGAAGGAGAGAAGAGGAGGGACAAAGATAGATATATGAGGGTCAAGGATCCAATTTATAGGGTAGAGGGTTGAGAATAGAGGGTATAGGGTTGACGAACTTTAGGGTTGAGGGTATAGGTTGGATTACGGTTGTGGGTACATATGGTTGAAGGATTGGGGTTAAGATTCCAATGTATAGGGTAGATGGTATCGAGGTTAAGGGTTTAGGGTTTGAGGGTTGAGGATTGAGGGTTGGGTGTTTAATGTATAGGGTAGAGGGTGGAGGGTAGAGGGTTTAAGAGTTAAGGGTGGATGATTGAGGGTATATGGTTGGGGGGATTAGGTTTGAGGGTCCAATGTATATGGTAGATGGTATAGGGGTTGAGGGATTAGGGTAGAGAGTTCACTAAGTGGGTTTAAGGATTGAGGTATTAGGGTTGAGGGTAGAGGGTAGAGGGTTTAAGGGTTTAGGGTTTAAGGGATGAGGATTTAGGGTTTAGGGTTGAGTGTTTAAGGGTTTATAGGGCAGATGGTAGAGGGTTGAGGGTTGAGGGTATGGTTGAGGGTAGAGGATTGAGGGTATAGGGTTGGGGGATTAGGGTTGAGGGTTCAATGTATAGGGTAGAGGGTAGAGAGTATAGGGGTTGAGGGATTGGTGTTTAAGGGTTGAGGGATTAGGGTAGAGAGTTTACTAAGTGGGTTTAAGGATTTAAGGGTTGGGGGATTAGGGTTGAGAGTAGAGGGTAGAATATTTAAGGGTTAGGGTTTACGGGTTGAGGGATTAAGAGGTTATAGGGTAGAGGGTAGAGGGTATAGGGTTTAAGGGTTGAGGTTTTAAGGTGGAGGGTAAAGGATTGAGGGTATAGGGTTAGGGGATTAGGGTTGAGGGTGCAATGTATAGGGTAGAGGGTATAGGGGTTGAGGGAATAGGGTTTAAGGGTTGAGGGATTAGGGTTTAAGGGTTGAGTGTTAACGGTTGAGGGTTGAGGGTTGAGGGATTAAGAGGGCATAGGGGTTGAGGGATTAGGGTTTAAGGGTTGAGGGTTGAGGGTTGAGGGATTAAGAAGGTATAGGGGTTGAGGGATTAGGGTTTAAGGGTTGAGTGTTGAGGATTAAGATGGTATAGGGGTTGAGGGATTAAGAGGGTATAGGGGTTGTGGGATTAGGTTTTAAGGGTTGAGGGTTGAGGGATCAAGAGGGTATAGGGGTTGAGAGATTAGGGTTTAAGGGTTGAGGGTTGAGGGATTAAGAGGGTATAGGGGTTGAGGGATTAGGGTTTAAGGGTTGAGGATTGAGGGATTAAGAGGGTATAGGGGTTGAGGGATTATGATTTAAGGGTTGAGGGTTGAGTTTTGATGGATTAAGAGGGTATAGGGGTTGATGGATTAGGGTTTAAGGGTTGAGGGTTGAGGGTTGAGGGAAAAATATGGTATAAGGGTTGAGGTATTAGGGTTTAAGGGTTGAGGGTTGAGGGTTGAGGGATTAAGAGGTTATAGGAGTTGATGGATTAGGCTTTAGTCACTCCATCCTACACCCTCTCCCTCTCTTAGGTCTCTCTCTCATTGTTCAATCACTCCCACTCTCTCTTTATCCCACTCTCCCTCTCCCTCCCTCTCTCCCTCCCTCTCCTTCTTTCTCCCTCTGCTTCTCTCTCTCCCTCTCTCCCACTCTCTCCCACTTGTATCTCTCTCCCCTTTATCCTTAACCCTTAACCCTTAAACCATTAACCCTTTAAACCATTAACTCTTAACCCTCTACCCTTTGTCTCTCTCCCAGTCCCTCTCTATCTCCCCTCTATCCTTAACCCTTAACCCTTTAAACCCTTAACCCTTAAACCCTTAACTCTTAACCATCTACCCTTTATCTCTCTCTCCCTCTATCTCACTCTCTCTCACTCCTATCTCTATCCCCTCTATCCTTAACCCTTTAAACCCTTAACCCTTTAAACCCTTAACCCTTAAACCCTTAACTCTAAACCATATACCCTTAAAACCTTAACCCTTAACCCTTTAAAACCTTAACCTTTAAACCCTTAACCCTTTAAACCCTTAATAAATACCCTTAAAAACCTTAACCCTTAACCCTTTAAAACCTTTAAACTAACCTTTAAACCCTTAACCCTTAAACCCTTAACTACCCTATAAATTTAACCCCTTTAAACCCTTAACCTTTAAACCCTCAACCCTTTAAACCCTTAACCCTTAAACCCTTGACTCTAAACCCTCTACCCTCTATATGTCTCCCACTCCCTCTCTCTCTCCCCTCTATCCTTAAACCTTAAGCCTTTAAACCCTTAACCCTTAAACCGTTAACCCTTTAAACCCTAAACCCTTAAACCCTTTACTCTTAACCCCCTACCCTCTATCCCTCTCCCACTCCCTCTCTCTCCCCTCTATCCTTAACCCATAACCCTTTAAACCCTCTACCTTCTATCTCTCTCCCACTCCCTCTCTCTCTCCGCTTTATCCTTAACCCTTAACCCTTTCAACCCTTAACCCTTAACCCTTTAAAACCTTAACCCTTAACTCTTAACCCTCTACCCTCTATCTCTCTCCCACTCTCCCTCTCCCTCCCACTCTCCCTCTCTCCCACTCTACCACTCTCTCCAATTATATCTTTCTCCCACTCTCCCCTTCTCCCACTCTCCCACTCTCTCCCACTCTCTCTTTTTCCCATTCTCCCCCACTCTCCCTCCCTCTCTATCTCCATCTCTCCCACTATCTCTTTCTCCAACTCTCCCTCTCCTTGCCTCTCTCCCTCTGTCTCCCTCTTTCTCTCTCTATCTCTGTCTCCCTCTTACTCTTAACCCTCTACCCTCTATCTCTCTCCCACTCTCCCACTCTCCCACTCTCCCACTCTCTCCCAGTCTCTCATCTCCCCTCTCTCTCTCTCTCTCTCTCTCTCTCTCTCTCTCTCTATCTCTCTGTATCTCTCTCTATCTCTCTCTCTTTGTCCCCTCTCCCACTCTCTCTTTCTCCCACTCTCTTTCTCTCAACCATACACCCTCTACCCTTTACCCTGACCCCTTAAACCCTAAAAACCTCAACCCTACCTCCCTCTCTACTATATATCTCTCCTCTCCCTCTACCTCTCTCTGTCTCTCACACACACTCACCTCTATCTCGTCTGCTATAAGGGTAGAGGGGAGACATATAGAATGAGGATAGAGGGTATAGAAAAAGAGGGAGAAAATAAATCTATTAAAAAAAGCATATTTCATATAACCTTAGTGTGTTTTGAAGAAGTAGACATATGACAATTCTAGAAAGAAATAACACACTCGCATTATTACACGAGCATGTTTTGTCTTCCATTAAAAATGGTAAAAAACCTTTATATACCCATGATCCCAAGGCCCACATTTTGCATATTCTCCTGGTTTTGTGCGTGCTCCAAAAAAAAGTAGCTTTTTGATGATGTTTTGAAGTGTGCAAGCATGTTTTTCACATTCCACCACCTTTTCCATGATCTTTCTACCATATTTATATGAAATAGTAGAGTCTTCACGTTGAAAAACATATAATATCAATTCAAGTTTGAATTCCATTGAAAACTGATATACAATTGAAGTTTGGAGGGGAACAAGCTTTTGAAAAAGTCAAATTGTTGAGGAGTTTGAAGAAAGAAGAAGCTAAGGCTACATAATTGGGTTGAACTCTTCCATTTGAAAGTCTAGTTTTTTAGGTATGTGAAGTATTTACACATTTTATTTTATTCTATTATGACTTGCTTTCATTTTTTTTATTTTGCATATTCCATGTTGATCATTTCTTGTTTGCCATTATAACCTTAGGTTGTCAATGCACATTTTAAATTACACAATTATATACACTTTCCAATTACATTTTTAAACTTGATGCAAAGCATCTACCAGGATCCACAAATCATCAAGGGTACTTCTGACCCTAACTTAAATTGAAGAAGATCAACCAACAAACTCAGTCATATTTTCATCAAAATCCTTCAATTTCAGATGATTTCATATTTCCACAAAACATTAGAACTTGACTTATACTCTTTGTCAGACTCAAAAATAGATTAACCATCATAAAATTGATTGTAACATAGTATAAACCTGATTAGAAACTCAAAACCATTCAATTCATTCATGATTCACTAATTTAAGAACTCAATGCTACAACTTACATGGAAAAATAACAAAAAATCATGGAAGGTAACTACCAACCTTTATCTAGACATCCAAGACACTATAATCAACATGTTATTGATTGAGAGAAAAACAAATACACATTCACAAAACATTGATCCATTAGGCTCTTTCATTCTTGCAATCATAACATCATTTTGCACAAGGAGTCAACTTTTGTATTTCTTGAGAGGACAACAACCAAATGATGGATTCTTGTTTTCCCCTACACAAAATAACATGCACACACCTTACACAACCCAAGACTAACCTACTCCACCAAACTGCGGAACCTAGATCGTGGAGTAGTCATAATGAACCTTCTTAGACTCTCAAACCCCCCTAGTGCACCAAAACCACATCTCTTTGAGGAATTTTTTTATTTAAAAATTGACTTACCTCATGTATTGATGTAATAAGGGGAGGTCTTGTAACACAAATCAACACAAAATCAATCAACAACAACAATTCACAGTTAACAATTAACAATTCATACAATCCACAATAGGCTTCTTTGTTACAACTTCATCAAAATTGGATTTATACACCAACTAGGCCTCAAATTAGGCCTCTTTTACAAAGGACCTTATCTTCAATGCTTTTCCAAAACACCAAACTCAATAGGGAAATAATCTACATGTTATGAAACCAAGGATTCCACCATTTATTATCATAAAATC
Organism: Sequoiadendron giganteum; assembly: GCA_007115665.2. Lineage (NCBI taxonomy): Eukaryota > Viridiplantae > Streptophyta > Pinopsida > Cupressales > Cupressaceae > Sequoiadendron > Sequoiadendron giganteum. The sequence continues at coordinate 125,231,824 of CM021101.1, read as the reverse complement.
ACTCACCAAAGTGCCAAATCATAAAATTGATTCAGAGATGGATGGAGACCTACTCCAAATGACAAATAAATGATCTCAGATCAACCTCCAAAATAGATTCCAAATATCTCACCAAAATTCACCCTTTGAGGATGCTTCCCTTAATAGTATTCCAAACCCGGTTCTAGGCACTTTTCCCAAGAACTTCCAAAAACACTTGGCAAATAAATTGTTGATTAAGATACCCTTTTCAAGGCCACGCAACATACATTAGAACCATGGGTGACTTCTTTAGACTATGTTTGACTTCCAATAATCCTACCTAGCAAAAGGGTTCCTAATTAGCCCAAATTTGCAAAGGAAGTACCTTTTAAAGGTGATTTTTCCACTCAAACACCAAGAATAGTCAATGTTCACGATACCAAACCACCAATTTCATGATTACTTTTCCCACATAAGGTCATTACCCTATTGTCCCAAGAAACCCTCCAAAACACAAGCAAAACAAGGGTTTTCAAGGATTTCACAACTCCAAGCCTCTCCCAGTCCTCCCAAGGGTCCAAACACCTTCCAATACCTCTAAAAAAAATTATGAAACACTCAAAATGCATTTACACTCATTATTTTTTAGAATCACCATCATGGTTATTCACTTACACATAGAAAGAACACATGAAAACATAGGAAAATCACAAAAATTGAAGAATTCCTTTATTTTATTTTATTTAAATATTGAAGAGCAGCCTCCATTCAAGAATTTACATGATAATTATATTTTTTACCTTCAAAATCAACTCCCCCAACATATCTAACTTTTTTTTTAACTTCTTAAGTAACTTATCTCTTGACAACTTTCCCAAAAATGCAATTTTTTGCAAATGTCAAGCCCAATCTCCCCCCTAAACACCTAGAATGACTCAAAAGAACTAAATACATATTAAGAGTGGTATCATAGACCTTATTGAACATAGATCAAGATCTTAGACTAAAAAAAAACAAGAACCTTTCTTTTACCCATCTTGACATGGACTGACAATGTGTTGCATTTTTCCTAATTTGATATATTTTGCAACTTCCTCATTGCATATTAACCAAAAGAAATCTCAAATAATCCTACTAGTCCTTCAAGACTCATTTTACCTTTACCCAAAGGTGTAGGTTCCCCTGAACCAAAAACCCTCCTTTTTACCCAAGAAACTAGTGGTTTATTGAAAAACACTCATCCAACCCTCACACAATCTTATGAATACTTCAAACAGGTCTAAAATGGCCTGCACAAACTCAATTCAACAAGAAACCATGCTGCCCCAATACAAAACACACTTTATCATTTCAAAACCACTTGAAGTATCATGGAAAACTAAAAATTTCATTGTAGGGCTTCATTCCCAACACCCTTTTAGACCTTCCCTACATAGAAAAACCATTCCCTCACTTATTTATTGATGATGTAGACCCATTCCACCAATTATAGTAATCATAGTGAGTGAAATGAGCCAGTTTACATAATTGAGACCTTCAAAACCCTTTAATCAGGGCACATAGACCTATAGCAAGAGATTCAATCCAAACTACCAATAGAATTGGAGTTAAAGTCTCAAATAAAATGAAAAGCACTTTTAACACATGCCCCAAAGTGATTCAAGAAGATTTATATTCAAAAAATCTATGTATAGTCCGAACCAAGGTGCAAAAGACAAAGAAATACATAAAATCTGAAAAACAATGATTTTTCAATTCAATCTTCCTTCAAATCTTCTAAATAAGTCTTTGCATTGATGTTCTCTTAAAGCCTAGACAACAACTTCTTGAATTGAAAATTTTCATTCAATGGTGCTCCTGCACCATGTATGCTTGCACATTTTGTATACATATATATATGACAAAAGTTGACATTTTGTATGCTTGTCCATGCTTCCATTTTGAAGCTATCTTGCAATCATGGCATGCCACATTACCAAATTTCTTTAAGGAATTTTGGATTAAAAAAAATCATGTGACCTGAATTGTCTATGCTAGGTTAACTCTTGTACAGGATGAATGCGAAAGCATCGTGGTAAGATATATTTGGATACTGTAGTTGGAGACACACCCTCTACAACAAGTGAATATGAAGGGACACCATTAAGCACAAGAGAATATGGAGGGACACCATCTACTACTAGTGAATATGGAGGGACATAATCTACCGCAAGTGAATATTGTTGGACACCATCCAACACATCTCAAGTTGAGAGTACATTATCACTCAGATTTGACGAAGAAGGTATGCCATCATCCCCACATGAACCTCAAGGTATGTCTTCTTCTCCACCCTCGATCAAAGGTACAAAATCTAGCCCACCTCAATTAAATATTGATGAAATTCCTAATTTTGAGATGTATGTACCTAGGAGAGCACCACCTATAGTTTTGCATAGAAATCCAAAGTATTTGATTAATATTGATGATGAGATTTTGCAGCACATGGAAGGTAAGATTTCAACATGCACTTGTAGAAGATATGCTGATAAGATTTGGAAATTCTTCTTTGAAAGGCTAAATGCGACTGCAAGATGTCAACTATTTGTTGAAATGATCTGGGGTGTAAATTATAGGAACATCATGAAGACTCTTGTCTTGAGAACATTGAATGCATCCAGTGAAGACATTATTGTGAAGAATCTGATGGATTCTTATGAGAGTGTGGGTAAGACCTCATGCTCAAAGGATAGTAATTTCACTTGATGTGTCATTACATCGACTTTGGTAAGCTATCAAACAAAGAGATCTCATCTCATTAGAAAGACAAGTGAACAAATGAGAATCAATAGAATTTTTTTATCAAGATCCATTCAATGGCGGTAAAGAATTGAGGGCACTGATTCAAATGAATTATGGGAATTCTTGGGGAGAATGTCATGAAAAGATAAAGAAGTTGTCGAAGACTTGAGAACACTAATTGAAGATTATTGGAAGAATAACACAAGGCCATCTCCAAATCAAAGGGATGTGGTAAGAAGGAGAATCAGTTGTGAGAACGGTGAGCCACATCCAAAACATTTTTTGGATATGACTCAAACCCAATTTTTTCATAGATTTGAAAATGATTATCCTCAAATTAGTATTTCTCAAAGATTTTTTGAAATGCTTAAACCTCTTTATGTCAAGATAAATGACACACACACTAATTGTTGTTGTACACTACATATTGAATTCTCTAACCATTATGATGGTTATCATTCTATATGTTTAGATTTGCATACTAACAATGTTTTGCAGGATTGTGGCATCGAAGCCCCACCAAAATCTTCAAGAGAGTTCTTATCAAAAAAAATATGTGAAATAAAGGATGGCTAGATATTCTACATGACAACATGCTTGGATGGTTCATGCGAGCATTGTGGTGGCTTCCAGCATATGCTAGTATGTTAACATATGGAAAGCATAGATGAGGTGGGACAAAAAATAGTAGAGTTCCGGAAGTATAAAATAGTGGCATATGCTACAAAAGATGAGTCTCAAGAAAAAAGGTGTGATTTGGTTATTGAGAAGATTCGAGTGTATCAGTTTATGTCCATGTTTCGTGACAATATAATATATGAGTATGCAATGCATACCCATAGAGCCCGATGGTTGGACACACAATTCAAGCTATCCAAGGACACCTTTCTAGTTGGAAACATAGTTCAGTATTTGAATTTGCAGAGAACTACACTCTACAACCACAACGTGAGGTGCAATCACAATATTACAACTCCACATAGGTTTCAATATTTATGCACATAGAATTAATTCATACATCTGATAGTACAAAAGGAACAAAGGAAGGTATTGAGGGAGTACCAATTTTACATTAGTGATGATCTCACACATTCTCCAGAGTTCATGCAAGGTTGCTTCTAGATGTTCTAGAGTGGTTTGGCTCAGACGGGCATAGCATATGACCAACATATAATATGGTCGGATAACTATGCAACATAGTTCAAGAACTTGTGCATGTCATTACAGGTGTTCAACATATGTGGAACTTTTATGAGGCTGGGCATGGAAAGGGGGAGCATGCATGAAAAGAGAATTAGCATGAGAAGAGTTAAAATATAAAGATAGTGCAAAGTTGACAGATGCAAGATCAATCATTGAGTGGTGTAATGCTTTGATGGGTCTAGGTAATGAAGGTACATCTTCAGTTCATAGATTTTTTTGGTTGATGGATGATACTAACATTGCACCATATGATTAATGTTGTACACTAACAAGATCGAGTGAGCTACACTCTTTCCTTAGCTCAAATGAAGGTTCATGCAGTATCGATACATGAAAGATGGCATTCTTTTGTTTTTCATGTACAATGCAAGCCTGGAATGATTGTGAGTCAGGGGAGTGGGCTGACAAATGGCTGACAAGCTATCTTAGCCCACTTCACACGAATCACCCTTCAATATCATTGGAACTAACACAGATGGAATGATTGGTTGAATTTGACCATGTATCAGATTTAGTTCAACGAGGTGATATATCTACTTGCATTGTTGTTGAAATTTCATATTGTTATCTTACTTTATAGTGTATTCGTAATGTTGACTAATTTAAAGAGATTTTTTGCACATATCAATGCAGGGCATGTTTATGCAGTTATTGCAGATGAAGACAATGAAGAGGGAATGTAATATTACTTGTGTCATTGTGTTGAGGCCAAAAATAAATTAGAGGCCCCAGTTATAGATGGAGAAAACATCAAATACCCTATAGGCTCAGTTGTGGTTACTGGAACATGGCTTAGAAGGTATCCACATTCAAGTGTTAAATACTGGCTATTTCAGGACTTTGACATGCATCGTAAGATTCTTCATTATAAAAGAATGTGTGAAGCTTAGCAAGGGAATCTCAAGTTACTCAATTGAATTTAACCTCATAATGAGAACCTATGATGTAGACATTTAAAGAGAATCTCAAATGTATGAGTGACATTGTAAAAGATTTATGAGAATTAAGTACCTAAGGCATTGTAATGAGATTTACTTATAATGATATTTACTCAAATACTATAATTTTGGAGTTCATGTTTGGTGTAGTAGCACCTTGTTCTGTAAATGCCTTCAATAGGTAAATTTGCAAAATTTGAATTTTGAAATGTAAACAATGTGAAAAAGGTCATGTGCAGGTCATATGTAATGTATTCAAAGTCTCAAAGAGGTCATTAGGTCATTAGAGAAGTGATATAAAGCATGTAAGGTCAAGAAAAACAAATATCTTTTGTATTCTTGAATATTTACAATCAATAAAATCCCTATTTTAGTGATTTTATGAGTTTTTCTAGTTGTTCGTTAAGTTGTACCTTGAATCTTGTTTTCTTAGGTAGAATAGTGAAGTATCATTCATTTGAATCTATTTAGGATGGTATCCATTGAGTTTATTATTAGTATGAACTTATTTTTCTCAACTTGGTTTGTAAACCCTCAAGATTGGGATTTTGAGAGTCTAGATAACCAATAATGACCACTCCATTGAATTTGATAGTTTAGATCAGTGGAGTAAGTTATTCTTAGTATTTTTTAGGTGTGTGTGTGTTTATCTGTGTAGGGGAATTCAAGAAACAAAGGTGGAGTTTCTACTACAAGGTTTTATGATGAATTTCCAAGTGGTGTTTTGAGGAAAACTTCTCAAATGAATTCACAAAAAAATTACTGATCTAGATAGTTATTATTGAGTTACAACACATACTTCAAAATCAATAGTGATTGTCTTGGAACATGTGCATCAAAAATGACCTTCTTCACTATCCTCATTAGGCTAACTAGGCCTAATTTATAGAGGAACATACCTTTAAACATTCAAAAACCCCCTGAACTGGTTGGGGAAGTAATTATCATATATGCAAACCCTCAGATCCATAATTTGTCTCAAGAGAAACTAACCCCACCATGCCAAACCACAAAACCCTTATTTTATGCTAGTATGAGGAGGCTTTATTGAAAGGAATCATTCCACACCTTACCATAACATGAAACCACTTCAAATATTCTTAAAATAACTTGCAAAAACTCAAAATACAATCACCCAACCTCTACATCCAATATTTTATCAAACCCTAGGGTAAAACCTCATTTTCCATGCCCTTTTCCATCAAAATCTACAGGGGCAGCAATAAAAACCCCATAAAAATTATTCCCTTTCACTTACAAATTTTTTGTCCAATCCTACAGGATCATGTTGGGCTCCTCTACAAAAACCTCTCTTGGTTTTGTCTATCTCAGAATGGTTTTCCCGTGGCAGCAGATTTTCACTTGATGGAAAAAACATCAAATGCAAGCAGTGCAAAGTTGTAAAATGGTGCAAATTTCATTCTGTAACTTGTGTGACCAAACCAACTATTACAATGTGTCTAAATAGGTATTTTTATGCTAGGCATGGTCTTCTTTGACACCCAAACACAAGGAATCACTCTGAGGTATGTTCAACTAGATCGATCCCTTAAAACTCCAAAGTGCTAAATGGCTGCAAATTTCAACATGTTGTTACTCTGATACCATGATGCTTAGAAAATTATCGTCTAATCTTAAAGGATCAAATTGGGCCCCTCTAAAAAAACCTCTCTCGGTTTTGGCTATCTCAGAGTGGTTTTCTCATGGCGATAGATTTTCACTTGATGGAAAAAGCATCAAATGCAAGTAGTGCAAAGTTGCAAAGTGGTGCAACTTTCATTCCACAACTCGTGTGACCAAGAGGATTGTTCCAATGTGCCTGAATAGGTATTTTTATGCTAGGTATGTTCCTCTTTTGCACCCAAACACGTGGAATCGCTCTGAGGTACGTGTTAAATGGCTGCAAACTTCAACATGTTGTTACTCGGATATCATGATTCTTAGAAACTTCTCATTTGATCCTACAAGATCATGTTGGGACCCTCTACAAAAACATCTATTGGTTTTGGCTATTTCAGAGTGGTTTTCCCATGGCGACGAAGTTTCACTTGATGGAAAAAGTGTCAAATGCAAATAGTGCAAAATTGTGCAACTTTTTTTCTACAACTCTTGTGACCAAGAAGACTATTCCAATGCATCTGAATAGGTATTTTTACACTAGGAATGGTCCTCTTTCACACCCAAAGATGTGGAATCACTCTGAGGTACGTTCAACCGGATTGATCCCTTAAGAGTCTAAAGTGCTAAATGGTTGTAAACTTCAATATGTTGTTACTCGGATACTATACTGTTTAGGAACTTCTCATCTGATCCTATAGGATTGCATTAGGCCCCTCTACAAAAACCTCTCTTAGTTTTGGCTATCTCAGAGTTTTTTCCCGTGGCGGAGGATTTTCACTTGATGGAAAAAGTGTCCAATGCAAGTAGTGCAAAGTTGCAAAATGGTGCAACTTTCATTTTGCAACTCGTGTGACTAAGCGGACTATTCCAACACATCTAAATAGGTATTTTTAAGCTAGGAATGGTCCTCTTTCACTCTCAAACACACATAATAGCTCTGAGGTACATTCAACTAGATCGATCTCATAAGGGTCCAAAGTGCAAAATGACTACAAACTTTAGCATGCTATTAATCGGATACTGTGACACTTAGAAAATTATTGTCTAATCGTATAGGATTGCATTGGGCCTCTCTACAAAAACCTCTCTTGGTTTTGGCTATCTCAGAGTGGTTTTCCCGTGGCGATGAATTTTCACTTGATAGAAAAAGCATCAAATGCAAGCAATGCAAGTTGCAAAGTGGTCCAACTTTCGTTCTGCAGCTCGTGTTACTAAGAAGACTATTCAAATGCATCCGAATTGGTATTTTTATGCTATACATGGTCCTCTTTCGCACCCAAACATGCATAATCGCTCTGAGGTATGTTCAACCAGATCGATCCCTTAAGAGTCCAAAGTGCTAAATGGATGCAAACTTTAGCATGTTGTTAATCAGATACTGTGATACTTACAAACTTCTCATCTAATCCTATAGGGTTGTGTTGGGCTCCTCTACAAAAAGATCTCTCAGTTTGGGCTATATCGGAATGGTTTTGCCGTGGTGGTGAATTTTCATTTGATGGAAAAAGTGTCCAATGCAAGTAGTGCAAAGTTGCAAACTGGTGCAACTTTCATTATGCAACTCATGTGACCAAGAAAACTATTTCAACATGTCTGAATAGGTATTTTTACACTAGAAATGGTCATCTTTCACACCCAAACATGTGGAAACACTCTGAGCTACATTCCACCGGATCGATCCCTTAAGGATCCAAAGTGCAAAATGGCTGCAAACTTCATCATGTTGTTACTCAGATACCGTGACACTTATAAAATTCTCATCTGATCCTATAGGATAGCATTAGGCCCCTCTACGAAAACCTCTCTCAATTTTGGCTATCTTGGAGTGGTTTTCTCATGGCAGCAGATTTGCACTTGATGGAAAAACTATCAAATGCAAGCACTACAAAGTTGCAAAGTGGTGCAACTTTCATTGTAAAACTCATGTGACCAAACAAAATGTTCCAATGCGTCCAAATAGGTATTTTTATGCTAAGCATGGTCCTCTTTCACACCCAAACACGTGGAATCACTTCGACCAATGTTCAACTAGATCGATCCCTTAAGGATCCAAAGTGCAAAAGGTAAGAAAAATTTGATGGGAATTAATTAGAAACTATGATGCTTATGAACTTTCTATTTGATCCTATGGGATTGCATTGGGCCCCTCAACAATAACCTCTCATTTTTTTTTATCTTGGAGTCATTTCCCTATGGTGTCCAATTTTCACTTGATGGAAAAAGTGTCAAATGGAAGCAGTGTATAGTTACAAAGTGGTGCAACTTTCATTTTGCAATTTGTGTGACCAAAATAACTACTCCAACAAGTCCTGATAGGTAGGTTTATGCTAGGCATGGTCCTCTTTTTCACCCAAACACACAAAATTGATTTGAGCTACATTCAACCAGCTTGATCCCTTATGATGGCATGAAAAACAATGGAAAAGAGAAACATACACACAATAGTTGAGAAGTTTGAGTATTCCACAAAAAAAGCATATGATCATTGGTTTAGAGAACCTTGTTCCTCCATTTGATGAAGAAGGTCTAGTTCAGTGGTTTTAGTCATTATAATGTCAAATAAGGCCATGATAGCCCATTCTGTAATATTTCTTTTAGTTTTGAGTTATTGTTGGGTCATTTGAGTCAATTATGTAAGTAAAAATAAGAAAATAGAATTGGTAAAGGAATTATAAGAGATTACTAATGTTGCCCCTATTCAAAATTCAGAATTTAGGCCTTCAAAGCAAGGCTAGATGAGGTGAAAAGAAGAAATTGCTTGATAATAAGTTAGAATAGGTTGGAAATAGGGTGAGGTTGTGGAGTTTGATGTGTTCAAATGGTTTGCAAGGACAAGGGAGGTCAAAATTATGTTATGGCATGATGCCCTAATTGGGAATATAGGGGTCTTGAATGAAAAAGAGAGGTTTGAGGGAGTAAAAGAGGGTAAAGTCAAGGGGCAGCATAATTTGGTGGTCAATTGAGTTTGTGCAGGTAGAATGAAGAGTGTTGGAAGCATTTTTTAGGTTGTATGACATCTAGATATGGGGTTTTCAATAAAATCTCATGAAATTTGAGAAAAGTGAGGGTTTAGAGGGCCAATCACACCCTAAAAATTGTGGATTTTATGGATTTGCAGACTAGTAAATGTTTCCCAATGGTGTTTTTCAATTGGAAGAGTGATTGAGAGTGTGTTTCTTTGTTAAATAGACCTATTCAGGGGTCTAGGACAACATTGAGTCCATTTCTTATTTTTATTATAAATTATAACTTGCTTTCTCCCAAGTCCATTTCGTATACAAGAAATAATATTCCAAAAAAATTATCATATAAATCTTTCGACGTGTTTAAATGGTGATGCATCAAGAACATATTGGGATATTTTTATGAATCATTTCATGGAATACCAATTGAAAACATTTTTTTTGCTTTTAGATAAAGTTGTTTAGCATCAATCAAATAATATTCAAGACAAACCATGAAGGACAACAATGATCAATGCTAGGGCTAACCAATTAATAAGTATACACGTGAATACATCAAATATGTACATGTGAATAAGGGAAGCACAAGTACTCAAAAACATATAATCCTTGAAGTATACACATGGATACATAGTATACACAAATTAATACAATGTATATGCACGAATACAAGGTATACACATGAAAACATGTAAGTCACAGAGTATACATTGGAACACACATAAGTCACAAAGTATACATGTAACTCATATCTATTGAACCATCAATTTAGAATGCAAATATGGACACCATCGATAAAAAATATTTTTATTAACCAAATAGCCATGTAATCATACATCAATATATGTTGATATAAGTATGAAATATATGTACAAAATAGCCATATAGGCTTACGAGAATTCCATATAGGCATACAATGTCAAATATATACAAAACTGCCATGTAGGCATACAACAAAGGGCTCTGGAATCAAAAGTCATTGCTCTCCATGCTCTGAAAATAAATTATTTCCCTTTTCTTGTCAATCAGATGGTGATAGGTTTGTCACTCATTTGTGTTGCACTCAAGGAGTTCTCTTGTTGCTCCTCCTAGTGTTTAGCTCATGGTGAAGTTCTAACTCTTACAATAAGAAGTAAAGACATGAATATATAGAAATTACATTATAAAAAATGATATATCTGACAAAATAATCACTTAACACCATCTCATGATTTCTCTCCATGAGGGAAATATTCACACACCTATGCTTAGGCATGCTCAATCCCTATACAAACCATTCAAATAAATATTGAACTGCCAATCAATAATGGTTTGATTTTTCACTAACTAACATCTATAACAATGAATGTAAATATAAATTTACTAATTTGCCTCATACCTCCCTTGTCAGAGCCATTGAGGATTGTATAGCAAATGAAACATCTATCTCCATTTCCCTCATCACATTCAGAGGTGTTTTGGCTTGCAACAATTGAAAATAAAATAACAAATTATTCAGCGTAATCAACGATGTGCATATAAATTACAAAAATCTATTAAGTATAATTCATTAGTTAAACTCTTTATTCTATTACCTTTGTGTAGGTTTGAGTAAATCCACTAGCACTAGGAGGTGTTTCCTCAAAACCTCCAATATTAGCCTGTTCAACATCCAAAATCACATATTAAAATACCATTCATAAAACAATGTTATTAACATGTAATAAATTTATAATTGTTTACTAGTTACATACCCCATCGATAGGTGTACTATAGAAATAAGAAGGTGGAGGTTTGGTGTATCTAGTCTCAACACTATGACCTTGCAATTTTATTAAAATCATAAAACTAAATTAGTTAATCCTGGATTTCAAAATCAAAATTTAATAAATTAAATTCAATGAACATGCTAACTTTTACATGAATATCAGTTCCATACACCTTATGCAAAATGTTAGTTTCCCTCTCTATCTCCATAGCTACAGATGAATCCTGTGTAGCAGCCTCTTGAGTGTCGATGGGGTCATATGAATAAGTCATATCTCAAGATTGACACACACAGGTACAAAGGCCACCACTCGAAGATTCCCCTTGATGGCAGTGTAGAATAGGGCTAGTATGTTGGATGACACTCTAGGTCAAAGTGTTGATTGCCTAAAATGTCTCTATGTTGACACTCTCCTTCACGATTGAAGGCATACCAATGTGTTCATGAGGCGGCCTAGTGAGAGCTCATCTCCCTTGTGACGTAGGATCCGACTGTGCACCGGATCTATCTTGAGCCGACCCCCCACCTCTCCCCTAGAAGTCCCTCATATAAAAAATATTTGGGATTTTTTTCAATATGAACTCATTGTATAGTTTCCTAAGGAAATATTGGGGGACTTCACAATTGTTGCATGACATGTAATCGAAGACCATGTACCACCTATCATAAAAATGGTCCCTAAGCTATTGGTGGTGGCACCAATGAATAGGAAACCTCTTCGCATGGAGGGTAATACTTTGATTTGTTCGTGGGTCAGTGAATAATGAGCACAAATCACCTTTTGTAATTTTTAAATCCTTTACATCTTTATATGATAGTTTATTTGCATAATAATACCTAGCCGCATATCTCCTATCTTGACATCCAGTTATTTGTTTGCTAATTGAATCTACATTTGTTAACATATCTTTCAATGAACTTGCTAGGGCCATTCTTTCTATGGTTGAACCATTTGGATCACTCAACCTACTTATTAAATCCTCAATTTTCTTTTTGTTGTTCTAAATTTCACTCATTAAATTTTGTTGAGTGTCAGGAGGGGGTTGAGTGATTGGTGGAGGAGGTTGTTTTTGTGGTTGATTTTGTTCTTGAGGATTTGGTTTCTCTTCTTGTTGAGGATTTTGAGGGTTTACAGGTTGATTTTCATCTCCTAAAAATTCAAACAAATATATATCAAATACAACCTAAAACTAACAAATTCAAAACAAAAAGCAAAAAATCCTTACCTCTCACACCTCCTCATCATTGTGGCACCATCATTGTGAAGAAATAGCAACCATTGGTGAAGAGTTTTTCACAATTACTCCTCATAGAACGAGAGTGCAAAAAATGAGGGTTTTGGCTGCAGGCACAACAAAAAACACAGTCAAAATGAAAATGAAAGAGTTTAACTTTTTTGTTCTTTTAAGATGGCATAACGTGAGCACATTATAATGTGAGCATGTTATAATGCACTCACATTATGGGCATCTTGTGTTTGACCCTCAGGCTCGACACAACAATCCATAATGCGCTTGTGTTATGCCTTTTAATTTGTTTTTTGAAAGTGGCCGCAAATTGGCTACCCATTTCCATGCACCTGCCCTCATTGTCTTTTCCAAGTCTAAAATTTGTGGTGAACCACTTATTAGATTACATTAATCCCTTAGGAAAACCCTCTTGCTAGATCTCTTTCTCTTTTGCATTGAGATCTCAAGGGTTTGTTCGTGAGTGAAGTGTGTGAAGATTTCCCCTTTCCTTTTAGCTCCAAAACCATAAAGGTGAAAGAGAGACCAATTTTCACCACTTCATTCTGGTGAACCTACATTTAGAACATCATAGTTCGGAGTTGGAGTGCATTTATACCCTAGATTTAGCTTGCATTAACATTGCATTAAGATTTGTATTGGTTAATTTTCATTCTAGGGTTTCAAATTTTGCATTAGTGAAAATATCATTTAGCTTACATTTGTGCATTTAATTTCATTGAAAATCAATCAAATTCTACATTTGCATCTCATACATAGCTCATAAAACATAAAAAGCATACAATTCAATTCAAAAATTCTGATTTAAAAAAAAAAAAATCATCATTGGGACTCATTCACCACCCTAGGTGAATCAGTCCTTCTGCACATTTTGCACTAGATTTTCTAGCATTTAAAGTTCAATTTTTGGGTTTCTTCTTGTTGTTTCTTCTTTTTTGTTTCAATTTATAGAATTTGAGTTATAAGCATTTCATTGTTGTTAACTTATATTGCATTTGCATTCACCCTGCATGTAGTTGTTAGAAATCTTGAATAAGATTAAAAACCAAAATCTGAAAGAGAGATCTAAGCTACATAAATTGAAATGCAAATGAAAGCAAACCAGCGATTCCGAGAGACATGCAAAAGTCGAAGAGACAAAATTGCATTAAGAGCTCAAAGCAAGAGAATGAAAGAGTAACAACACAATGCATTCCATATTGATTGAAAATACAAGCTAGGTAGCGTGTTTATACAGGCAAGAGAGAGGGGTGTAGGTGGCAACACTGACCGATGAGGAGCAACCATCTATCGGACTAAAGATAGCAAGGTATCTTCCCAAGATAGAAAATGGATGCTCACATGTAGGAAGGTGACACCTCATAATCCTCTCACCTAATTAAACATGCTTTATTAACCTAAGCAAGATTAAAAAGGTGTAGGAAAAAACTAGTAATAAAGGGAAAATAAATATCCCAACTAGGAAATAAAAACCTACACTAACACCCCCCCTTAAGCGCTGCTTAGGTGGGTATAAAGAAGGGTCCCGACTGATGGCCATATTAGGTACCCATGTACATAAGATGAAAATGCAACTAATCTCCCACTAAATTGAGAAAAAAGGGGAAAACCCAGTGGGAAGAAAACCCCTCTCCAAAAAAAAGGAGATGAAATGCAAAAAGGTGATGATTGGAGGACTCAACATCATCCCCCCAAGGACAACAATCATCACATGGATACAATACAATCAATGCCCCCCCCATAGGAGGGAAATAGAGAGGCAATATAGTCCCCCCAAAATATGTGATCACCTGCAAAAAAAGGTAAGTTTATGTAGACAAAACATGATCCAATGTCGACAAACAACTTGTCTCCCTTTCGGAAGAAACAAAACCAAGTGCAAGTGCAGAGATGCTTCCCATTCCGGATAGGAATTGAGGGAAGGATGGATGTATATGAATGCTGATGATATCTTTGAAAGCTGCTCATGTGTCTCCTTGCCTGATGAAGATGAAGATGCCACAACCCACTCAGGTACATACCCAATCAATGTAGAAGGTGACAAATCAGGACGATGCGGAAACAGATGCGAACAAAATCCAAAGACTGCATTGTGATGTTCCTTCCATTGAAGGAATAGATGGAGACTTGATTGCCCCCCCCATAATGAAGTGTCCTCAAAACCATTGAAAGAAGACTGAAGCCAATCTAATGGTAGATGCAGAAGAAACTCTGATGAAGATGGAGGAAGTCTCATATATGAAATCTCTGAAGAGAAAGAAAGGGCCTCCAAGATAGTCTCAAGATCTCCAAGCAAGGTTGAGACACAAAAATGAGGAGACTCTAGAAAACTCTCCAAAGTATGATCTGAATAGAGGAGTGATATCCCCTCATAAATGTCCTCCAAACCAGGAGGGGGAACAATATTATACAAATTTGGCAGCAAATGAAGCCATTGGAGATGTGTGATGATACCATTTCTCCATTGTGTGTAGTTTCCCATTTCAACATGATCAAAGCAGCATGAAAGGAGAACCCCATAATGAACTATGATGCATAAAATCATGTTTCTAAAAGAGAATATGTGCTAACAAGAGTCAACACAATGAACCCCCCTTTTTACTCAATCAAAGAAATCCCCCTAGAAAAATTTGTTTGGAACTTTATAGATCAGTGCATTTACAATGCTGGAGTTATTTTCCAGAGTTATACAAATGTCCAAAAATGGACCCAAATACTGAAGTAAAAAAATTATCTCGGAAAAAAGAATTCAAACCTACACCAGTGTTTAGTTCTTGGAAAAAAATCCACTTTCAAAAAAAAGAATGACCTCAATCCGAGATCATATGAGAAAGTTATAGTGGTTTGAAGTTCCAAAATCGAGAACTGTCCTTCAGATCTGATGAGAAAACTTAAATTTTGGAAAAATGGGGTCACTTGAAAAAAAACCGATTATACCACTGTAAAGAGCATGCGATTCTGACCCTTTTCAAAAAAAATTTCACTGAAAATTACCTCCGTATGGCTGAGAACAAGCCATTTGAAAATCGGGTGGAAAAATGAAAATTGCAATGGTGAGGGGTCCAGCTGAAGCTTTCTAATGCAATTTTCACATGATTAGTTGCCTGGATGAAAAAACTAACTGATACCCAGATGGTTTTTCGATACAACAAACAAAACCCAGATAGGCATTTTTATTTATCACTTCCACAGAATGTAGCCACAGTGTAAAAAAATGTCTTCAAGAAGGGAAAAACGACATGCAAAGCTTCTGATGTCCTATCTGCACGACCCTTATATGAAAATGGGGGTTTTGGGGCCTTCCAGACACAATAGAAATATTCTTTTGGCCTGAAAATACCCCGTTTGAAAGATGCTTCATAAAATATGAGTTTCAAACCCCCATTTGCAACTTTTTCACATGATCTCCAAATCGGATGAAATGAGAGCAATTTATGAATTGCTCGAGCCTCCTGGACACGTTGGAACAACTAGAAATGCTACAATCACCCAGATCTCACAAAAAATTTGCATGCAAAAGAAAGGGGTTAATGGGTCTTGTTATATCCTTTTTGATTCTCCAGATCGTTATAAAACACAAGAGAAGAACATACGGGATTGCCAAGATCTTACAGAACTCAATCTCTCAATCAGGAATCAAATGAACCTAAAACTCTCAAACTATAGCTCTGATACCATGTTAGAAATATTGAATAAGATTAAAAACTAGAATCTGAAAGAGAGATCTAAGCTACATAAATTGAAATGCAAATGAAAGCAAACCAGTGATTCCGAGAGACATGCAAAAGTCAAAGAGACAAAATTGCATTAAGAGCTCAAAGCAAGATAATGATAGAGTAACAACACAATGCATTCCATATTGATTGAAAATACAAGCTAGGTAGCATGTTTATATAGGCAAGAGAGAGGGGTGTAGGTGGCAACACCGACCAATGAGGAGCAACCATCTATCGAACTAAAGATAGCAAGGTATCTTCCCAAGATAGAAAATGGATGCTCACATGTAGGAAGGTGACACCTCATAATCCTCTCACCTAATTAAACATGCTTTATTAACCTAAGCAAGATTAAAAAGGTGTAGGAAAAAACTAGTAATAAAGGGAAAATAAATATCCCAACTAGGAAATAAAAACCTACACTAACACTAGTAGCTTTATCATGAGTATTTTGAATCCTATTGCTAATACTGTAGTGAGATAAAGTTTGAGACTCATGTCATTCCAAAATAGCATAATCATTGTGGATCTTGGGTTGTCTATCTCTTTCACTCTAGATATTGACATTAGTACACTAGATATGGACAATACCTTCAACAACTCTTTGCCTTCAATTAGCATTCCAGTTGAACCAAGGAATGATAGTGTCCCACAAGAAAACATAATTCACATTCATGAGGACCTAGCACACCTACAGCTTCAAGTGAAAAATTACAACATTTCAACTACTACCATCCCTACCATAGATAACATTCACCACATGCTTGAAAGTGAGGATGGCCTTGACCTTGTGAAAAACATAATGCAAATTTGTGGAAAACATCTCACCTCAGTCACTAGTTGTCCTTTTCCAACAAGAAATGGTACAAGTAAAGGAGGAACTCAAATTACTCCTCCCATAACAATTGCCTCAATACTTACCTATACCAATGCTCAAGTCATAACAACAATGCAACATGTTAGTAATGTGATTCCTTCCCTAGGTATTACTACTAGCATCCCTAGTTCCTATGTGGCATCGCAAGTCATATGTCCTACCTTACCACCCATAAGCATTCCATTCACTTGTCCTAGAAACACATACACTCCTTTCCCACTTTCATTTCCATATCATAACACAAGTAATGATCCTCTCATAACCCAACTTTTCCAAATTGTTTCATCCCTTCAAAAACAAATATCCACCATAAACCAAAACCAAAATGGCCCACCTACATATTATGTCAAAAGTACTCCATCGTCCTTGGAGATATGACAAACACCGATGCCACAAGGTGTAGAGCTTCCTAGATTTGAGAAATATGGAGGGACGAGAGATCCTTCTAACCATGTTAATGCCTTTACTGCCTTATGTAGTGACTTTGTCCTTGACGACAAGCTTTTGGAAAATATTTTTCCTAGTTCCTTGAAAGGTACCACCTTGGAATGGCTCTCTTCTTTATTGAACAACTCAATTCATTCATTCAATGAACTTGTTGAGACATTTGTAAACCATTTCCAAGTACATATAACTCTTAAAATGACCTTGGCTTATTTGATGAGATGCAAGCAAAAGGAAGAAGAAAATATAATTGATTTTATCTCACGCTATCAATCGCTTTATTCCCAAATCAATGTGAAGGTCCCCGACCCTCACCTTCAAAATATGTTCATAGAAAATTTTGAAAGTAAGATGTAGGACAAGCTTACCATTATGAAATACCCGTCCTTCATGCACTTGTGTATTGCACTCTAAGATTATCAAAATTTGGTTAGTAGTAGAGATACAAAGTCCACTTCTAGCTGAATGGAGAGATCCAATCCTGCAAACAAAAACAATTCCCAACATTTTAGAAAACAGAATAAAGGGTTCCTTCAATTCAATCCCCCTCAACAAACAAAAAAAAATGTCAATAACCAAGTAGTTTCTATCAAAGCCGCGATGCCCTTTAACTATGGAGATCTAACAAGACAATTCACTCCCTTTCCCGATACCCTTCGTAACACAATGTACCAACTTCTAGAATAGAAAATGATTACCTTGCCTTTGATCAAAACACCTGACCCTAATAAGACTTTACCCTCGAGCTTTAAATCAAATGCTTATTTCCACTATCATTGGAAAAATGGACATGACACAGAAAATTGAAAGCATCTTAAGCATCTTGTGCAAGACCTCATTGATTATAGTCATCTTTCCATTGGAGGTGTTAGTGATCAAGGAAATAAGTCCATTTCCCCTCCTAACCAACACTTTCAATTTTTCACCAACCCGATTTCAAAACATAATATTTCATTTTCCAAAGCTAGTGAAACTACAAATAATGAAATGGTAGGGATGATAGACGTCATTCATCGTAAGGGATGAACTAAGAGTCCTCTTGGCATTGATTTCTCTTCCAAGGATATAATTAAACATGCACCTAATGGTTCTCTCTACATAGCCGATCGTATCTATGACAAGCCCACTAATGGGATACTAATAGATCCTGCCTGTGGAGAGAATGTGATCACCAAGGAATTCTTACTTTTGTACGAACTCTATAAAGATGTATATGATAAACCAAAATCATGGATCAAGACACAATTTTTTTTCTTTCCCTACAATAGGATCAATCACCTTACCATTGCAAATAGGACCAAAAACAGTAAATGTCACATTCTCCATCATCCCGCAGTTGGACCAATTTTTTGTGAAGCTAGGCCAGCCATGGCTTCGCTCCATGAAATTTGTCCCTTCAATTGTAAATAAATTCTTAAATTTTCCCTTTGACAATGAAATATTCACTATTCACCATAGTGGCTTCAACCGTTTGTTATCCAAAGGAAATTTTTCCCTAGATGCCTTTTGGCCTCAACCCATGGAACCTATAAAACCATGATAAGACTTATCTTTCCTACCAAAAATTCAAAGAAAAAAAAATAGTTGAACTATCCCTCTGAAACATGTCCCCATAAACCTCTCAACCTACCATCCTTGACAAAACCATGCTTTAACCTAAAGAAGTCCCAAACAACCAAGACTAACCTAAGACAAAACCTTCACCTACATCTTGCAAACTACCAAGAGATAATGAAAAAAATATCATCGCATCTCCTAGAAAAAAACAAGTATACAAAGTCAAAGAGAAAGTGGTTGAACAACCTCTCGTGGTTCCATCTATCCCTCTCTTGAGGAAAGAAAAGAAACCCATGCTTGATCAACCTACTCCTACACAAACACAATTTAAAAAAAAAACTAAAAGAAACAGAGGTGCTAGCGAGCGTAGGCATAGACGCCATTCCCTTGCTCGCTAGTTACATGAAGAATTAAACAAAGAAAATCAAGATCCAAACATGACTAAAGAAATGCATGATGACTCTACGCCAGCCCCCAAACAAAACAGTCCAACACAAGAACCACAACAAGAGTTGAGCTCTTCCATGGAAATTATTCTTTGACCTCCTATTGCGATTATTAATTTGGATGATGATGATGAGGTTGCTAAAATTGATGAAGAGGTGGATAACGAATTGAATACATTATTTTCCTCTCCCATGAGCTTAAATGAAAAATCTCCTAGAAAGAGTGTTGAACTTGGTGCTTCTCCTAGTTTGGAACTTACTCTTGTCCCTTTGGATAGTTTCCCGCCTTTGGTATACAACAAACATGACTGGGAGTCAGATGACTTGCTCATAGGTTGACTCACATTTTCCTTAATATTATTTTGCATTATTTATTTCTTCTTCATTTTCTTTTATGTGATTTCATGTGCGTAATGTGATCCCCCATGATGTTTTGTTTGATTTTCTCTCTCTCTCTCTCTCTTTGTGAAATTCCTCTATTTTTACCTACATTCTTCTCTATGTCGTAAATATTTCACTTTAATTTTGTTTTATTTTTTATTTGTCTTTTGTTTTCCTTTGGGGATGACACAAGGCATTGAGACATTAATGTCTCTTCCATGTTGACCCAAATGGCTTTCTTTTTCCTTTTCCTTTTCTATTTTTTTTTTCATTTGTCTTGTGTTTTCCTTTGGGGGATGACACAAGGTGTCGAGACACCCTATGTCTCTTCCATGTTGACCCAAAAGGTTTTTCTTTGTTTTTTCTCTCTTTGTGTCATTCTTCTAGTTCTATGTGTATTTGGGGGATGATGATAGTTTTGAGCTCTCTAAAAAGAATTACAACAAAGAACATACTGACCCCAAATCCATAGATCCCTTATGTGTTTGGTGTTTTCATTTTGGGGGAAGCCCCTCTCTTCTATTTTTCTCTTGCCTGACACATATTTACTTAGAAACATATGACTTGACATAGGGCTTTCCAAGTTGGCTCTCATGTCTTTTTTATTGTTTGCATTTTTCATTTTCTACTTTAAAGTAATTTCTCACAGTATGGTGTTTAGCAATTTATTTAAAGCGGGGGCATACATTGGCATTATTGTTTTGCAATTTTCCTTTTTCATGGTTTATGGTGCAATTTTCTTATTTCATACAATGTTTTTGTCACTTTGTGGATGATATTGGGTGTGATGTCCTTCAAAAGCATGATCTCTCTTAGCATATTACATTCTTCTTAGTGGCTTGATGTGACACACTGCATCCCTTAAGTTGTGAATCTTCTATTCTTTGATTGGTTCTGTCTTGGAGACATTAGGAACAATGTTCCCTAACTTAAAGACCTCGCATGAACTAACCAAGAATCCTTTGAACATTTCCTATTTTGCATTTTTCATTTTTTGTTATATGGCCACCTTGCATAACACAACTTGCATGCTTTTAGAGCCATCTTATTTGTTCATGAGCTCCAAGCATAAAAAGTTTTTCTTGTCTAATGAAGCTCAAAAATCATTTTTGTGTGGCAACTTGTTAAAGTTATCAATAGGTATAAATTTGGTATGGTTTGAGCGAGAAGCCTGATCGATGCATGAATTTCCCCATAGCCACTTGCGTGTGTGTGAGTGCATACTAGGCATGAGTGTATGTGTCTCACCTTTTCAAAATTCTCACCTAGTGAACAACTAGGAGTTTCGTTGCCTCAGAGTGAGTATGCATTTTTTTTGGAAAAACAACCTAGATCTGATCAACATCATATTGGACAAAGGTCAAATCTTGATCTGATTCTTTTTATTTTACCCTTTTCTCCTTTTCATCTTTGGTATTGTATGCTTGTGCCTTGTCGTTGTTCTTTACATCATTCTCATGTGTGTTCCTTTGTGCCTATGTTGGTTTTTCATGGGATCTTGATCCTAGGGACTTGATCACCCCTCTTTATTGTTACATCATCTTGCTAGCATTACTACATTTGAACCCCTCTTGGTGTGTGTTTGTCTACTTTATTGTGAGTTTGAAGTAACTTCATCCTCTCACTAAAGTGGGGGCTAAATGTAGAGTAGAAAAATGGATTCCTTTGCATTTTCACACTTTTTTGGGCCCTCCTTTTGGATTTTGGATTAATGTTACCTTGATTTAGTGTTGTAATGTGGATAACACCTTCACATTAGGTCTTGGGCCCTTCTGAACTAATGGAATTTAATGGTGCCTTGCTAAAGTGTTGTAACTAACTTTCACACTTTTGTAGGGTTTTTTAAAATAACTAAGCATAATAAAATTATTTTAAAGCAAAATTAACCTTGAACTTGCCTTATTTGGAGTTTTGTAAAGTGTTGTAACACACTTTCACATCTCTCTAGGCTTGTTAATAATAATTGGGCTTTCTCACACTTTAATTGACCCTATTTTTCATACACAAGCCTCATTTATCACATCTTTTCAAGGATAATCCCGACATGAATCATAATTGAGGAGTTCTCGGCTTGTGCGGCCCAAATTTAGTGTCTAAGACTCATTCGCCACCTTGGGTGAATGGGTCCCACCTGGATATTTTGGCCTCAAACCAATATTTACACATTTCTAAGCATTTTTAATTTTTGGTCTCATACATTATTCCTAATGGGAATCATTATCCACCTTGGGCGAATGAGTCTTGTGTCGGCTAAAATCAAATTTGATTCAAATTAATGGTGGGATTTTATTCTCCTAGATCTGATGTTAGCTTGTAGTGTTGTAATTTTGGAAATTCTTGCATGGTTGAGTATAAAGATAAGGTTATTTCACTCATATTCAACACCTAGCATTGGAGAGAGTTCATAAGA
Source organism: Sequoiadendron giganteum (assembly GCA_007115665.2). Lineage (NCBI taxonomy): Eukaryota > Viridiplantae > Streptophyta > Pinopsida > Cupressales > Cupressaceae > Sequoiadendron > Sequoiadendron giganteum. The sequence goes on along the minus strand of CM021101.1, from coordinate 125,209,533 downwards.
GAATTTGAGCATTCACAAGAGAATTCAAGAGAATTTCATGGGAAAATTATCAAGCATTTTAGAGTAGCATTCAAGTGCTAATAATTATGTCAAATATTTCATCCATCATGTTTGTTATTGTGCTAACAATTGTGATGTAGGGTTAATGATTCAAGCAAGTGTTCCAAGCAAGATAAACATGAATCAAGAAAGAGTCAAGAACCACATCCATTATAGCCATTTCAAGCATATTTGCAACACCTTATTACTAGGGTTTGGTGAGTTTCAACATTGATATTTGTTCTTCATCATTCATCATTCTCCATTCATATTTTCTTTCATTTCAATGTGTAATTACCAACAAGGGGTTTGACCAAGACAAACCCCTATTCACTAACCCCACAAAAAATTTCCCTCTCCTTTGTGTGTGATTTGCAGGTTTAGGTTGCAGATTTTTCAAGGAGAAAGATTGGAGAAAATTCGTCAAGTGATCAAAGTTGTCATCAAGCCTTGGAGAAACTTGGAGAAGAACTATAGGTGGTGATTTGTAGTTTTGGATCTAGAAATCAATCAAGAAGAGCAGAGTAAACTAAGAGGAACGAGATCAAGTACCAAAATTCCTAAAAAGCAATAAGTGGACTAATTCACCACAAGTGGCAAATGATTCCCACTATACAGGCTTGAAAAATATTTTCATAGATTTGAATACCCTTTTGGTAGAAACCTGCATTTGCACATTTTCCCAAAAAATGGAATGATTCACCCAGCTTGGTGAATGAGTCCCAGTAAGCCTTGACAATAGAGTTTTCAATGATTCAGACCTCCATTCAACCATATCTTGTTTCTCGGGTGCACACTTTCTATTTTTATAGTTTTTTGTTGCATTTCATTCATCTTTCTAGGCCACTTAGTGGTAGTTTGCATTCAATTAGGGTCTTACATTTCATTTTTCATATCATTGTATTTTCCAATTCTAAACTTGGTGGTGAACCCCTCATTAGATTACATTCATCCCTTAGGAAAGCCCTCTTGCAATATCTCTTTCTCTTTTTCATTGAGATCTCAAGGGTTTGTTTTTGAGTAAGGTGTGTGAAGACTACTTCTTTCCTTTTAAATTCAAAACCCTAAAGGTAAAAGAGAGAGACCAATTTTTACCATTTCACCATGAAACATGAAAATTGAAAAAGAATAACTCCAATGTATGCCCCCACTTTGAAGAAATTTCTAAACACCATGCTATGAGAAATTACTTTAAAGTAGCCAATGATAAATACTATCAATAAAGAATACATGAGAGCTAATTTTGAAAGCCCTATGCCAAGTCATATGTTTCTAAATGAAACTACGTCATGAAAAGGGAAAAGAGAGGGGTTGCCCCCAAAATGAAACTCCAAACAGATAAGGGATCTATGGATTTGGGGCCAGTATGCTCTTGCTACAATGTTTTTAGAGAGCTCAAAATTGTCATCATTCCCTATATACGCATAGAATGGGAAGAATGACACAAAGAGAGTGAAAACAAAGAAAAACCGTTCAAGTCAACATGGAAGATACCTAAATGTCTTGACACCTTGCGTCATCCCTAAAAGGAAAACACAAGACAAAGGAAAAAGATAAAGGAAAATATTTTAGGTCAACATGGAAGAGACATGAATGTCTCGATGCCTTGCGTCATCCACAAAAGGAAAACACAAGAAAACGAAAAGATAAAAGATTTATGACATAGAGAAGAATGAAGGTAAAAATAGAGGAATATCACAAAGAGAGAGAGATACATTAAAAAAATAGTATAGGGGATCACATTATGCACATGCAATCACGCAAAAAAGAAAAATAAATAATGAAAAATACTAGTAAGGAACATGCAAGTCAACATAAAGCAGGTCATCTGCATCCCAATCATGCTCATTGTATACCAAAGGCAGGAAACTATCCAAAGGGACAATAGAAAGTTACAAACTAGGGTCATCACCATGTTCAAAACTCTTCTTAGGAGAATTTTTGTTTAAGCTTATGGAAGAGGAAAACAATGTATTCAATTCATTATGCACCTCCTCATCAATTTTAGTAATCTCCTCATCATCATCTAAATTAATCACAATAGGAGGTTGAATGATAATGTCTAAAGAAGGGTTTAGCTCTTGTTGGAGTTGCACTATAGGATCTGTTTGTTGCTACGAGGGAGATCTATCATGCATTGCCTCTCTCAAGTTTAGATTTTTATTTTCTTTGTTTGTTTCTTCATTTAACCTTCAAGCAAGGGCACACCATCTACACCTACGCTCTCTAATACCTTTGTTTTTTTTAGTTTGATTTTCAAGTTGTGCTTGTGTAGGAGCGAGATGATCAACCATAGGTTTCTTGTCTTCCCTAAGGGGAGGAACAAAAGGAACCATGGAAGGTTGTTTAACCACTTTGTGTTTAATTTTGTAAACTTGTTTTATTCTAGGAGGCATAAAGGGATTTTTTTAGTTATCTCTTTGTCTTTTTTAGGATGTAGGAAAAGGTTCTATCTTAATTTGTTCTTGGTTATTTGGCATGTCTTTAGGTTCAATCATGGTTTTGTCAAGGATGGTCGGTTCGGTCATGGGTTGAGACATGTTTAAATTAAGGGATAATTTTTCTATGTATTTCTCCTTAAAATTTTGGTAGGATTTGAAAAATAATTATTCTCGAGGTTTAATAGGTTCCATAGGCTCGGGCCAAAATAAATCTAGCGAAAAAGTTTCCACAATAAGACAAGGGGTTAAAGCCACTATGATGGAAGGTGAAAGTTTCATTTTCAAATTGTATCTATGTTTTCATCATCTGTGTCAACATTCATCACATCAATCTATGTAGTTTCACTAGGTTTGATAAATGAAAATTTATGTTTATGCATAGGGTTAGTAAAGATTTATAAGTTTTAGTTAGGAGAGGCAAAAAACTTATTTCCTTGATCATTAACACCTCCAATGGAAAGATGATTGGAATCAATGAGGTCTTGCACAAGATGTTTAAGACACTTGCAATGTTCTGTATCGTGTCCATTTTTCGGTGATAATGATAGTAAGAATTTGGTCTATAGTTTGCAGGCAATGGTTTATTAGGATCAAGAGTTTTAACAGGAGGTGAGGTAATATTCTTCTATTCTAAGAGTTGTGACATTGTGTTATGAAGGTTATTGGGCAAGGCAATGAATTTTCTTTTTGGGTCCCCATAGCTAAAGGGTATCGTTGATTTTATAGTAGCTACTTGGTTACATCAACATGTTGATTTGTTGTTTGAGGGGGATTAAGTTGAAGGAAACCTTTATTTTGTTTCCCAAAAGGTTGGTAATTGTTTTTATTTGTGGACTCAGACTTCTCAGTTCGGGTAGAGGTTTATTTTGCATCTCGACTACTAATTGAGTTTTGATAATCATGGACGGTAGTACATAAGTGCATGAAGGAGGGGAATTTAATCATGGTAATTTTATCTTGTATCTTACTTTGAAAATTCTCTATGAACATCTATTGAAGGTGAGGGTTAGGAACCTTGACATCAATTTGGAAATAAACCAATTGATAGTGTGTGGTAAAATCGATGATATTTTCCTCTTCTTTGTGCTTACATCTCATCAAATTGGCCAAGGTAATTTTAGGAGTCATATGCACTTGTAAATGTTTCATAAATTCCTCAAAAATTTTGGGTATGTGCAGGATCATCATGGAAAAAATAGGCCCTTAAGTGGCAATAAAATTAAACAAATCAGAGTTAGGCAACTTGACATAAAAATTTGAATAAGTTATCTATATTATTTAAAAAATATGTAAGAATAAAATCTATAGAAAATTGAATTTAGTTTCTAAACTACTAGGTTTATTTAAAAAAAATAAAAATCTCTTTGGTGAAAATTTGAAATTTCAATGCAGTAGTACTTAAATTTTAGGGAAAAAATAATAAGTAGGTGTCTGTCTGACCACCCTAACCACAATAAAATGATAATATTTTTTTATAATATTTTATATATAAGTAGGGGATTCAGGTCCTTATGTGATGCATATTTTTTTGTAATTTTTTTCGAAGTAAATAATGAATTATGATTTTTTTCTTACAAATTTTAAAAAATATAAAAAACTTGTATGTCTAACCACCTTAACTTAGTCAAAACTTAATCAAATTAAAATTTGTGTTTAAAAATCCTTTAGTATTGGAAGCATAGAATGAGACACATGTTTCGGATTTAAAAAATGTGATAGTGTTTGAAAGCTATAGATGTTTTTCAATCAGCCTATCAATCAAAACTTTAGTCGTAATTGAAATAGAGAATGAATAATAATTATTTATTAAATTCAAAGTAAAGAATAATTTATATTGCTGGAAAGCTGAGAATCTCCTTTAAAAACCCTTTTTGTTTCATCAATTTTGGGTAAAAAAAAAGTCGTCAGCCACATGGGTCATCATATCACTTAGATATCACCACTTTTTGGCCCATCATGATCCTACACATACCCATTTATTGAATGAATGAATTGAGTTGTTCAATAATGAAGAAACCCATTCTAAGGGAGTATCCTTCAAGGATCTATGGAAAATTTTAGCCAAGATTTTTTCTTCAAGGATAAAGTCACTACATAAGGCTATGTAATCAAAAACATTGTTAGAAGGATCTCCATTTCCCCATGTTTCTTGAATCTAGGAACCTCTACTCCTTGTGGCATCGGTGTTGACAATATCTCCAAGGATAAGGGACTGATTTTGACATAATATTTAGGTGGGCCATTTTGATTTTGGTTGATGGAGGAAACATTCTTTTGAATGGATGAAATGGTTTGCAAAAGTTGGTTTATGAGAGGGTCATTTCTTGAATTGTGAGGTGGAGGTGAATAAGGTGGAGGGGTGTATATGTTTTGAGGGGCAAGTGAATGGAATGCTTATAGGTGGTAAAGTGGTAGGAGATATGACATGTGATGCCAAAAAGGTACTAGGGATGCTAGCAAAAATACCCAAGGAAGGAATCACATTACTAGTTGGTTGCATTGTTGTTGTAACTTGAGGATTGGTATAGGTAGGAATAGATGTAATTATTGTGAGAGGAGGAATTTGAATTCCTCCTTGGTTTGTGACATTGTTCGAGGGTAAATGACAACTAGTGGTTAAGGTAAGGTGTTTTCCAAAGATCTAAACTATGTTATGCACAAGGTCAACTCTGCCTTCACTTTCAAGCATGTGATGAATGTTATCTATCGTAGGGATGATAGTAGTTGAAATGTTCTCAATACTTATTTTATTTTGTATGTTTTCTAAGTCTTCATGAATTTGGATTATGCTTTCATGCGAAAGACTATCAACCATTGTTTCAACATGCGTCGCACTACTTGAAGGAAAGGAGTTGTTAAGGGTATGGTCCATAACTAGTGAACTAGTGTCAATACTAGGAGTGAAAGAGCTAGACAACCCAAGATCCACATTTAAGGAAAATATCTTAGAGATCTCAACCTCAAGTAGGGAAAGGAGAAAGAGATCTTGTAATAGGGTTGTCCTAGGGTCTGATTATGAATTAATGAGGGTTTCACCACCTAGCTAGGGCTTCGAAAGATAAATGAAATGCAAGTTGTAATGTCTAAACCTAGTGATGCATGAAACTTAAATGAAATGACCTATAAATGCAAATAAATCATAACAAAAAACTAGAAAAGTACAAAGGAGTACTTGGAAACTTGAGAGAGCTTGAATGGAGACTTAAAATGCTGAATAACCTAAAAATTAGGCCTCTTGGGACTCATTTGCCAATTAGGGTGAATCAGTTCCAGATTAGGCTTTCTACACAATTTTTTTTTTTTTTGGAAAAAGGGTATCTAAAACTGCAAAAATCTAAAAATTGACCTAAACTAGGACTCATTCACCAATTTGGGCTAATGAGTCTATTTAGGGTTTTCTATAATTTCAAAGTTTGAATTTGGTCTTCAATGTCTACTCTTTCTGTTCCATTTTGTTTCCAAATCTAAAACCTTGATTTTGAACCTGAAGATGACTTTTTGGTGAAGATTATGACCTTGAAAATGAGGAGACAACTCCATCTTTCTCCAAAATTGTAACCTACTATTCAATCATTCTTCAAGTCTTCAAACAACCTAGATCTATAATTACACAAAGAGAGAGAGGGAGAGAAAAATGTTGATTGTTAGGGAATAGGGATTTGCCTTGGTCAAACCCCTTGTAGGTAATTGAACCAAATGATGAGATGATAAAATGAAGGCATGAAAACTGAAACAAAGAACATGAATCATGGAAAATGATACCTTGAATGATTCCTTATAAATTATGTCTTGTAAATCTCCAACTCAACATGAAATGGCCATCAAGGATGTAGATCTTAATCTTGAAATTAGGTGTAGAATAATGCTTGATCTTGGATCTAAATCACTACATCACAACACTAGCTCAATAACATGTTTGATGCTTAATATCCTTGACATGATGATGGATCTTGAATTTCTACAACAATTGATGTAGAATTTTGCCCTTTAATGTTGGACTTGATAACATGTAGACCTTATGAAATAATGGTTTGAAAACTCATTTATATAGGAAATCCATCTAACATCTCATGTATTAGATCCCAAATGTTGAAATAGATAAAATTTAGACTTTAAACCCAAATTTTCTTACTCAAAACCTTGAAAATAGGCCAAATGGGTCCGACCTGGATGGGACTCATTCACTCAAAGTGGTGAATGGGTACAATAGGGCCTATTTGATTGCTAAAGTGTCAGGGAGTGTGTAAATTAAGCTTATTTATTGATCTTGTCAGGTTTTTAATTGAAATATTCCCTGGTATGCATAATATGGGGTCTTAGGGGCCTATATTAAGGTCATAAATGAAAGAGGGCCCAAAATCGAATATGAAAGTGTAAATAAATACACTTTACAACATTAAATTAAGGTAAAATTAGGTCTATTTAGCTTAGAATGGCCCAAAATCATTTGTGAGTGTGTACAACACATTACATAACTAGATTAGGTCCACTTTAGTTTACAAGCCTCTTAAATTTAATGTGAAGGTGTAGATAAATACACTTTAGAACACTAAATAAAGGAAAATTTAGGTTTATTGAGATTTAAAAGGGCCCAAGACCTAATGTTGATGTTTGAAACTCATCACAACACTAGATCAAGGTGATATCAAGTCCAATTTATCATTAATTATTACCAAATTAGGTGAAATTGTACCATTTCCAAGAGGGTCAATTTTTGTCATTACATGTAGCCCCCAGTTTAGTGAGAGGAGGAACTTGCTTCAAACTCACACTGAGTAGACATTGAAGAGGGGTCCAAGTGCACCAATGCAGATGGTCTAGGACAACAAAGATCAAGGGAGTGGTGATGCCCCTAGGATCCAAGATCCTATGTAAAATCGACATAAGCATGAAAGGACACACATAAGATGTAGGATATGCATAAAAATAAGATACACAAACATCCAATGTCAATGACTAAAGGAAGAAAGAAAAAAAAAAGAACAAGAAAAAATAAAAAGAGGTGGATCAAGCCGTGATCGTTTTTCCAACACGATGTCGATCAGATCTAAGTTGTTTGTCTGAAAATGCATGCTCACTCTAAGGAAACTAAACATGAAGTTGTTCATTGGGTGAGTAATACAAGAAGGTGAGACACATATGGCTGATATGCACTCACACACACATGCGAGTGGCTAAGGGAAATTCATTCCTCGAATTGGCTTCTTGTCCGATTATACCAAAGCTAGACCTCTTGATAAATTTGATAAGGTGCCACACAAAAATGATCATCGAGCTTCATGACACAAGAAAAACTTCTAATGCTTGGAGCTCATGAAAAAAAAGATAACTTCAAGCTTCATGAGGAAAGAAAAGCTTCGTATGCTTGGAACTCACGAACAAACAAGATGGCTCTACTGGAATGCAAAGTCTATTATGCAAGGTGGCCATATAACAAATAGTGTAAGGTGAATTTACAAGGATTTTTCTTAATTCGTGCAAGGTATCTTCTTAGGGAACATCATGCCTAATGTCTCCAAGAGAGTAAAATTCAAAGAAATATCACACTCTTAGAGGAAATCAAACTCAATGACACCGCCAAGAAAAAGGACGCATCACAAGAAGAAAAAAATCACACAACGAAACATGAGTGTCGATGTATGCCCAAGCTTTAAAGCGGTTGCTCATACCATTGTTGTGAGAAATTACTTTAAATTAGAAGAAGACATGAAAGCGTATTCGAAAAACCCTATGCCAAGTCATATGTTTCTGAATCGAACTACATCATGAATATGTATGTCACATGCAAGCCAACTTAAGGCATGTCATCCACATCCCAAGCTTGCTCTTATATGTACATGAAATGTGGTCAACTAGCCAAATGAGACAATGACAAGTGACATATGAGGACAAGGATAACTAACCCCTTTCCCCCACTTAGTGCAAGGAAAGGATGAGCCAAAATGAAAAGAGGGACTAGATGCTTCAACCAAAGGAAGAGCACCACAGTCCTTAAGATATTAAATTTTGTTACTCAAAGCCTTACATTCATTAGTAGCATGACAATGAACTCTATGATATACAAAAAATGAACTCTTGTAGTAAATTTGTTTTCGTTTTACTGGAAGGAGAGTTATCAAAATATCTTTGAGGAGTCTTGACAAGATACCCTCTCGATCAAAAATAGAAGATGCTCCTTTAATTTGCGACAAACATATCTCTTGCTTAGTACAAGGTGTCATAACTACACAAGACTTTAGATTGCAATATTTTTCTCTCTCCTTTATAGGAAGGTGTAAAATCTAACGAATTCAAATCATTGGTGTTTTCCATGATGACATTGACATTAAGTGAGTATTTCTTTGTTACTTCCATTTTTTTCAAAGGATAACAATCAAGACGACTAGTGTCTATCAGTTCAGGATGCACTAATGTTAAAGTTGGCTTAGAGGAATCTTTTTTAATAGTGTTGATATTGAGTGAAGGCTTATTTGTGTCTTTTTGTAGTGTAGTAAAATAGATCCCTTGACATTTTGACACTCATTTGGGTCCTCCTTGTGGATTTTGGCTCAATGTTGCCTTGATTTAGTGTTGTAATGTGGATAACACATTCACATTAGGTCTTGGGCCCTTGTGAACTAATGGAATTCAATTTTTCCATACAAAAGTGTTTTGAAGTGTTGTAACACATTTCCACACATTTCTAGGGTTTTATCAATTAACCAAGCATAATAAACATAATAATAATCACAATCAACCTTAATCTCACCTTATTTGGAGTGTTGTAACACAATTTCACATTTCTCTAGGGTTTTCATTAATAATTAGGATTTCTTATGCTTTAATTGGCCCTATTTTGCATCCACAAGCCTCATTTATTGTACCTTTTCAAGGATAATCCCGACACCAATGATAACCCAATCATAATTCAGGTGTTCCTGGCTTGTGTGGCCTAGATTTAGTGTCTAGGACTAATTCACCACCTTGGGTGAATGGCTCTCACCTAGATCTTTTGGCCTTGAAGTAGGTTTTACACCTTTCTAAGCACTTTTAAAAATATTCCCAAAATTAGGCCTAGGTGGACTCATTCGACACCTTGGGCGAATGAGTCTCATGTGACCCAAATTCAAATTTAATTCAAATTTCCAGCAAGATTTTATTCTCCTAGATCTGATGTTGGCTTGTAGTGTTGTAATTTTGGAAATTCTTGCATAATTGTGTATAAATACAATGTTCTTTCAATCATATTCAACAACCTAGCATTCAAGAGATCATTTAGCAAGTTTACACGTCATTGAGAATTCAAAAGAGCATTCAAGGCATTTCAAGGGTAGATTATCAAGCATGCTAGAGAATTCTTCAAGTGTCAATCATCATGCCAAATATTGCTTGCATCATGTTTTTTTAGAGCTAACAATTGTGATTTAGGGTTTGTGATTCAAGAAAGTGTTTCATTCAAAGATCTATCAACATCAAGAAAGATTCCAAGTCTGCATCCATTGGAGCCATTACTTACATGTTTACAACACATTATTGCTAAAGTTTGGTGAGTTGCAACATTGTTATTTTTTCATTCATCATTCTCCATCATATTTTCTTTCATTTCAAGGTTTAATTACTAACAAGGGGTTTGAGCAAGGAAAATCCCTATTCCCTAACCCCACAAAATTTTTCCCTCTTCTTGTGTATGATTTACAGGGCTAGGTTGCAGATTTGTCAAGAAGAAAAGTTGGAGAAAAGTTGTCAAATCCCTAAAGTTGTCAAAGTTGTCATCAAGCCTTGGAGAAGGTCTACAGGTGGCAATTTTTAGTTTCAAATCCGAAAACTAGTAAAAAAGAGTAGAGAAGACTGAGAGGAATGGAATCAATTCCTGAACATCCAAAAAAGGAGAAGTGGATTGATTCAGCACAAGTGGTGAATGAGTCCCATTTTAAGGCCTGAAAGAGATTTTCACAAATCTGCATACCCTTTTGGTTGAAACCTATATCTGCACATTTTTCCAAAAACTTGATTGATTCGCCCATCTTGGCAAATGAATCCCAGTCAACATCAATAGTAGATTTTTCAATGATTTAGACCTCCATTCGGCCTTCTTCAGTCTCCCAGGTGCAAATTTTTAGTTTCATAGCTTTTTATTATGTTTTGTTCATATTTTTTAGGTCATTTAAAGTTAGTTTACATTCAGTTAGGTTTTTGTTTTACAACTTGCAATGCATTGTCTTTTCCAAGTATAAAATTGGTGGTGAACCCCTCATTAGATATCATTCAGCCTTTATGACAGTCCCTTTGCAATATTTCAATCTCCTTTGCATTGAAATATCAAGGGTTTGTTCTTGAGTGAAGAGTGAAGATTGTCTCTCTCCTTTTAGGTCCAAAACCCTAGAGGTGAAAGAGAGTCCAACAAATTTTTGTCTTTTCATTTTGGTGAACCTGCATGTAGAGCAGCATAATTTTGATTTGGAGTGCATTTACATCCTAGATTTAACTTTCATTAACATTGCATTAGGTTTTGTATTGGTTAATTTTCATTCTAGGGTTTCAAATTTTGTATTAGTGAAAAGATCATTTAGCTTACATTATTGCATTGAAAATTAATCAAATTATTCTTTTGCATCTCATACACATATCATAAAACATAAAAATCATAAAATTCAATTAAAAAAATTGTGAAAATTTTCAAAAAAAAAATAGTACCTCGACTCATTTGCCACCTTTAGTGAACCAGTCTCTCTACACATTTTCCATTGCATTTTCTCGCATTTAAACTTCATTTTTTGAGTTTCTATTTTTTGTTGTTGCCTCTTTATTTTAGTTTGCAAATTTTTTGTTTCATTCAATTCATTGCATTTAGTTTAATTTCATTCATCTTATGCATTTCTTAAAATCAAGATTGCATTTACAACATTGTTGCATAGTTTAGAATCTAAAATTTACATCATGGATATTTGTTTTAACAAGGTTTTGATGTCATTAAAGTCCTTAGTGGATGTTTCAAGTTGTTCTTTTAGAAATGACCCTAACAAAATTGAACTCACTCATGCTCACTCAACTCATAATGCATTTTCTCCTCATGATGTTTACATCATTGGAGAAGATGGTGACAACATGAATAAGCTCCTAAATGACTATCTTAACAATCTTGAAGCTAATGCATCTTTCTATCCATCCATGAAACAACTAGATCTTCCTACAATACCACCTCTCGAGATGTTTGGTTACTTACATCCTAAAACAAACATTGAATCTAAGTTCCCTATAAAAGGTGTGTTAGAACCCAAAATTTCATTAAAAACCCTAAGGTTTTGGTATTATTTTTCGTAAAAAATCCATAAAAAAAACTAAGGGTTTCCCCATTTTGATCTAACATTTTCCCTATCTTTTCATAAAATTTCATTTTCCCCAATCCAAATGCTAAAATACCTTATATTTCATACCGATACCTTAGTCTTTTTTGAAATTCCTATCTTTTACATTTCCTACAGCTTCACCATGCGCAATCATCAACAAGTCTATGGTATGGTGGTAGTAGTTAATGGGAAGGCATAAAGCGCTTACCGCGCCACCACGCGTGGTCTAAACATAGACCGTAGTAGTGCGGTGGGCGATAAGTTACCGGCCAGGAAGTAGTTAAGAGACCCCACCACGGTACTGCAGGGGTTCATCTCATAGACAGCGGTGGCCGTGGTGAACAAGCAATCGTCATCGACAAACGGAGGTAGCAGTTACTGTGGTACTGCCCATAGTTTATGGGGAGACCGCGGTGATAGCGGTAAACTGTTAGCCAAAAACGAAGGTGACACCACCACACCACAACTGGATAGAGAAGGGATTGCGGTAGCGAGGTAATGGAGGGGGAAGCGGCTAGTGGTCAACCACAATATCTCTGAAGGATAAAGTATAGATCATGGTAAGGCACTTAGCAGCGAGTTGAATGATCAACGATGAATACTGCCATACTACTAGTGGCTAAAACAAAGCTGACGGTTGAGGGGTAAAGAAATAAGAGACGAAGCGGTCAAAGTCAAGGCAAATGTGGCACCGCAAAGAGATAAAGGTTGAACCACGATGAGGTGGTAAAAGAAATAAAGAAAGCCACGGGGAATTAAAAATTAAAGCGGGAAAAGATATAAAGTATTAAAGTGAAAAGTAAAAGACATAACTATTGTAAAAAATATTTAATTTTCCGAGAGGCAACACAATTAAATATTTTAATTTTTGTCATGGAATAACAAACGATTTTACTAGAAACCAAAGGGTCGTGACCCTTGATATGTAATGTATAAATATATTTTAAAATTTGTAGGACGAGGAGGTAGTTAGTAGGTAGTAGTTATATTTTTCGAGAAAATGGACTGGGGAATGTAAATAATGACGGTATCTTTTTTTTGAAGTAGAATCAATGGACAAACTATTTTGAATTGGTGAAACCCTTACTATGTTTAGTTGTTGTGATATAATAATCTTCATTTCTTTTGTGGGTTGTCTCCAACTTGAATTTTTTAAATCATTTAAATCAATGTATCAAGTATATGTTTGATATATCATAGTGCAATTTCATTATGTGTGATTTGCTTAATTGGTGTTTGCAAGGCATAATTAAATTCATTTAAACAAGTCACAGTGATTTAGGATTTCTTTTGGATGGTTAAAGAAGAACCCGGTAAGAAAACAGTCTAGCATAATTTATGAGAGTCATAAATTAATGAATTCATATGCGAGTCATTAGAACTTCATTTCATAAAGTGCCTAGCAACTTGAATTAAGACAGAAAGGGAAAAGTATATAATTATTGATTTTTGAGTCCATTGCCCATGTGGATAGAAGGCAATGATCTGCCTCAACCCAGAGATATAATTTCATATACAAACCACTTATTCAAAATTCTTTCTTTGTGCAGTAGGAGTAGGAGTAGGTGTAGTAATTTTATCTGTTCACTTCCCTTTGCCATTGTGGGTAGATAGTTCAAAGAGGAAATACATTTCAAAATCTACATCATTCATATAGGTAAACTCTCCTAGGTCTAGCAGAACCTGAAGAGTAGAAGGTATAATTGCATCAATTGGTCTTGTGCATTGGCCAAAAGCGTTGTGAGAGCTTGGCAACCTCTCATGGTTCAAACCTGCATTTTTGTGACCCAATAGTTTGGCAACTCTGCAGGGGAATACTCAGGTAATTTTTTCAGCTTTTCTATTTATTGAGTCAGCAAAGTTTCATTTTGTTTGGGGATTCCGCTAGGGAAAACCAAAACAATATCAATTTTTCTTTTTTTTTCTTTTCATTTTCTGAATTTTGGGAAAAGTAGGTGGCAACTCTGTTTCATTTGATAAATAATGCATGGATGTTGTGGAATAGTCACACTTTGTCAAGGTGGTAGAATAAAAAAGGAGAAATAAGTTAATGAGAGAGCTGAAGGAATTGAGACAACAAAGGCTACAATTTGAACAATAGATGCTACAAGTGAACCAACGATTGTGGCAATTGGGAGTCAAACATGCTCCAAGTACATCATCAAATAGGTTATCATGTAGTGAGAATGAAGATACAAATGCCAAGAGATCTTGGAAACCAAAAGTACCACATGATAAACCTAAGAATAATTTTGGTAACAATGGTAATGTACTCTATTCACATCAAAACACTTTTGATGAGTATTTTCAAATTCAAGAAAGAAAGAAAAGTCTTGTGGATGCCTTTTTTGACATAAGGAGATATAAGGGAGAAGATGTAAAGTCTATGTACAATAGGATGATAGACATCTATATGCAATTACCTCCTCATTTGTTGCACAACTTCTAAGAGCATCAAAGCTTGAATCAGTGTATTGGCCAGAATCATCAAAATAGTGTGCCTTGGATATAGTGAATAAACTTATTGATTCCATACTTGGGATGAGGTATGTGGATACTACCAATAGTGCTTCAGAGGTTGCAATAGAAGAAGATATCATGTTGTCCAACAATGAAGATATGGAGAGTCTCTCTTGCATAACAGGTTGTGATTCAAATTGTGAGGAAGAACTTGTGGATGTTGATCTATAATAGGGTGATTGTTGTAGTTCTTATGAAGATCAAGAAGAGGAAGAAATAGTAGAAGATATGGAAGTAGAAACATGTTCACTCAACAGTGAGCAAGTTTCAGATTTACCGACTCTTGAATACCAGAAGTATGCACATAAAGATGATTCCAAAAAACATTATCTAGCATATATCTGCTTTGACAGTGAAGATATTATGTGTAACAATTCATATGATTCCATGTGCATCTCTCACAGTGATGAAGAATTATTTGAAGCTGATCAAGATTGTGTTCAAGAAGAGGTATGTGATTTGAATAGTTTTTTCCTGCAAGAGAAGGATACTAGTTTGCATATCATTGATGATGAGTTTCCAGCGTTTGTTGATTCAAGTATGTATGAGGATAGTTCTATATGGATCAAATTTATGTGTCAATGCCAACTGGTGATAGAAAATAAATGGAAAATATTTCTGATTCAGTTGTTTAAGAAGATATTGATGAGATTGAATTTGTAGATTCCCATGTGAAACATTCAAATTTTCAGGTCCCAATACAACTGCTTGATCATTCAGCAACATATGATAATGAGCAATGTTTTGTTGAATATGGATACACTTTGTGTGTTGAAGGTGATAAATATTTTTCTTATGATGATAAATATGATGAATGGAAGAATGGTGAAAAGAGTGGGAATCAAGTTGAACATAATGATTTCCTAAAATTTTTTAATAATAGTGCATATTGCAGGGCAGGTGGAATGGATAGCTTCAAAAGTAACCTGATGAGCTTTAATCAGAACAAAGTCTATGACAGAGGAAAGTGCAGGTTTTTATTTTTGGGGTGGCTTGGGGCCATCCCTTATTTGGGGATTGCCAATGCATGGACAATTCTTAACAAACCTCTTCAATCATTCTCTTCCATGCACAATAATATTTGAAGGGTCTGGGTTTGCCAGTACATGGAAATTCTAAGGAGTTACCTTTTTGAAAGCATTGCTTTACTTTCCATGTATAGTAGTGTAGGGTTTTCCATCATTCATCTGTCCATTCCCTCCATCTGCCATGGCCTTCATTTTTCATTTCCTTTGCTTGGTCTTCTCTCCCAAAAATATTATGGATTCTTGCAGTGATTGCACAATCACTCATCCCCAACAAGAGCCACTATTAGAACCCAAAATTTCATTAAAAACCCTAAGGTTTTCCTATTATTTTCCATAAAAAATCCATAAAAAAACTAAGGGTTTCCCCATTTTGATCTAACATTTTCACTATCTTTTCATAAGAATTCATTTTCCCCCATCCAAATGCTAAAATACCTTAGTCTTTTTTGAAATTCCTATCTTTCACATTTCCTACCACTTCATCATGCGCAATCATCAACACGCCCACGGTATGGCGGTAGTAGTTAATGGGCAAGCATAAAGCGCTTACTGTGCCACTGCATGCAGTCCAAACATAGACCGCAGTAGCGTGGTGGGTGGTAAGTTACCAGCCAGATAGCAGTTAAGAGACCCCACCGCGGTACCGCATGGGGTCATCTCAAAGACCACGGTGGCTATGGTGAACAGGTAACAGTCAGTGACAGACAAAGGTAGCAATCACCATGGTACCACCACCGATTTATGGGGAGACCACGGGGTGCTTCCACAATAATGGGTTACACTTTTTGGGACATCTTGAGTTTTGCTGAAATCAAAAATTTTTAGAAAATATAATGATTTAAGCCTTAAAAAGGTTCCATTTAAAGGATTTTAATTGAATATGGTTTGATCAAATCCACATATATAAAACCCCCTTGGATAGAAACCCGCTAGTTTTAAACCATGCCTATAATGGAGTCTCTTCTACACCTATCAAAATGCTGATAAAAAACCACTTTTGATTTACCTTTTGGGGGATCAAATTAATTTATTTAAAATTTATCTTTTGTAAACATGTAGTCATTATTATAAGCTTCCCAAAAAGTATAATTTAAAATATATTTCATTTAATTATTATATTTATTTTTTATTTGTTGTGAATGCAGGATTTTTAATAAACATCGAGGTCTTTGTTTCACACATACGAAAAAATAGGAAAAGAGAGAATTTTTTTTCTAAAAAATACATGTACACTAGATATTGATGTCTTTATTCCGACAAAAAAAGAATAAGTTAATTCAAATGCATACAAAAAAAGATATGCAGCTGAAAGTATAATATTTCCAAATTATAATTACTCTGACTTAGAAAATTTATTAAAAAATATATATGCAACAAAAAAATATAAAAACATATCCATCCACTAAATATTCGTGTGAAAAAACTTCATTTAAAAAATTAAAATTTTATCCTTTCTATAAAAAACATAATGCAGCTGAAAGTAAACATCATTTTTTGAAAATGTTGTTTCGTAGAAAATAAGTTGATAAAAATTGCATAAAATGATTCACAATTTTTTTTTAATTTTTTTTTTTAAATATAACTAGAATCTACACATAAAATCTCACAAATCACTAGTTTTTTTCATCCTCAAATTCTTAATGGTTTAGCTTCTATAGGTGTAAGAAAGTGAAGATCTGGTGAAAAATGTTGATTTCAATGTCAAGTTTGGCCAAAAAGTGTAACCCATTATTGTGGGATCACCCCGCAGTGACATCGGTAAACTGTTAGCCAATAATGAACGTGATACCACCACACCGTGACCGGTCAAAGAATCGATTGTGGTAGTGAGGTAACGGAGGGGGAAGGGGCTAGTAGTCACACTACCGTACCGTTGGAGGAGAATGTATAGACCATGGTAAGACGATTAGCAGCAAGGTGAATGGTCAACAACGAACACCACCATATTGTTGGTGGCTAAAAAAAAATGGTCGTTGAGCGATAAAGAAATAGGAGACAAAGCGGTCAAAGTCAAGGCACCGCGGCACTGTGGAGAGATAACGGGTGAACCACAGTGAGGTGGTAAAAGAAATAAAGAAAGCCATGGGGAAGTAAAAATTAAAGTAGGAAAATATATAAAGTATTAAAGTGAAAAGTAAAAGGAAAAAGTATTGTAAAATATATTTAATTTTCCGAGAGGCAACACAATTAAATATTTTAATTGTTGTCATGGAATAACAAACAATTTTACTAGAAACCGAAGGGTTGTGACCCTTGATATATAATGTATAAATATTTTGTAAAATTTGTAGGAGGGGGAGGTAGTTAGTAGGCAGTAGTTAGATTTTTCAAGAAAATGGACTAGGGAATGTAAATAATGACAATATCTTTTCTTTGAAGCAGAATCAATGGACAAACTATTTTGAATTGGAGAAACCCTTACTATGTTTAGTTTTTGTGATATAATAATTTTCATTTCTTATGTGGGATGTCTCCAACTTGAATTTTTTAAATCATTTAAATCAATGTATCAAGTATATGTTTGATATATCACAGTGCAATTTCACTATGTGTGATTTTCTTGATTGGTGTTTGCAAGGAAGAATTAAATTCTTTTAAACAAGTAACACTGATTTAGGATTTCTTTTGGATTGTTAAAGAACCCATAAGAAAATACTCCAACAAAATTTATGCAATTCATAAATTAATGGTCATATGCCAGTCATTAGAACTTTATTTCATAAAGTGCCTAGCAACTTGAATTAAGACAGAAAGGGAAAAGCATATAATTCTTTATTTTTGACTCCATTTCCCATGTGGATAGAAGACATTGATCTGCCTCAACTCAGAGATAAAATTTTATATACAAACCACTTATTCAAATCCTTTCTTTGTGCAATAGGAGTAGGAGTAGGTTTAGTAATTTTATCTATCCACTTCCCTTTGCCATTGTGGGTAGATAGTTCAAACATGAAATACATTTCAAAATATGAATCATTCATATAGGTACAGCCGCCTAGGTCTAGCACAATCTAAAGAGTAGAAGGTATAATTCCATCAATTGGCCTTGTGCATTGGCCAAAAGCATTGTGAGAGCTTGGAAAACTCTCGTGGTTCAAACCTGCATTTTTGAGACCCAGCAAGGTGAACCTAGTTCCTCTAAATAAGCAAACAATCAACCATACTATGGTAACTAAGTAACAAACACTCCCATTAATCTTGAAAAAACATATGGAAAAGGCTTCACAATCATGAGCAAACAAGGGTGTGGTACAACAAATGAACATGAAATATATCAACTCCTAGAGCAAATACTAACTGATGAACACAAAAAGGGGTCAGGATATCAAGATCCCCCTCACAATAGACATGTTCCTAAAGAATATCTAGGACTTCAGAGTGATGGTACAGTCATCTTTGAATCCCCTCCTAATATGAATGTTCTTCTTCCTAAATAAAATCCAATGATTCATAACCATGCCAATGATGAGAGGATCTCCTCAGGTCCTCCTACTCAACCTTCAACTAGAGAAGTTGGTGAATCTAGCAAACACAAAGGACCTTACAAATTACAAAAGCTGCAACCTCCTCGTCCACCACCTGAAAGTGAATGAAAGCTGCAATTTATTTTGAACAAAGAATTAAAAACATTACCACCTATGAATATATTATTCCTATATCCTAAGGATGCACAGGTTCCACAATGTGCATATCATCGTAATCTCAAACATAGTATTGATGAGTGTCAAGCATTCTAATTAATATTGAAAAACATTCACTTCGATGGCAATGTTTGCCACCAAGTGATTGCATAAGTCTAATATTGTTTCACCCATTTTCATGTAATAGTTATAGAACATCTTATTCTCACTATTACATGACCCTTCCCATCACCTACCTCAGCTCATTCTTGTCTCGCACTTAGTGGGGGAAAAAAATTGATAGCCTTCTCCTAGTAATGCATTTTTCGTTGTCTCTTAGTTTCGTTATTCACCTTCTACTTATATATACTGAGATTGGGAGGCGAATGATTTGCTCATAGGTTCACTCATGTTTTCCTTACAAATATTTTGCATTATTTCTTTTTCATTTTTTTTGTGTGATTGCATGTGCATAATGTGATCCCCCGTGATGTTTTGTTTGATGTTCTCTCTCTTTGTGATAGTCCTCTATTTGTATCTTCATTCTTCTCTATGATGTTCATCTTTTCGCTTTTATCTTTTTATTTGTCTTGTGTTTTCGTTTTGTGGATGACACAAGGAATCGTGACATTCATGTCTCTTCCATGTTGACCCAAAATGTTTTTCTTTTTCCTTTCCTTTTTCTTTATCTCTTTTTCATTTGTCTTGTGTTTTCCTTTTGGGGATGATGCAAGGTGTTGAGACACCCTTTGTCTCTTCCATGTTGACCCAAAAAAAATGTCTTTTTTTTCACTTTCTTTGTGTCATTCTTCTAGTTCTATGTGTATTTGGGGGATGATGACAGTTCCAAGCTCTCTAGAAACATTGCAACAAAGAACATACTGACCCCAAATCCATAGATCCCTTATGCATTTGGTGTTTTCATTTTGAGGGCAACCCCTCTCTTTTCCTTTCCTCTTTCATGATTAAGTCTTACTCGGAAACATATGACTTGGCATAGGGCTTTCTCAGTTGGATCTCATGTCTTCTTTCTTGTTCGAATTTTTCATTTGCTACTTTAAAGTAATTTCTCACAACATGGTGTTTAGAAATTTCTTTAAAGTGGGGGCATACATTGGCATTATTAGTTTGCATTTTCTATTTTTCTCGATTCTTGGTGAAATTTTCTTACTTCATACAATGTGTTTGTCACTTTGTGGATGAGACTGGGTGTAATGTCCTTCAAGAGTGTGATCTCTCTTAGCAAATTATATTCCTCTCAGTGGCTTGATGTGACGCACTGCATCCACTAAGCTATGAATCTTCTATTCTTTGATTGTTCCTCTCTTGGAGACATTACCTACAATGTTCCCTAAGTTAAAGACTTTGCATGAATGAAGAAAGACTCCTTTGAACATTTCCTATTTTTCATTTTTCATTTGCTTTATATGGTCACCTTGCATTCTTGTAGAGCCATCTTTTTTGTTCATGAGCTCCAAGCATATGAAGTTTTGCTTGCCTCATGAAGCTCAAAAATCATTTTTTGTGTGTGGCATGTTATTAAAGTCATCAAGAGGTATAAATTTAGTATGGTTTGAACTGGAAGCCCAATCTAAGGCATGAATTTACCCATAGCCACTTGCCTCTATGTGAGTGCATACCATCCATGAGTGTATGTTTCTCACCTTTTAAGACTTCTCACCCAAAGGACAGCCAGGAGTTCCATCACCTCAGAGTGAGTATTCTTTTTTCGAACAAACAACCTAGATCTGATCCACATTGTGATGGAAAAATGGTCAAATCTTGATCTGATTCATTTATTGCACCCTTTCTATTTTTCATCTTTAGTAGTGAGTGCTTGTGCCTTGTCATTGCTCTTTTATATCATTTTGATGTGTGTTCTTTTGTGCTTATGTTGGTTGGTCATGGGATGTTGATCCTAGGGGCTTCATTACCCCTCTTGATCATTGTCATCTCATCTTACTAGCATTGGTTCATTGGAACCCCTCTTGATGCCTGATTGTCTACTTTAGTGTGAGTTTGAAGCAAGTTCATCCTCTCACTAAACTGGGGGCTAAATGTAGTGTAGTAAAATGGATCCCTTGACATTTTCGCACTCATTTGGGTCCTTGTGGATTTTGGCTCAATGTTGCCTTGATTTAGTGTTGTAATATGGATGGGTAAAAGTACAAATCTATGTCACACTTTTATAAAGGAACCAGCTAATGATGATCTAACTTTTAATCTTGAATCACAAGAAAGTGGCATATATGTTTTTAATTTCAAATGATGTAAATTAATAAAATGTTGATTTTTTAGTATATTTTATGTCTGTATGTTTTGAAAAAATTAAAAAAAAATTTAAATGTAGTTTTTTATAAATTAACACTATAGTTTAGTTGTCGATTAAATGCTGAAAAATGAAGTTACATGAGACGTCGAGCTTTATATAGTAATTTTTATTTTTTTTCTTTCAAGTTTTTTGTGTATATTTATAACTTGAAACTTTAGGGCATGGATATTTTTTTTTTGCAATTTAAATAAATATTTAAATGTGTGTGTATTAAAACACGGTTGTTTCTTATTGATGCCAACTTTTATATTAAATATTTATGTAAAATAGAAAACAAATTATACTATCTTAATCTAGATTCTTTTATCTAGGGCATCATATTTTTAAAAAAAAAATTAATAAGTTTTAGTATTTTTCTTGACATGGTAATCAACCTAATATTTTTGTGCTAATAACCTATTTTTAGTAAAAACTAAAAAATAAAATATAAATAATAATTAAACTATTTAAATAAATATATATTTAAAAAATACACTTATGGATCTACAAAAGGATATTTTTACATTAAAAAAAATATGTTATCTATATGAGTAGGAGTTGTTGAAATGTTAAAGTTTGCAAAAAAATTCATTTTTTTAGTAAATTGGCCTCAAAGTGGTTCTACATATGCATTTAGCCAGCAATTTTAGTTGGGAAAGTTGTGAACATATTTAACTCATCTAGAATTAACCTTAGTATATCATATGTTTGAAACAAAATAGATTTAAGCTATAAATACTAAAATTCACTTGTGCTAATAAGTTGGCCGAAAGTGTGAGACAACTTTGTACTTTTACCCGGATACCACATTCACATTATGTCTTGGGCCCTTGTGAACTAATGGAATTCAATGATGCCTTGCAAAAGTTTTGTGAAGTGTTGTAACACACTTTCAGACTTTTCTAAGGTTTTATCAAATAACCAAGCATAATAAACATAATAATAATAATAATCAACCTTTATGTTGCCTTATTTGGAGTGTTTTAAAGTGTTGTAACACACTTTCACATTTCTCTAGGTTTTTCATTAATAATTGGGCTTTCTTATGCTTTAATTGGCCCTATTTTTCATCCACAAGCCTCATTTATTACATCTTTTCAAGGATAATCTCGACACCAGTCATAACCCAATCATAATTTAGGTGTTCCTAGCTTGTGTGGTCTAGATTTAGTGTCTGGGACTCATTTTCCCCCTTGGGAAAATGGGTCCCACCTAGATCTTTTGGCCCTGAAACAGGTTTTACACCTTTCTAAACACTTTTTAAAATATTCCCCGAAATTAGGCCTAGGTGGACTCTTTCACCACCTTGGGTGAATGAGTCCCATGTGGCCCAAATTCAATTTAATTCAAATTTCCAATAGGATTTTATTCTCCTAGATCTTATGTTGGCTTGTACTGTGGTAATTTTGGGAATTCTTGCATAATTGAGTATAAATACAAGTTTCTTTCACTCATATTCAACAACCTAGCATTCAAGAGATCATTTAGGAAGTTTACAAGTCATTGAGCATTCAAGTCAATTCAAGGGTAGATTATCAAGCATTCTAGAGCATTCTTCAACTATCAATCATCATGTCAAAGATTGCTTGCATCATGTTGTTTTCGAGCTAACAATTGTGATGTACGGTTTGTGATTCATGAAAGTGTTTCATTCAAATATCTATCAACATCAACAAATATTCAAAGTCTACATCCATTTGAGCCATTACTTACATGTTTGCAGCACATTATTGCTAGGGTTTGGTGAGTTACAATATTGTTATTTGTACATTCATCATTCTCCATTCATATTTTCTTTCATTTCAAGGTTTAATTACCAACAAGGGGTTTGACCAAGGAAAACCCCTATTCCCTAACCCCAAAGCATTTTCCCGTATTCTTGTGTGTGATTTGCAGGGTTAGGTTGAAGATTAGTCAAGAAGCAAAGGAGAAAATTTGTTAAATCCATAAAGTTGTCAAAGTTGTCATCAAGCCTTGGAGAAGCTTGGAGAAGGTCTATAGGTGGAAATTTGTAGTTTCGGATCCGGAAACCAATCAAAAAGAGTAGAGTAGACCAAGAGGAATGGAATCAAGTCCTGAACTTCCAGAAAAGAAAAGTGGAATAATTTGACACAAGTGGTGAATGAGTCCCACTGTAGAGGCCTAAAAAATATTTTCATAGACCTGGATACAGTTTTCGCTGAAACCTATATATGCACATTTTTCTAGAAACTGGATTGATTCACCTAGCTTGGCGAATGAGTCCTAGTCAACATCAACAATAGGTTTGCAAGTGATTCAAACATCCATTTTTCCTTCTTCAGTCTCCCAAGTGTACATTTTTAGTTTCATAGCTTTCTATTGTGTTTTGTTCATCTTTTTTAGGTCATTTAAAGTTATTTTGTATTCAATTAGGGTTTTATTTTACAAATTGCATTGCATTGTCTTTTCCAAGTCTAAACTTGGTGGTGAACCCCTCATTAGATATCACTCAGCCTATAAGACATTCCCTTTGCAATATTTCAATCTCCTTTGCATTTAAATCTCAAGGGTTTGTTCTTGCGTGAAGAGTGAAGACTGACTCTCTCCTTTTAGGTCCAAAAACCTAGAGGTGAAAGAGAGTCCAACAATTTTTCTTCTTTTAATTTTCAAAGGACAATAAACAAGACCACTAGTCTTTTCTTGCACATGAGGCTCTATAGGGTTAAAAATACCTTGTTCTCAAGCACCACATCATTTTCCACTGTAAAAAAGTTGTTTCATCATTTTAGAACATTTTTCATAAAGCTCTTTAGGATTCAAAGGTTGTCGATAGTCAATTTCATCAAAGTTTGTTGTGTATGTTGTCTTTTCTTCTAAAGTGGTTGAGGTGGATGATTTTGAAGGGTCTTCTAAATTTTGTGTTGACATTACCACTTGTTCTTTTCCCTTTTCAGAGTCTTTGTTTATGATCTTGTATTTTCCCATGAATGTTGGTGTGAAGTCTAAGGAACCCCAATCATCTTCTAACAGTTTCATGACTTCCTCAATGTGTTTTTCTTTGTCTTTCTATTGCACAGGTTCTACTTGTGTGGTTGGTGTTAATGTTTTCAAAGATTTTTTTTTCTCAATGTTCAAAAAACTATTTGAGTTAGTGTTAGCTTCAAGTGTGCACACATTGTTGTTGTAGATGTATTTCATTTTATGATGAAGAGTAGAAGGCACCCCATTCATTGCATGAATTCACTATCTACGTAAAAGAAGATTATATGGAAGATCGTGAGGCATAACATGGATCGGTGTTTCTAATGTGGCCTTTCTAGCTGTAATAGGAAAAGTGATCACACTGAGCTGTTGTTTTCCTATATTTTCAAATCCCTTAATAGATAAAGAATCAGGATGAATTTTTTATTTATCCATGCCAAGCCTATCCAAAAGGGTCACACTACACACATTAAGGGAGGAGAAATTGTTAACAAGGGTTTTCTTTATGCCTCTTCCTTTGTTGTGAACAATTACCACGAAAAAATCATTTTGTTTTTTCACTTCCAAAGGGGGGAGTTCACTTTGGTAGAAAACAATGTCAACATTTATTCCTTGAATCAAGGCTGCTATGTCATTCAGTTGCATGTTAGAAGGGATAGGAACTTGTTGCAAGGATGTTTAAAGCATAGTGTGATAATTAGGTGAATTTTTAATTAGGTCCCATAGGGATGTCTTTGTAGGAGTATTCTTAATTTTTTCAACAAGATCATACTCCTTCCCACTATGCAAAGGAAAATGAGGATTGGGTAAGATAGGACTAGGCAATGGGAGGGATGTCTAAGGTGTTTGTTTTGGTTATGGGTTGTTTCTAGTATTATATGTATGAGCAACGATGTTCATCTTAGGTGGGTAAAGGATAAGTTTAGGTTTGTTTTAGGGTTTTTTTTGTGTGATGGTGGGTAAAGAATTAGAGGATTCTTAGGATATCCCATAGGGTATGTAGGAGGTCCAGTAATCAAGGAGGATCTAATGGAAACTTGTGCATTCATAACCTCAGCGGTCTTTGTTTGATGTATTTTTAATAAAGCAAAATCTAGAATAACCTTTTTATCATTATATAAGGAAGCCAAAATGTTGTCATTTTCTTGCACCATGATATCCTCCCTATAAGGAGAGTTGTTAGGAGAACTACAAATCGAATTTTCTTGACATTCAAGGATTGGTTCTTCCAAAATGACTTCATCGTAAGTAGGGGAGTGATCAATGGTTGAATTGTCTTGCTCAATAAGGGTTTCCCTAGATGAAGAGGGAAAACTAGCATTCTCATGACTTTCATCGATCAAAGTGTCTTCTTCACAAATAGGATAGATACTAGGAGAAGGAAAAGTATGATTTTCATGATCATTTATAATTTAATTCCTTTGTTCCCTAATATCTTCCAAAATAGGATAGGTAGGGGAAGGATCATAAAAAGGGTTGTTATAGACCTTAAATATTTGATCATCTAACACCAACATATCCTAATAATTTACAATCTCATCCTCTTCTACTAAATCATTCGCACAAGAAAAGGGAGAAGGGAAATTAGGTAAGGTGGTGTCTAGAAATGTGTTTATGATGTCATTCTCTTATGCTATAATATCTTCCAATGTAGGAGAGTTTATAGAAGAGGAGATTTCAACAATGTCACGATTCTCAATGATTGCATCTTGTAACACCAAAAATACCTTTGTCAAATCTAGGAGAGGTATTAGGAGAAGAGAAACTATGATCATCAAGATTGTCTATATTTTCATCTTCTTCTATCACATCATTCCCACAAATAGGAGAGATAAGAGGGGGGGTAGGTTTAAGTCAAGCATCACCATTTTCACTCTCTTGCACTAAGAGACTCTCATAACTAGGGAATGTATTGAATGAATGGATAACATGCTTATTGACTAAATTTTTCTTTGAAAACTTTGAAAAGATCGAAACTAACATTTTTGAACAATAATCTATGCAAACTCAAAATGCAATGTAAAGACCCAAAATGAAATGCAATTTTCAAAATTTAACAAGGTAATTTACTAATTACACTATCAAATTATCTAAAAATGAAATGTTGTGAATAAAAATTTGGAATTAAGCAATGCATGAAATGGACAAATTTAAGCTATATTTTGTAAAATGCATGAAACAAAAAGTCAACCCATTGAAATAGATAACCAATGGAAGCAAACAAAAGTGAAAAAACAAAGTTTTCAATGCTATAAAAGGAAATTTTAGATGCACTCTAGGACTAATTCTCCCAAGGTAGCGAATGAGTCCTAGTAGGGATTTTTTTTCAAAATTTTCAAAAAAATTTAATTAATTTTTATTCATTTTATGTTGTATGATCTGTATTCTAATTGAAAATGTATATTTTGTTTGAATTTTAATGATTTGAGATGGAAAAATGCAATCTATATGAACTTTCACTAATGCGAAAATTAGAAACCCTAGATTCCCATTAACTAATGCAAACTAGATCTAGGATGATGATGGAATCCAAATCAATAAAGAAAGTATTATAAATGTAGGTTCACCAAAATATAAGATAGAAATTTATTGGCACTGAGGGGTTTTAAGTCCTAGGGCAACAAGCTTTCTATGCTCCAAATTCAAGGACAAAACCCTAGAGATCTCAACCTCAAGCAGGAAAAGGAGAAAGAGATCTTGTAATAGGTTTGTCCTAGGGTCTGATTATGAATTAAGGAGGGGTTCACCACCAAGCTAGGGCTTTGAAACACAAATGAAATGCAAGTTGTAATGTCTAAACCTAGTGATGCATGAAACTTAAATGAAATGACCTATAAATGCAAATAAATTATAACATCAAACTGGAAAAGTACATAGGAGTACTTGTAAACCTGAGAGAGCTTGAATGGAGACTTGAAATGATGAATAACCTAAAATTTGGGCCTATTGGTACTCATTCGCCAATTAGGGTGAATCAGTCCCAGATTAGGGTTTTTGCACAAAAATAGATTTTTAGAAAAAGGGTATTCGAAACTATAAAAATCTCAAAATTGACCTAAACTTGGACTCATTTGCCATTCTAGGCGAATGATTCCAATTAGGGTTTTCTAGAATTTCAAATTCTGAATTTGGTCTTCAATGTCTTCTCTTTCTATCCAACTTTGTTTCTAGATCTAAAACCCTGATTTCTAACATATAGATGAATTTTTGGTGAAGATTATGACCTTGCAAATGGGGAGAAAACTCCAACAACTTTCTCCAAACTTGTAACCTAATTTTCAATGATTATTCAAGTCTTCAAAGCACCTATATCTGAAATTACACAGAGAGAGAGAGAGAGAGAGAGAGAGAGAGAGAGAGAGAGAGAAAAGTGTTGATTGTTAGGGAATAGGGGTTTGCCTTGGTCAAACCCCTAGTAGGTAATTAAACCAAATGATGAGACAATGAAATGAAGGCATGAAACATGAAACAAAGAACATGAATCATGGACAATGATACCTTGAAAAATGCCTTGTAAATGATGTCTTGTAAATCTACAACTCAACATGAAATTTCCATGAAGGATATAGATCTCGATCTTGATAATAGGTGTAGAATAATGGTTGATCTTGGATCTTCAATGCTACATCACAACACTGGCTGAATAAAATTCTTGATTCTTAATATCCTTGACATGATGATGGATCTTGAATTGTTGCAACAATTGATGAATAATTTTACCCTTGAATGCTCTCTAGATGATCTTGTGAAGTCTTGGAATGCTTAACTCTTGAATTCTTGATAACATGTACAACTTATGAAATAATGGTTTGAAATCTGATTTATATAGGCAATCTATCTAACATCTCATGTATTAGATCCCAAAGGCCAACATACATAAAATTTAAACCTAAAACCCAAATTTTCTTGCTCAAAACCTTGAAAATAGGCCAAATGCGACTCATTCACCAAGCTGGGTGAATGGGTCCCACCTAGATGGGACTCATTCACCCAAAGTGGTGAATGGGTCCCATAGGGCCTATTTTGATTGCTAAAGTGTCAGGGAGTGTGTAAATTAAGCTTATTTGTTGATCTTGTTAGTTTTTTGATGAAAAATGCCTTGGGATGCATAACATGGGGTCTTCGAGACCTATATTAAGGTCATAAATGCAAGAGAGCCCAAAATCCAATGTGAAAGTGTAAATAAATACAATTTACAACAATAAATTGAGGAAAACATAGGTCTATTTAGCTTAGAATGGCCCAAAATCCCATGTGAATGTGTACAACACATCACAACACTATATTAGGTCCACTTTAGTTTAAAAGCCTCTCAAATTTAATGTGAAGGTGTAGATAAATACACTTTAAAAAACTAAATTAAGGAAAAGTTAGGTTTATTGAGCTTTAAAAGGGCCCAAGACCTAATGTGGATGTGTGAAACTCATCACAACACTAGATCAAGGTGATATCAAGTCCAATTTATCATTAATTATTCCCAAATTAGGTGAAATTCTACTATTTCCAAGGGGTTCAATTTTCATCATTATAGATCTATAGACTAAATACAAATGCAATTTTCAGATGGTCTTCAATGATTTGAGATGCAAAAATGCCACTTATATGCACTTTCACTAATTCAAGATTTAGAAACCCTAGAATTCCAATTAACTAGTGTAAACCCTAATGCAATGTTAATGTAAGCAAGATCTAGGATGATGATGCACTTCAAATTAGAAATGATGTGTTCTAAATATAGGTTCACCAAATTTAAATGAAGGAAAATGGTTGATACTTATGGTTTGGGACATAGAAAAACACATTTCACAATGATTCATTCAAGGAAAACCCTAGAGATCCCAATCTAAAGTATGCAAAGGAGAAAGAGATCTTGCAATAGGGTTGTCCTAGAGTCTGATTATAAATTAAAGAGGGGTTCACCACCAAGATA
This sequence comes from Sequoiadendron giganteum, assembly GCA_007115665.2. Classification (NCBI taxonomy): domain Eukaryota; kingdom Viridiplantae; phylum Streptophyta; class Pinopsida; order Cupressales; family Cupressaceae; genus Sequoiadendron; species Sequoiadendron giganteum. The sequence continues at coordinate 125,180,375 of CM021101.1, read as the reverse complement.
GGGCTTGGATAGACTAATGAAATGCAGATCCAAGTGCTTAAACCTAATGCAATGCAATACTTCACTAAATGACCTAAAATGCACGTAAAACCATAATAGAAAGCTGAGAGATGAAAGGTGTGCACTTGGAAACCTGAAGAGGATTGGATGAAGCTCTGAAATGTTGAAAACACTAAATTTAAATCTGGTCGTGACTCATACACTAGATTGGGTGATTTAGTCCCAGATTAAGGTTTATAGGTAGGAACATGTTTCTAGCATTGTAGATTCTGGATTTACAAAAATCTAGAAATTTTCCTATACTGGGACTCATATGCCAGAAGTGGGATATCAGTCCAGTTAGGGTTTTCTAGAGATTCAAAGTCTGGTTCTACTCTTCAATGTCTATTTTATCCTTTCCACTTGATTTTTAGATCGAAAACTCTGATTTCAACTTGTAGATGTCTTCCAATGATCTCTAATGCAGGTGACAACTTTGAACACTTTGACAACTTTCTCTGAAATTTTTCTTCAATGTGTCTTCAACCTAGATCTTCAAATCACACACTAAAGAGAAGGAAAAAATGTTTTTTTTTTAGGGGAAAGGGGTTTGCCTTGGTCAAACCCCATTTTTTTAATCAAAACTTGAAATGAAATAAAATATGAAAAGAGAATGATGAATGAAAAAAATGCAATGTTGCAACTCACCAAGTTCCCTAGCAATAAAGTGCTATAAACATGTATGAAGTGGATCCAATGGATGTAGATCTTGACTCTTGCTTGAATGTGATAGATCTTGACTTGAATGCTAGCTTGAATCATGAAACCCTACATCACAATTGTTAGCTCAAAAATAAACATGATGCATGATGACTTTGACATGATTCTTGATGCTTGAATAATGCTCCAAATCACTTGATAATCTACCCTTGAATACTATTTTAAACACTTAAATGCTCTTGTGAACTCCAGTTTGCTAGAATACATGAATACTTGAAAGCTTGGGATGAAAATGAGTCAAATAAATTTTTATTTATACTTGTTTATGCCAAATGTCCCAAAATTACAACACTGCAAGCCAACATTAGATCTAGGAGAATAAAATCCCATCAAGAATTTGAATTAAATTTAATTTTGGGCCACATAGGACTCATACATCAGAAGTGGCATATGAGTCCCATTAGGCCTAACTATGGGACACATTTTTAAAAATGCCTAGAATGATACAAAATCCATATTGGGACCCAAAAACCTAGGTGGGACTCATAAGCCCAAGGTGGCGTATGAGTCCCAAATCACTAAATCTGGGCCACACAACCTAAAAACACCTAAATTATGATTGGATCTTGGTTTATGTAGGGATTATCCTCAAAAAAGTGCATTAAATGGGGATTCTAGATGCAAAATAAGGCCAATTATTTAATAAAACCCTAGAAAAGTGTGAAAGTGTGTTACAACAGTTCACAAAACTCTAAATAAGGCACCAATAAGCTCATTTAGTTCACAAGGGCCCAAGACCTAATGTGAATATGTTAGACACATTACAACACTAAGTCAAGGCCATGTTAGGGAGTACTTTTTTCGTCATTACATATTGAAACTATATCAAAACAATGGAAGACAAAAATTAACCACTTAGAAAATGAAGTAATAGATAAGAATATTTTATCATAAAAAGAAAAGAAGGTTAATTTTTAAGGTTCCTTTCATTACATCATTAATACTGTCTAATTAAGAAAAAGGTTTTCATTACTATAATTGCATGCTAGAAAAAATTGGGTGTTATGAAACCTACAATCCACATACTACTGCAGAACCCTCTACATGTAAGATAAAAATTGAAATAACCAAAAATAGTTTATTTTTGTTTAAGGTCTGATTTTTAAGGTTTCCATTACATTCATAGTATTTTCATAATTCACATGTTGGTAAACATTGAGTGTTAAAAAGCCTGCCACCCACATACTCTTGTGAAACCCTATATAGAGAACAACCCTATTGGTTACTCACTCCTCAAGTGAATTTGGATAGTTTAATGTATTCCCCACCTGAAAATCCTCCCCATCCTCCCCACCTTGTAGCTTTGAAGTTGCAGAAGGAAATAACTAACAGGGGAGAATGTGTTTTCCAACACTACAAATAATGTGAGCATTTTTTTTCCAATTAGATGAAGAAAGTGAAATGCCATTTTTACTGTACCAAATATTTTTCCTAAATTTTGAAGGTTGGCTTCATTACATTCTTCGTATGTATGAAAAAAAAAATTCATAGGGAAATAAAGTTGATAGTGGAAAGTGTATTTTCCAACACTACAAATAATGTGAGCATTTTTTTTTTCCAATCAGATGAAGAAAATGAAATCTCATTTTGACTACACCAAAGAATTGTAAAATTTGAAGGTGGACTTCATTACGTTGTAGCTGCATACGAAACAAAAAAATCTCATAAGGAAATAAATGATGGGGGACAATGTGTTTTCCAACACTGCAAATAATGTGAGCATTTTTTTGTTCCAATCAGACGAAGAAAGTGAAATACCATTTTTATTGTACCAAAGAGTTGTAAAATTTGAAGGTACACTTCATTACATTGTTGGTGCATACAAAACCAAATCATTTCATAAGGAAATAACTGAAAAGGGATAGTGTGTTTTCCAACACTCCAAATAATGTGATCATTTTTTGTTCCTAGAAGACGAAGAAAGTCAAATACCATTTTTACTTTACCAAAGAGTTGTTCTAATATTTTAAGGTGTACTTCATTACATTGTTGGTGTGTACAAAACAAAAAACTTTTCATAAGGAAATAACTAACAAAGGACAATACATTTTCTAACATTGCAAATAATGTGACCATTTTTTTGTTTCAATCAGATGATGAAAGTGAAATGCTATTTTTATTGTATCAAAGAGTTTTTCTAAAATCTGAAGGTGGAATTCATTGCATTCTTGGTACATACAAAACAAAAACTTTTCATAAGGAAATAATTGATAGGGGATAGTGTGTTTTCCAACACTTCAAATAATGTGAGCAGTTTTTTGTTCCAAATAGATGAAGAAAATGAAATGCCATTTTTACTGTACCAAAGAGTTGCTCTAAAATTTGAAGGTGGAATTTATTACATTCTTAGTGCATATGAAAGAAAAACTTTTCATAAGGAAATAACTGTCAGGGATAGTGTATTTTCCAACATTGCAAATAATGTGAGCTTTTTTTTGTTCCAATCATATGAAGAAAGTGAAATGTCATTTTTACTCTACGAAAGATTTTTTCTAAAATTTGAAGTTGGAATTCATTACATTCTTGGTGCATACAAAACAAAAACTTTTCATAAGGAAATAACTGGCAGGGGATGTAGTATATTTTCCAACACTGCAAATAGTGTTAGCATTTTTTTGTTTCAATCATATGAAGAAAGTGAGATGCCATTTTTATTGTATCAAAGAGTTGTTCTAAAGTTTTAAGGTGGAACTCATTAAATTGTTGGTGTGTATGGAATAAAAAAAATTCATAAGGAAATAACTGATAGGGGATAGTGTGTTATCCACATTGCAAATAATGTGAGCATTTTTTTCTTCCAATCATATGAAGAAAGCGAAATTCCAATTTTACTCTACTAGAGAGTTGTTATAAAATTTGAAGGCAAACTTCATTACATTCTTGGTGTGTATGAAACAAAAAAATTTCATGAGGAAATAACTGATAAGGGATAGTGTATTTTCCAAAATTACAAATAATGTGAGCAGTTTTTTGTTCCAATCATATGAAGAAAGTGAAATACCATTTTTTTGTATCAAATATTTTTTTCTAAATTTTTAAGGTGGAATTAATTACATTCTTGGTACATACAAAACAAAAAAAATTCATAAGGAAATAATCGATAGGGGATATTGTGTTTTCAAACACTGCAAATAAAGTGAGATTTTTTTGTTCCAATCATATGAAGAAAGTGAAATACCATTTTTATTATACCAAAGAGTTGTTCTAAAATTTAAAGTTGGACTTCATTACATTCTTGGTGTGTATGAAATAAAAAAAATTCATAAGGAAATAATTGACAAGGGACACTGTGTTTTCCAATGTTGCAAATGATATAAGCTTTCTTTGTTCCAATCATATGAAGCAAGTGAAATTCCATTTTTACTCTACCAAAGAGTTCTAAAATTTGAAGGTGGAATTCATTAAATTATTCGTGTGTACTAAAAGAAAACTTTTCATAAGGAAATAATTGATAGGGGACAGTGTGTTTTCCAACAATACAAATAATGTGAGTATTTTTTGTTCCAATCAAATAAAGAGAGTGAAATGCTATTTTTAATATGGGTTGTAGGTTTCATAACACCCAGTATTTTCAAATATTCAATTATAATAATGAAATCCTTTTATTTATTAGAGAGTATGGATGTAATGAAAGGAACCTTAAAAATTAATCTCCTTTTCTTTGGATGATAAAATCTTCTTCTTATCTCTTACATCCTTTTCTAAGTGGTTAATTTTAGTCTTCCATTGTTTTGATATAGTTTCAACACTTCCAATTAGAGGGGAGATCAAGAAAGTAGAGAGGGAAGGGCAGAGATAACTAGATAGAGGGGACAAGTTTGGATAGATTTATAGGATGGAGGAGGGATACGAATAATTTTTTTGGGTTGGTATGGTAAGGATAATTCATCCACTTCTACATTTCCATTTACGTATTACACCTAGTGAGTGAGGGAGGGAGAGAGAGAGAGAGGGAGGGAGGGAGATAGGGAGTGGTAGGGTAGGACGGATAGAAGATAGGGACTGGTAGGTTGAGAAGGATAGAGGGAGGAAGAGAAAGAGGCAAGGAGGGAGATATAGAGAGGTAGGTTAGGTGAGGAATATGTAGAGAGATTTAGGGAGAGATGGAGGGGTAGGTTGAGAGAGATAGTGGAGAGAGGTTGTGTGTGTGTGAGGGAGAGAAAGGGTGAAGGAGGGAGATAGTGTGTGGTAAGGTGGGATGAATAGAGGTACATATAGAGAGAGGGTTGGAGATATATGTATAGAGAGAGTAAGAGAGAAGGAAGGAGGGAGTGAGGCAGGGAGGGAGAGAGAGAGAGAGAAAGAGGGAGGGAGAGAGAGATAAAGAGGGAGGGAGAGAGAGAGGTGTAGATAGAGATGGGTAAGGTGCAAGGAATAAATATAGATGTAGGTAAATCTAGATACAAAGGTAGGGTGAGAGAGGTATAAAGAGAGAGCTCTAGTGTGTGTGAGAGAGAGATGGGGGAGGTAGAGGTAGAGAGACTTGGGTTGGTAGAGAGAGGGATTCTTATTGAATATAACCCATGTATATATTACAATTGTTACTATATGGTTTTTCATCATGTTTATATCAAATGTTTTTAATATTTTTTATAGGATTAAAATTCTAATTCTAACCTATTTATTGTAACATATTTGTGGCTATTTATCAAATCTAACAGATCTAATTATATCTCTAATATTTGAAATTTACATAAAGATAAGTTATCCCATGAATTTGGATAGATAGGTAGGGATCTTCATATATTTCTTTGATAGAAAATAAAATCAATTGAACAAAAATATTGAAAATATATTTCATATTTGGCAACGTAGGGAGGACATGTAGATAGATAAGATATGAGGACCAATGAGAGAATCAGTTGGGTGGAGACAATCTCCCTCTCTCTCTCCCTCACACATACACACAACCTCTCTCTACCTACCCCTACCTCCATCCATAAATCTCTCTATACCTACCTCTCCTACCCTACCACTTCCTGTCTCCCTCCTTCCCTCTTTCTCTTCCTCCCTCTATCCCTCCCACACTACCACTTCCTATCTCCCTCCTTCCCCCTCTCTCTCCCTATCACGCACACACAAACTCTCTCCACCTACCCCTCATTCCCTCCCTCCCTAACTCTCTCTATACCTATCCCTCCGACCCTCCCACTCCCTATATCCCTCCTTTCCTCTATCCCTCCCATCCTACCACTCTCTATACCTCTCTCTATCTCCATCCTTACTTATTTCTCTCCCTCCCTAATGATGGATGAATAATGAAAGGACTATGATGGATGAAATATTCTTATATAAATTTATTTTTATTAGCCTAAAATTAACCAAATGGAGTAATACAATGATGATATATGTTAGGTTTAGGAATGATGGATTAATCCAAAGAGAGACATAAATTTGGTGTTAGTAAGTGGATCATTCCTATCTCACTCTCATATATATTATTGTGAAGGACTTTTTAAATAACATGCACTAGAACCTTTTACCTAGCCTTTATTTTTTAAGGAAGGTAAGAATTTCATGAAATCATTGGTTGCATCAATGATATATGATTCCATATGAAAATTACCTATATTTTTATCCTTTACAAATTATTTACTAAGAGGTACAAAAATAAAATTTCAATATAGTTTGGAAGAACTTATTTCTCTAAAGTCTCTCTCTCAAGTCTCTCCCTCCTACCCCCTCATCCTCTCTTGGGTCTCTCTCCCTCTCTATCTCTCCCTCTATCTCTTTCCCACTCCCCCTCTCTCATTACCTCTATCTCTCCCACTCTCTCTCTCTCTCTTCATATCTCTCACCCCCTCTATATCTCTCCCACTCCCTCCCTCTCTCTCATTCCCTCTATCTCTCTCTGTCACTCTCTGTCACTCTCCCTCTCTCTTAGGTCTCTCCCTTCCAGCCCCTCTCCCTCCCTCTCCCCCCACCCCCACCCTCTCTCTCTCTCTCCCCCTCTATCTCTCTCCCACTCCCTCTCTCTCTCACTCCCTCTATATCTCTCCCAATCTCTCTCTCTCTCAAACCTCTCCCTCCCACAACCTCTCCCTCTCTCTCTGAAGTCTCTCTTCCTACCCCCTTTCCCTCGCTCACATCTCTCTCTCTCTCTCTCTCTCTCTCTCTCTCTCTCTCTCTCTCTCTCTCTCTCTTTGACTCCCTCTATCTCTCTCCCACTCTGTCTCTCTCTATCACTCCCTCTATCTCTCTCCCTCTCCCCCTTCTCTCTCTCTTTGTCTCTCTATCTTTGTCCCTGTCTCTATCTCTATATTTATCTCTACTCTAATCCCTTTTCTCTATCTCACTTATCCCTTTATCATTCCCTCCCTCTCTACCCTAATCCCTCAACCCTCAACCCTCAAACCTTAAATCGTCAACCCCTATACCCTCTACCCTCAACCTTAAAACTTCAACCCTTAACCATTAAACTTTCTACCCTCTATCCTTAATCCAATACCCTCTACCCTCAACCCTATACCCTCTACCCTTAAACCCTTAAAAAATTAAAATCTCCACCCTCAACCCTAAAACTTCTACCCTCACCCCTCAACCCTTAAAACCCAAACCCTTAAACCCTCAAACCTATACCCTCAACTCTTATCCCTCAACCCTATACCCTCAACCCTCAACCCTCAACTCTTAAATCCTAAAAATGATAGGTCATAAACCCTATACCCTCATCTCTCTTTTTACTTCCCTCCTCTTCTCTCCTCCTCTCTATCTCACTTCTCCCTCCATCTCTCCCTCTCTCCATCCCTCCCTCTCTACACTAATCCCTCAACCCTATAACCTCAATCCTCAATCCCTAAACGGTTAATTGTTAAACCTTAATCCCTCAACCCTCAACCCTTAAACCCTAATCCCTCAACCCTTAAGGCCTTAAACCCTCAACCCTCTACCCTCTACACTATACATTAAGCCTTGAACCCTCAATTCTCAACCATCTACCATATACATTGGATCCTCAACCCTTTACCCTAAAACCTATATACTCAACTCTATACCATAAACCTTCAACCCTAATCCCTCAACCTTGAACCCTAAACCTCATCCCTCAACTCTTAAACCCTTAAAATATCAACCCTTAACCCCTTAACCCTTAAATGCTTAAACTCTTAAACCCTCAACCCTCTACCCTATACATTGGAACCTCAATGCTAATCCTCAACCCTATAGGTCCTCAACCTCTATCCCTCTCTCTCTCTATCTATCTCACCTCTCCCTCCCTCCCTAAACCTTTAAACTCTCTACCCTAATCCCTCAACCCTATACCCTTAACTCTTTAACCCTTATATTATCAACCCTTAACCCTTAACCCTCTTCCCTCTACCCTCTACCCAATACCCTAAACCCTAATCCCTCAATCCTAAGCCCTCAACCCTTAAACCCTTGAACCCTTAACCCTCAACCCTACACCCTAAACCCTAAACCTTAAACTCTAATCCCTCAAACCTAAGCCCTCAACCCTTAAACCCTTGAACCCTCTACCCTAAACCCTCAACCTATAATCCCTAAACCCTTACTCCCTCAACCCTAATCTTTAAACCATCAACTCTTAAACTCTAAACCCTCAACTCTTAATTCCTCAACCCTAATCCCTCAACCCTCAACCCTCAACCATTAAACCCTAAAATCTCAATCCCTACCCTCTAACCTATACATTGGACTCTCAACCTGAATCCATCAACCCTATACCATCAACCCTCTACCCTCTACCCTAATCCCTTAACCCTTAAACCCTTAAACTATCTACCCTAATCCCTCAACTCTTAACCCTTAATCCCTTAACCCTAATCCCTCAACCCTTAAACCCTCGACTCTCTACTCTCTACCCTCTACCCTATACACTAAACCATCAATTATCAACCCTCAACCCTTAATCCCTCAACCCTCAAACCTTAAACCCTAAACCCTCAACCCTTAAAACCTCTACCCTATACATTGGACCCTCAACCAGATACCCTCAAACCTATACCCTAAACCCTCTACCCTCAACCCTAAACCCTCAACGCTCAACCTTTAAACCCTAAACCCTTAAACCCTCTACCCTCAATCCTAATCCCTCAACCCTATACCATCAACCCAATACCCTAAAATCTCACTGCTATAGGACACCAACCGTATACCCTACATGTTAGATCCTCAATGCTCATCTCTCTCTATCCTTTCCTCCTCTTCTCTCCTTCTCTCTATCTCACTTTTCCCTCCATATCTCCCTCCCTCCATCCCTCCCTCTCTACCCTAAACTGTGAACCAGACTATATGCTCAACCCTTAAACCCTTAAAAACTCAACCCTAAAACCTCTACCCTTAAACCCTCTACCCCAACCCTCAACCCTAAACCCTCAAACCTAATCCATCAACCCTATACAATCAACCCTTAAAATCTCTACCCTCAACCCTCAACCCTCAACCCTCAACCCTTAATGCATCAACCTTAATACCTTAACCCTTAAACCCTAGACCCTAAACCATTAATCCCTCAACCCTGAATCCCTAAACCCTCACATGTCAACCCTTAATCCCTCAACCCTAATCCCTCAAACCTCAAACCTCAACCCTTAAACCCTAATCCCTCAACCCTTATACAATATACTCAATTCTAAACCATATACCCTATAAATTGGATCCTCAACCATATACCCTATACATTGGAACATAAACCCTAATCCCTCAACCCTATACCCTCAAACCCTATCTCTCTCTCTCTCCCTCCATCTCTCCTACCCTCTCTAATTGTCTCTATTTACCCTCTCCCTCTTTCTATGTACCTCTCACTCAATCAATCCCTACCACTCTCTCTATCACTCCTTTTATTTCTCTATCTCTCTCTCCCTCTATCCCTCCAATCCTACCTAGCTAAGTCCCTCTCACTCCAACCCCTTCTCTCCCACTCCCTCTCTCTTAGGTCTCTCCCTTCCCCCCCATATTCCTCTCTTAGGTCTCTCTCTCTCTACCTCTCTCTCTCTCAAGTCTCTCCCTCCCTCTATCCCTCCCACCCTACATAGACAACTTTCTCTCTTAAAATTCTTCCTCCATCTAAAGACATACATACATACTTACAAGTAGACATACATATATAGAGGCATACATAAATACTTACATACATACAAGCATACATACATATGTACATACAATCTTACATACATACATACATATAGATACATTGATACATAGATACATGTCATACAAGCAAACATACATACAAACACACAAATATATATACATACATTCAATACATTGGAATTTAACACAAAGAAATACATAACATGAGTGTGTTATAACATGCTCATGTTATGTCTTGCTAGACATGTCTTGGGCACAAATTCATAAAACATGTCAAAACTAAGAAGTAACGCGAGCACATTATAATGCACTTATGTTATTTCTTTCTTTGGGAATCCCTAAGCCTTGGGCTTGGTATTTTCTTTGGAATACCAACCTAAAGGCTTGGAGTGCCTTCCCAATGTACAAAGATGTGTTTTTGTAAATTCTACAATATTTCACATAATCATGTATGTGCTAAGCATCGATTTTACATGTGTGTCAAGGTCAAAAAAATTAAACACTTGGGTAATGTTAGGCTCTCTCTTAGCTATCTAACGATGTAATTTTTTTAACATTTTAACAATGTTAAGCCTGTGATCTATAATTTCTTTTGTTTGTGTGTTTGTTTTTGGTAAAAACTAGTGTTTGGTATTTTTTCGTAATAAATTAATCGTTCATCAAAATTTCAAATAAATTAAATTTTTAGAAACTAGAATCAATTCTACACATTAAAAAAATGGATTTTCAATTAGTTTTCAAAATTTATAGGGGTAGCATGGCCAAAATTTTGTTTTTTAGGAAGTGTCCACTTGGAAAATTAGTAAAAAATCAAATTAATTCATTAAAACATTATCAAAAAATTGGACATAAACTACATACTATTAGTTAATTTCTCATTGAAGTGATTTTAAAAATACTAAAAAATACTTAACCTTTTGAGGGAGCCACAAAAGTTGTTCTGTTATGTTTTTTGGACAAAAACAACACCAATTTCTATGGTCCCCTCTTTTGAACCACTTAATCTCTACTATTTTCAAAATAAATTAGTAGTTTAGAAAGTAGACTCAGAGCACTATGATCCTTGTTATTGTTGCATCTCAAAATTTTGAGTGTAACTATCCTCAATTTCATGTCCAAGGTCATTATTTCCTAATTTCAAAAACAAAGCGGCCACTTAAGACCCCTTTTTGGACCCCCATCTTTTTCCACTTACCCATCCTATGTTAAGTATAAATATAAGGTTATTTCACTATGTTTTCACCTAGAATCTCATAAGCAATCAAGAATAATTTCACAAGAATGCTTCAATAGTTCACAAGATCATTTCTAAGGTATTCAAGGGCATATTTATAAAGTTTATTGCAACAATCAAAGGTTATATAATAATGTAAAGGCATAGTGCATCATGCATGTTGTTGAGCTAATATATGTTGATGTAGCATTGGAGATCCTTTTCAAGCATTGTGTCATGTCAAATTCTATGATGAAGATCTACATACATTCAGGCTACTTCATGCTAGATTGTTGATTTTTCATCCAACATTTCATCCAAGGTATCTTTGTTTTATGTTTCATGTTTCATCCTCCATGTTTCGTTATTTCATCATAAGGTTTAATTACCAAAATGGGGTTTGACCAAGGAAAACCCCTATTCCCTAACAAATCAACATTTACCTTCTCCTTTAATGTGTGATTGCAAGTTTTAGGTTGAAGATCAAGTGGAAAGAAAAAGTTGCAAAAGTTGTCATCTTTCTTCCAAGATCATGGAGAGTACCATATATAATTTATTTCCAACTTTTGAGAGTTGAACACCTAGGATCTAGGAGTACAAACATTGAAGAACAAGTCCCAAAATTGATTTTCCAGAACCCTAGTTGGTACCTATTTGCCACTGGGCAAATGAGTCATGAGTGAGGCCCAAAAAGGTACTTTTTCCAATAGGTACACAACATTTTACCATCTCAAAACCTATATTTTTACTATTATATCAATTAGGTTCGATTTATGATTGTCAATTGCACATTGTACCACTCATAATTGAGTGAAACAACATAGCAAAAATTAGGTGTGCCCATTTATTAACCCCATTTTAGGTTCACCTACATTTTTCATTGTTTCATTTTGGTGAACCCGACTTAAGCATTGTATTTTTGTGATTTTGGAGTCTCTTTTCATCTTAGATTAGATCTTGCATTCATTTGCATTGAGTTAGATCTCATTTAGAGTGTCTTATTTTGCATTCAAATTTGCATCTCATCTAAGGTTTTAGGATTGCATTGTTTGCATTCTTTAAATATGAAAAATACAAAAAAAATTAGTCATCTTGCATATCATTTAGATCACATAAACTTGCACTTTAAAATAAAACAAAAATTGCATATCAAACTAGGTCTTTTAGTTCATCATTTTGTCACATTTTCAACTTGCATTTCACGTTGCATTTACATAAATCTAAACCTAAAACTTATTGTAGCAAATTGAATCTAAAAAAGTAATTCTAGAAAAGACTTGAAAATCTATAAAAAATATTTTCAAAACCCTAATCTAGGATCCATTCGCCCTAGAGCGAATGAGTCCCTGGTCATACATAAATCTACATTTCTAAAATTTTAAAACTTCATTTTTGTGCTTTTGTTTGTTGTTATTAGATCTCTATTACAATTTGCTTAGTTTTTGTTTCATTCAGCTCATGAGATCTAGCTTAATTTGGTACATTTGGTGCATTGCTTAATTTCAAAATTTCTTTTAGAACATTTAATTTTCATATTGTTGCATATTTTAATTAGTAAATTACCTTGTGTACACATCTAAAAATGGTCACGGTTAACCAAACTTGTTAATTAATTAAATATGAATTATTTAATTAATATTCTTAAGTCATCTACATATAAATAAATTTAATTATTTTTTTATATTGTTCATTTTCCAATTCTTCTAATTTAATTAAATAAATTTAAGTTTATTTAATTAATGCTATCTTCCTCTTAATTAATTAAATAGATTTCACAATTTATTTATATTAATTATCACAAGTTTAAATTCTAAATTTAAATGATATTCTTCATTTCATTAAATATTTTCAATATTTAATTAAAACACTTTCTAATTTCTTCACTCTTCTCAATAATTAAATATTTTCGAATATTTAAAAAGGTTTTTTCTCTTCTCACATAAATATTTTTAAATATTTAATTAAAGGCTTTTCGTTTCTCACACATAATTAAATATTTTTAAATATTTTTAAATATTTAATTAAAGGCTTATCGTTTCTCACACATAATGAAATATTTATTTATTTAAATTATGATAGACACCTTTCATTTATCTCTTCATTTTCCATCCATCTCTTAAACTTCCATCTTCTTTTCTAATTCTTGATCTCTCACCGTTCATTTTAACAGGTTTGAACTCAACCGTCGATCTGGGCCAATTGAATTCTTGCCTTCGAAAATCTATAAATACAACCCTCTTATGAGGTGAAAAGGACCTCAAATCCTAGATTTTCATGCATAGTTATTATAATCACATTATAGCATTTTTAGCATTTAATTAGCATTTCAATTTTATAGCTCAAAGCATATTAGCAATGCACATGCATTTTCATTATTCTCATTCTCTCAAGTTGCCATTCTGCAAACTACTTTTTAAAACAAACTGAGAGCAAACATCTTGAAATGAATCCTTGGAGATAGAGGACAATGCGATGAATTTGAATGAGTTGCTTGTGTTTTAGAGTTTGCATTTTACTTTCTTTAATTTAGTTTCTTTAATCTAATGTTTCATTGGTGTATTAGTTTAGATTCATTTTGATTCGCACATTCTAACACACACACCTTGTTTAGAATCTAAAAATTTCATTTACACATTTCATTCTAGGTCATTGCATTTCATTTTTAGGACTTTTTCTATTTTGGGTTTGCATACCAGGTTTGTAAAACTTGTATGAGCTTTACAACTTGGTGTCCTATTAGCAATACTATTGTGAGACATAGTTCAAGACTCATGTCATCCTATGATATACCATTCACCATGGATCTTTGGTTTTCTAGCTCTCTTCTTAATAGTGTTGATAATCAACCCCCTATAGATCATAGTGCACATAATTCATTTCCCATAACTTCTATACCTACAACCAATGTGCATGCTATCAAAAACACCACCCTACGATTAGTATTTGTACTCAAGCTTTGGGGTATACCCAAATCCAAGGCGGAACTTCAATTCCTCCTTCTACAATACCCATTCCATTCCTACATACACTAGTACTCAAGTTACCACAACAATCCAACCTACAAGCAATGTGAACACTTCCTTAGGTATTTCCACAAGGAATCCTTCTAGCTTTGTGCATTCAAATACAATATCTCCTTAACCATTCCCCCTCACAAATTTACAATTAACTTTCCCTCAACATACATAAACCACTCCACCTTACTCCCCTCCACCTTACACTAACAAAAATGATACTATCATTAACACACTTTTGTAAAGTACAACATCCCTCCAACAACAATGGTCAACCTTTACAATACATCAAAAATAATCAGGTATCCTTGGAGATATTGAGAAAAAAAGTGACACAAGGTATAGAAGTTCCTAGATTTTATAAATATGGTGTAAAAGGAGATCTTACTAGCCATGTTTCTACTTTTACAACCCTATGTTTTGATTTCATCTTTGAGGATAAATTCTTGGCTAAGCTATTTCCTAGGATATTGAAGGATACTACTTTTGAGTGGTTCTCTTCCTTACAAAATAATTTAATTGGTTCAATAAATGATCTTTTGATGACTTTTACAACCACTTCCACATTCACATGGGTCCCAAAATGATTGTAGCTTATTTAATGACATGCAACCAAAAGGATGATGAGAAAGTTATTGATTTCATAGCAAGATACCAAATGATTTATTCACTAATAAAAATTAAGATTCTCGATGCCGAACTTCAACAAATTTTTTTGCCAACTTACAGAGCAAACTCCAAACCAAACTTGAGATGTTGATATTCTCATCCTTTACACAGTTATGTAAAACCCTTCAGGATTATTAGAATACAACTTATGGTCATGATGTGATAAATCCTCCTAGCCATCTTGAAAATTCTGAATCCACAACTCAAAATAGATACCAACCTTTCAAGAAGCAAAAAAAGGCTTTTTACAACTTAATTCCCCTCAACCAAGTCAACAAACTGATAACCAAGTGTCTTCTATAAAGAAAAAAAATCCTTTTTCCTTTGGGGATAGGAATAGACAATTAACTCCTCTACCCAATACCCTTCAAAATATCATGTTGCAGATTGTGTAATTGAACATGCTTTCCTTACCTCATGTTAGAGCTCATGATCCTAATAAACCATTACCCGCAAGCTTTAGACCAAATTCTTATTTTCATTATCATCAAAAAAATGGACATGATATTGAATATTGTAAGTCTTAAACATCTTTTGCAAGACCTCATTGATAATAATAAACTTCTTATTAGAGGTGTGAATGATCAAGGTAATAATTTTGTAGCTCCTCCTAACCAAAACATATAAATCCTTACAAATCCCATGTTGAAACACACTATTTCATTTGTCAAAGCTATTGAAACTAAGAATGGTGTGATGAATGTTGACATAGATGATGAAAACATAAAAGATTCCAATGAAGAAGAACCGAATAAATCAATAGCATTTATCAAAGCTAAACCTCATAAGGGCTCACCCAAAAATCCTCTTGATATTTCTTTCTCACAAAAACACATACTTAAACATGTACCTGATGGTCCTCTTTACATAGCTAGAAGAATCAATGACAAGCCTACTAATGGGATGTTAATCATTCTTGTTTGTCGAGAGAATGTGATCACTGAAGAATTATTATTTGTGCATTAACTCTATCAAGATACATATGATAAACTAAAAGCATGGATCAAGACGCATAATATTTTTTCTTGTCTTATGATGGGCTCGATAGATCTCCCTTTAAAAAGTTGGACCGAAAAAATTTAATGTCTCATTCACCATCTTTGCATCATTGAACCAATTTTGTGTGAATTTAGGCTACCTATGGCTTCACTCCATGAATCTTGTCCTATTGATTGTGCATAAATATTCAAATTTTCCTTTTGGCAATGAAATATTTACTTTGCATCATAGTGGATTTAATCCTATTTATTCCCATGGAAACTTATCATTCAGTTTCTTTTGGCTTGAGCCTATTTAACCTATTTCACCTCATGAGGATTACTTTTTCAAAGCATACCAAAATTTCAAGGCAAAGCACATAGTAGAATTATCCCTTACAAATATGCCTCCACCTGTCATTGAGCCACCTATCTGTGATAAACCAATGATTGCACAAAATTACCTTCCAAATATCCATGTACAACCTATGATAAATCAATCTACCACTTCTTATAAGAGACCATGAGATAACCAAAACAATCCCTTTGTGCCTCCTAAAATCAAACAAGTTTACACAGTGTAATGACAAAAATTGTACTCCCTTCTTGGAGGTAGTGTAATTTATCATTTAATTTGGACCTATTTTAGTACCCTTGCATTAATTACCCTTTAAATTATCATTAATGGGCCCCTAAGACCCTTTATTTTGGATCTTGAGGATTATTTCAACTAAAACTTGACAAAATCATCAAAAACATCAAAAAATATAACAACCCACACCAAAAATCTAGGGTGGGACTCATATGCCACCTTGGGCGTATGAGTCCCCATGGGTGGGACCCATACACTAATGGTGGCGTATGAGTCCCATTTGAGGCCCTTTATGGTTTGATTGGGAAATTCAACTTTTTAATTCAAATTTTTTATTGATGTTAGCTTTTGAGATCTAAATAATGGTAAATTAGGTGTAAATGCCTATATAAGCAAGCTTATAAGTCATTATTTCATCTAAGCAAGCATTTTCAAGAGAAATTTCAAAATCCAAGCATTCAAAACTCTTCAACCATTCTTTCACAAGAGCATTCAAGTTTCAATAGCAAGTAAGTTTGAAGTCTTAGAGCAACATTAAAGTGTTTTTCCATGTCTTTAAGCTCACTTTCATCCAAGATCTAGCATTTTCAAGGGTCGATTATGGTTTCCTATGGTGAATCATGATGTATTCTAGGTTGGGGGATGCAACTAGCCATCAAGCCAAGCCTAATGACATGTTTCCTAAGTGATTCCATCCTCCATTGTTAGTCTAATTTTAGCCTAAGGAAGGTACATGCATCATCATGACTTATTAGAGTGATTTAACATCCCTAAAAGTGAGTCATTACATTCAAGCTTTATTCATGCATCTCATTCTTGTACATTAGAATAGGGTTGCATTTCATTTTAGATTTCCTAATCTTAGACACACTTAAGGTTAAGGTTTATGTTCATATTTACATTCAAGTTTCATTGTTTCTATCAAGGTTTAATTAGAAAACTATGGGTTTGACCAAGGAAAACTATGGGTTTGACCAAGGCAAACCCACCATTAAAAAATCAAGTCTATGTTTCGTTTTATAGGTAATTTTACAGGTTTGTACATAAAAATTAGTTTGGAAGGGAAGAACAAATATTGGAGCATAGATCTAAAATTTGAATTCCTAAAAAAGAAGAATGAGACTGACACGCCAGAAGTGGCGTATGAGTCCCATTGTAGGCATTTTTGTAGATTTTTGTAGATTTAGGATCTAGAGTGCTAGAAATCAGTTCCTGCCCATAAACCCTGATCTGGGACTGATAGCCCCAAACTGGCGTATGAGTCCAAGTGTGCCAAAATTTTAGGTTTTTTAGTGTTTTAGAGCTCATTCTATCATCCTTAGGTTTCTAGGTGCATACTTCTGGGATATTACCTTTCTATTTTGTTTTACATGCATTGCACTAGGTTTAAAAATTACATCTTTCATTTCATTAGTCTTTCCAAGCTCTAGCTTGGTGGTGAACCCTCTTTATTTTATAATCAGACCATATGACAACCCTATTACAATATATCTTTCTCCTTTGCATACTCTAGATTGAGATATTTAGGGTCTCCCCTTCAATGAAATGATTATGAAGTGTATTTTCTCTATGTCCTAAACCATAAGAAGCAAATCCATTTTCAGTTATTTCATTTTGGTGAACCTGTATTTCGAACATCATAATTTTGATTTGGAGTGCATCATAATCCTAGATTTTGCTTGCATTAACATTGCATTAGGGTTTGCATTAGTTAATTTGAATTCTAGGGTTTCTAATTCTTAGATTAGTGAAAGTGCATATAGGTTGCATTTTTGTATCTCAAATCATTGAAAACCAACTAAAATCTGCATTTGTATTTAGGTTACAGATCATACAAACTAAAAAACATAAAAATCACTTGAAATTTATTGAAAACTATGAAAAAACCCTCACTAGGACTCATACACCCATTTGGGAAATTTAGTCCCAATGCAAATTATGAACTACATTTTACAGAATTAAATTCCTTGTTTCTCAGTGTCTATTTGCTGTTAAAATATTTTTGTTTCAATTTGCATACTTTCTGTTACATTCAAATCATTAGAATTAGCATGGTTTACATTCATTGCAATTGTGGATAGAATCATATTCTTGTACTTTTCAAAATTAGTTCATAGTTCAATTAGATTAGATTACATTTGGCATCCGTTAGAAAAAAAAAACCAAAAACACCTACAAACAAATGAACCACTTGGAGAAAGTATAGTTATTTGATCATGTCAAATCTCTTTTTCCAAGTTAACCTAACCCTCAATCCTTTTAGTAGTGATGAATTTGACATGTTAGATGAAGCCCTTGAGGATTTCATCTCACAAATTTTATCAACTAAGTCTTGTTATGAAAAACCAAAACCAAGAGATGCTAATGTGATTCAGCCTCAACTTATCCTTTACCCACCTTCACACAAACCTCTAACTCAAAACCTCTAACTCAAAACAAACCTATTTACACCCTTGAACCACTTAAGAGAAATGTTTTGCAAAAATAATGTCATAATACCATTGATCATACATATAACACAATAGCACAACCAAGGAAATCAACCTCAACATCATTACCTTTACCCAGCTCCATCTTGCCTAGTGCCCCTCATTTTTCTTTGAATAACAAAAAGGAATATGATCTTGTTGAAAAATTTAAGAATACTCCTACAAAAATATCCCTATGGGACTTGATTCAAAACTCACCTAATTATCATACCATTCTTTAAAAATATTTACAACAAGTTGTGATCCCCTCTAATACAAATGCAAGTGATGTGGCAGCTCGAATTCAAGGAATGAATACAATTAAAATAGACATTAATTTTAACCAACATAAGCTCCCTCCCTTGGAGATGATAGAGAAACATGATGCCTTCATGATAATAACTGGATTCAATAGAATGGGAATAAAATGAACCCTTGTTGATAATGGCTCATCCCTTAATGTGTGTAGTGTTAATATTTTAGATACATTAGGCATGGACAAATAAAAAATAGAGCCTGATTCCTTATCGATTTGAGGATTTAAAAATGTAGGAAAGCAACCACTTGGTGTGATTAATTTACCCAATATAGTCAGAAAGGCTACCTTACAAACTCCTATTCATGTTATTCCTCATGACCTTTCATACAATCTTATTTTAGGAAGACCTTGGATTCATGAGATGCATGTAGTGCCTTCGACTCTTCATCATATCATGAAATATGTCTATATAACAATAAATTATACCAAGTTAAAATAGACCTTGAGCCTGAAAGTTGCTTACAAGTTGACAAAAGAATGACAGGTCCTATAAACAAATTAATTCCAACATTGAACATAGAACTTATGAAAGAGGAAAAACAAGAGATGAAAAGAGTGTCAAAATTATTGGATGATGATTGGGGTTCTTTATATTTCAGAGCCTCATTTGAGTATGTGCAGGATTATGATGGGCCAAAAAGTGGTGATATGTAAGTGGTATGATGGCCCATGTGGCTAATGGATTTTTTTAACCCAAAATTGTTGAAACAAAAAGGGTTTTTAAAGGATATTCTTAGCTTTCCACCAATATAAATTATGGTTTACTTTGAATTTAATAAATAATTATTATTCATTTTCTATTTGAATTACGACTAAAGTCCTAACTGATAGGCTGATTGAAAAAAAACTATAGCATTCAAATGGTATAACATTTTTTGAATCTAAAACATGCATCACATTCTATGCTTCACATACTATAGGATTAAAAAAAATTTAAAAAATGAAGTTTTGACCAAGTTAAGGTGGTCTAACATACGAGTTTTTATATTTTTTTAAAGTTGTAATAAAAAAATCATAATTAATTATTTACTTGAAAAAAAACTTACAAAAAAATATGCATCACATCGGGACATGAGTCATCTACTTATCTAAAATCTTATAAAAAAAATTATCATTTTATTGTGGTTAGGGTGGTCAGACATACACCTACTTCTTATTTTTTCCCTGAAATTTAAGTACTACTACATTGAAATTTCAAATTTTCACCAAATAGATTTTTTTCTTTTTAAACAAACCTAGTAGTTTAGAAACTACATTCAATTTTCTACAAATTCTATTCTTACATATATTTGAAATAATATAGATAACTTATTCAAATTTTTACATGAATTTCCTAACTCTAATTTTCTGAATTTTCATCGCCACTTAAGGGCCTATTTTTTCCATGATGATCCTGCACGTACCCGTTTATGGGAGAATACATATCACAAGTAGAGAAGAAAAGAAAAAAAACCAATGGTGATGTCAACGTGGAATTCAGAAGAAAACACACAAGTATCTACCTCATCTACTCTAGAATAAGACACAAGTTCTACAACAAAATTTGATGACAGATTATCAACAACCATCAAACCCAAAAGAAATGGAAATAATTTATGTAAAAGTCTATGAGTTCATGAAACAACTTGGCTATAGTGGAAAAGGATGTGGAAAGAAAGAACAAGATCTATATTTGTGTTCCTATAGAGCCTAATACACAAGAAACAAAAAGTGGTTTGGGATATTTCCCTTCTAAGATTATGCAAGCAACGAAAATACCCTCACTAAACATCAACACCATCACGTGTAATCCTAAATAAATCTCACCTTGAAGCATCAGGAATCGATTGATACAACTTGTGAAACATCATTAGAGTTTTTCGAAGATAATGAAGCCTTGAAAGAAATGCTAGGAGTTTATGACAAAAAATTTACTCCTAAAAAGAAATGACTTACATGTACTATGATTAGTGCCACACAAAAAGACAAAGAAGAGGAAAGCAGTGAGATTGACATGAACAAAGAAGAATACGACCCTGAATTTATGAAACAAAATGCACTTCCTTTGGGAGATACCATGGACATACAGATGGATGTTAACAATTAAGAAAAAGCTATTAAGATAGGAAAGTTCCTTGATGATGAAGAACAAGAGGAGCATACAACTTTACTTCATGACTTTCTTGAACATTTTGCTTGGACTTATTCAAATATTCCAGGAATTGACCCTAAGATTGTGACTATAACATAATCCTCACTGAAAATGCTAAACCTGTTAGAATAAAGATTCAAAAGATGAACCTAAGATAGCCTTATTAGTTAACACCAAGATTGAAAAAATCCTTGAAGATGGTTTTATACGTCCTAGATAGATCATTCTCCTTGGATCTCAAACATTATTGCAGTTCTAAAACCAGACAAGCATATTAGGATGTGTACGAACTTTCGTGATTTGAATAAAGCATATTTAAAATATGACTTTCTCCTTCCTAATATTGACATGATAGTAGAATCGACTACGATACATGCTTTGTTGTCATTCATGGATGGATTTTCTAGATATAAGAAAATCTTTATTAACCCTCAAGACCAATACAAAATGACATTTACATCGGCTTGGGGAACATTTTGCTAGGTAATGATTCCTTTTGGATTAAAGAATGTGGGTGCAACATATCACGATTACATACACAAGATTTTGGAAGACTATGTTGATGATATTCTAGCCAAATATTTAACGAGACAAGACAATGTAAATGTACTTCAAAGGATCTTTGAACGAATGCAAAAATACAACTTGAGATTGAATCCGAAAAAGTGTCTTTGGTGTAGATAGTGGAAAACTTCTAGGTTTTATCGTATCTCATAGCGACATTGATGTGGACACAAAGAAAATTGATGCTATAGTTAACATGCTACTTCCTAGAACCATTTATCAATTACGTATGTTACAAGGAAGAATTTAGGCTATCCAAAATTTTGTAGTATCCTTAGCAGATCAAACGTTACCATTTACACATCTCCTTAAGAAAGAAGTCCAATTTAATTGGATTGAGGATTGTCAATAGGCTTTTGAGAGTTTGAAAGAGTATCTTGCTACTACACCTATTTGACAACCTTCTATGCAAGATAAACCATTCATCTTGTATGCAACAACATCTTGTTTATTACATTAGCCTAACTTTGATTGATTATGAAAAATGATATACAACAATAGATTGACTATTGAGGAACATGAAAATGCATGGGAATTGTATTTTGATGGATCTAAGTGTAGAAAATGCTCCAACTCGGGAGTTATAATAGTTCTGCTTGAAGGAAAACCTATTCCCTTATCATATCAGTTAAATGTCCTATGCACAAACAATACTTCTAAGTATGAAGCATTAATCAATCGATTACACGTCGCTTTAACTCTGGGAGCCTGAGACATTAAAATATTTGGTTATTCACAATTAATCATTAAAGAAATTAACAAAACACATCAAGTGCAGCATGACAAACTATCAAAATATGAGGATCTCACAATGAATTTGTTAGAGTAGTTTGATTCATTCACCATTGACAACATCCCATAAAAGGATAATCGACATGCAGATGCAATGGCAAGTATGACTTCTTTGATATCTCCTCAAGATCCTTCAAAATATTTGACATTTATTGTCCATACAATTATGAAACCATCGATTGATTATAAAATAAATGAAATATTAGCAATCACCATGGAAAGCTCTAGTGAATGGTACACACCAATATTCAATTATTTTAAAAAATACTACCTTTCCTGAGCCAACAACTAAGAACACTAGAGCCCACCTTTGGAAGCTTGCATCTAAATATAGAATCCTCATTGATGTGTTGTATCAAAGGTCCTTCGACGGTCTCCTGATTATATGCCTTAAAGAATCTGAAATCCCGATAGCACTTGTGGAATCTCATTTAGGTGATTGTGAAGGAAATTTTGGAGGAAGATTGTTAGTTCAAAAATTAATTCATATAGGATACTATTGGAGGATTATGGAACAAGACTGCTTTGCTTATGTTAAGAAATGCCACAAATGTCAAGAACATAGCAGATTGATTCACGCTCCTGCTTCCAAAATTTGTGCACAAGTTCCTATTTGGAATTTCTTGGTGTGGGGCCTGGACATCTTTGGAAAAATCTCACCTCCTTCCTCCACTAGACATACATTTATAATTACTGCAACATATTATTTAATTAAATGGGTGGGAACAATTCCCCTTTCTTCAACAACTACTGATGTAACATGCCATTTCATATTGAAACACGTTATTGCTCGCTTTGGACTTCCTTCTGCTTTAGTTTTGGACAATGGGACACCATTTAAGAATAAGGATGTGAGGAAATTATTAGAAATGTTTAATATACAACATCTCTTTTTGACACCTTACTACCCACAATATAATGGTCAAGCAGAATCACCTAATAGAACCCTCAAGCAAATCTTAAGCAAAACAATAAGAAAACACAATAAGGATTGGCATAAACAACTAATATATGCATTATGGGATTATCATATGAACGTTGGAGCATCAACCAGAAGCACCCCTTATAATCTCATCTATAGAACTGAGGAAATAATGCCCTTGGAGTTAGAGATCCCTTCATTAAGAATCACTCTTCAAGGAATTATTGATGATAATACTTACAAGGAACAATGGTTGCATCAGATTGAAATGCTCGACGAGCAGTGCATCAATGCTCTTGAGCACCTTAAGGCTTATTCTAAAAGAATGCAACGTAGTTACAATGATAATTACATACCTCGTTTGTTTCATAAAGGCAATTTGGTGTTATGCAAGAATTAGCGTAATGTCAATGCTGATTTGAATAAAAAAAAAAAAAGTTTAGTCTTATTGGAGCCTAAAATTTCATTCAAAATTTTGCAAAATTTTAGGTTCCCATGATGAAAAATTAGATTTCAACACTAAGAAGTACAGTTGAAAATTCTGCTCAAATGGCCCACTTCAAAAAAATCACAACTTAAAGCCTCTTTGGTTTCACACAAAATCACTTTGCAAATGTGTTCATCTACCATATGTAAGTGTCTCTACCAAATTTTAGCTCCTTATGATCTTATTTTCCAAACTTTCAAAAGGCCAAGTTGAAGGGTTCTACGAAGGTTTGTTGTCTACACACAATAAAATCTATTAAAGTGACCATCTTTGTAGGATAATATTAAGCAACCAGAAGATTGTCAAGATAAATCAATTAGTGCTTCAGATTCTTCCCACCTTAATGTGATTTCATGCAAATTTTTCGAGCCTTAGCAGTTCGTTTGATATTTATAGAAAACTAAAACCAAATGGGTTTTATACAGTTTGATGTCTACATTTTCAGAATAGCTACAGAATGGTCAAGTTTGATTTTTAATATCTTGTAAAGGAAGAAGATTGAAAAAAAAAACCATTTGCCAACATGTTCATGCAAGCTAAATGAACTAATCCCTAGGGTGGCAGCTTCTAAGAATCAGATCTGATATTTTTCCAAAGAGGCAATTTGATGAGTTTCAATTGAGTTTGATAGGTGCAGTTTTTCTGAAAATGCTAAATGAGAAACTTTGACCGTTGACAATTCTCAATCCTGATGAGCTCATGCAAAATCATTTTGCAACCATTTTATCCTATCACAACTCAACATGTTGGTGCATTTTCGCAGCTTCTGGAGATCATTTGGTCAATTTTCTGAAGCAGTTTTGGAGGCCACCTGACGTGTCTTGGCAAATAGTAAAAAATAATGTTTTTCAAGAGAACCTCAGTTTTTATAAGGTTTGCACAACTAGTATGTCTTCAAAATGATTGTAGAGATAAACCACAATGGACTATGCAAAAGGGTGAATAAAAGGGAGTGATAGAGGTGGTTTTTCAGGTAAGATAAAGACAAGATCATGATCATAGAAGAGGAGGAAGAACTGTGTCTGTGATTATTTAAAAGGGATGCTTGACACATATGGATGTTATACATCGAACTTTCGAGTCTGACATTTACAAGGGGCTATATTTTCTATGAGAAGAATTATATTACCTATTAGGGATGAAGGATTTTAATGTATCCTCAAGGTTAATAATGTCAAAAGGCAAAGCTGCATTGATTCATAAGCAAGATCAAAAGTAGACACCAAAGAAGCATGGTACAAGAAAAGGTTACAAAAGGCCATAAGCAAGTATTGTGCGAGTAATTAGTGGAACAACACAAATGAATGAAGAGAGCAAAGGCTTCTCTTAACCAATTTGCAAATAATGAACACCTTGCAAGCCTCCACAATCACAATGTCATCTATATAGAAAGAGAGGAAAAGAAAATAAAAAACACAGATCAGCATTTTACCATGGCCACCGTGAAGTGTTTCAACAAAATTATTTGATTCAATGGGAAGGATTTACATCTAATGCAAGATGACATTTATGAAGAAGAGGTTTCATCCATCTACCACATGCCTAATCATCAATGGTCCTACCATTTATCGGTATAAAGAAAACTAAATTATCAAGCTTGCTAGATGGCTGTGATTACTCCGAAAATGATACATGTGCAGGATGTATACATGAATCTTAAGCTAATACAATGGACAGGTCTTTAGCCTAACCGATTGACATTTAGTACCATTCTCCCTGCTAGTGTCAATAATATGTAATAAGATGATATGCATTTGAAACTTGATTTGTTAAATAAGTTTTAGAAAAATTTCAAGCAAATGTCTTCGCAGTCATAGAACTAAAAGAACTCTTGCGACTTTCTAAGAAAGAGGCATGAAATCCATCAAAGTAGGAACTGAAAATGAAATTGTATTCACTGATGTAGTTGTATCCACCATGGTAAAAAATTATTTCAAGATGGAGAAATTGAGGGCATGAGTGACAATGACTATGCAAAAGAAGAAGTACCCTTGCCTTCTTCAGGAAAATAAAGAGAATCTACCGAATTAAAGGGTCATGCTGAGAGAGCTGCAAAGTACTCTAAATTCAATGATGCACAAAATTCTGAGATATTGGTAAATATGTTGTAGGCGCCATTGAGTTCTTGATCTTGATACAAATGAATAAAATGAGTTGATTAGTTGGATCTTAGCATAGGCTCTAGGAAATTTTGTGGTTGATCTAGATAGTGATGGCTTGTGGCATTTCAAGAGGCTTGTCCTGAACAAAAAGTACCCTAAGTGTTTCTCGCATTCTTGCAAAGACATAAAGCAAAAACCCTAATATTAGCATGCTACAGAATAAACTCATCGGAGAGAATGTTTTGTCAGAGTGGGTTTCTCAGATCTCTCTGATTAAGTAGGTTACTCAGATGAGGTTTTCAGGGAGACTTAAGTGTATCGGCAGAAGCTAGTATGAAGTCCCTTCGATAAAGCGAAATGCATAAAAATCATCGAAGAACATTTTAATATCGAAGTAAATCAATAAAATAAAATAATTCCCTTCGCTTCAATGTGGGGTGAATATTAAATAAAGATTATATCAGAAAGACTTTTAATATCAAGTTGAATATATTTAAAGTTTCCTCGATAAAGCGGAAAAATGCAATGGGTTGATTTCTTTTACAACAATGTGCTCAAGAAGTTAAATATTACTTTGAAGAATATGATTTTGGTCAAAAATGTAAAAAAAAATGAAGAATGCTTACATTGAGAGGTAAAATAAATAGGTAATTATTTTACATCTTAGTTATGTGAAAGTGCAACTGTTTGCATAAAATATGAAAAGAGAAAATGGTCCAATATCCTCTCGATGATCCTTCACTAGGCAGTCTCTCTCTACCTATAGCTTGGCTACCTCTCCATGGAGTCTCTCAACCTCTGTTGGGGCTTGAGATGACTGGACCTCCTCATAGGAAGCCTTGGCTCAGTGGGCATGCCTCCTAAAACCCTCATATGTTTCCCGTAGTCTGATGTACGACTCGAACAACTCTAGATCCCACTCTATGATGGGTGGGGGCACATAGTCTATGTCAGTAGCATCCTCATAGACTAATAGAGGCACTATCTTTGCAACAACCAAGCAATAGAGATCATGTCTCTCACAAACTCTGAAAGATATAAATCATAAATATAATTAGTACACATCATGATATAAATATAGACATAAAATTAAAACATAAAGGGCGAACATAAGCATAAAGCATAACAGTAACTAAAATATCATCACCTAGCTCTCTGGTTGGATGTACAAACATAGACTCATCCTATGCAAGAGGCATGGAGGATGTGCTATCCTCTCCATGACTCTAGGTGTTGGTGTGTGTTGTAGTTGTTGACTGTAGTCTAGTCACACTATTGTGAGTTGTCTCTCTCCACTCGTGGCCAACTGGATCCTCATCTGCTATATCATCACCCTCACTCATTAGCTGCCCCTCTTCCTCATCTTCATCCTCGTCCTCATCCTCATCCTCCTCCTGGCCATCATAATCAATATCTATAGCCTTGTCATAGTCCTCATTTATCACATCTATGAATAAGTCTGCAGCCCTGGCCCTTGCCTCCCCAGCTCTATCCTCCTCATCTCTCTAATCCAGGAGTGGCCCTATAGCACCTATCGTCTCATCCATCAGGAATACAAGAGCTGACCTACTACTTCCCACCACTCTGTGTACGCATTTGTGGTACCAATGTCATCAACATTGGATACCAAGGGCATATCATGATCCTCGTAATCAGATTCATTGTAGATGACATCATCAATGATGAATCATGTAGTGTTGTGGGGCCTCCGAGCACTCTATACTGATCACCTGAAGAAGATCCATTCCATAGGTGGTACCTATACCTATCCAAATTTTTGCATGACATAATCATAGTAGAAGGGTCATACTATGTAATCATGTTTTCCTATCAGAAATATGTCCATTTGTAGTTTCCTAAACTAACGGGTCTCATCTAGCCATTGCGGTATAAGCTAGTATGGTCTCCATAAGATCTCCTCCTCATCCAATCGATCGAATTTGACTCTCCAAAATTTTAAATCATCATATTGCCATAACCAGCTCAATGGATAACTAAATACACGAGGGTATCCTAGGGTTGATGTACATGGAAACCTTGTCGACCTAGTGCATGTGATATACTCTAGGCACCACACCTATAGTAGCATACAATGCACCATAGTGTTGACCTCATGGAATAAAAATCACCCTAGATCAATATATAAGTGTGCAAGGATGTTGCACCCCCAGGTGTATATGGTCCTCTACCTTGCCATCCATTGAATCATGTGAATTAGTCCTCCATCTAGATGTGCTCCCTGGCCATTTTGGATGAGTACTAGTGCCAGGGTGAACATGACAATCCATACCACAAGTGGTGCTTGCAAATAAAGTAGCCATGATAGCTCTATGCATGGCCCCAAGATGTCATCCAAAATTAGACCTCTAAGATAGAATTGTATGTCATGTATTTGATCTCGTGAAATGATTGATTCCCTAGAAAATGGACTCTCTCACCCTAAATTAGAACTTGCAGAATGCGATGGACATCCTCTACGGTGATCATCATCTCACTTGTTGAGAGATGAAATATACAAGTATTTGCATTCCACCTCTCAGCGAATTCCATCAACATAGCATCATGGTACCTCATGGGGGGCATGACGTACACCCAATACAATCTAGTGGTCTATAGTAATTGTGTATCCTCCTTTGATAATGTCAGAGCTAAGTCTCATAGGTGACAAAACTATTTTTCGCTGAGCTGCTGCCATGACCGAGGCAAAATCTAACAAAAAGGAAAAATATGTTCTATAAGCATTCTAAAATCTTAAATCTATACATAAACAATCAAAATAGTGTACTAAAGCTATTCTAGTGTACTTTTCTAAGGGTACTAGACACTTTGGTTCCCCCTTGGAACACTTCGTGAAGAAATGAGACACTTTGTGAAAAAGTGGGAAACTTCACAACAAAAGCGAGTACTTTGCAACAAAAAAGGGATACTTCATTTAAAAAAGGGACACTTTTCCAAAAAGGGGATGCTTTGCAAAATTTTCTTTGAAGGTCCTAAATCTATCTAGAAATGCATAAAAATATAAAATAAATTTGTAAGAGCAAAGGTAAGGCATAAAAATCAACTCACTTGATACTATAGCTTGTTGTGGGCTACATCCTCTCGTAAGAAATTTATTGTCGGGGGCTCGTACTCTCGCTGGCTTGGTATCTTTAGTAACTCTCCATAAAAGTCAAGCTACAAGAAGGTAAAAGACAAAATTATTAGAAATAACTTCACTTTTTTACTCTTATATAAGTTAAAATTAGGGTTTTACTATATTAAGGTTAAAAGTCCTTTTCATTCAAACTAGCATAATGGGGGCTAGTGAACTCCATTTTTTATGTCATTTATTGTGTTGGAATCATGATTCTTCTCCCATTCTCATAAAATGTCTATCATTATGTGGTATGGTACTTGGAAATACCCTATGATAGGTCTTACCTCATTCGATGTGGTTAGATTGCTACCTTGGTTCCACGTCTGTAAAGCAAGCAGAATCAAGGGGGGAATACATCTACCCTCGAATTAAATTTCTATGAGAAGTTATATAAGAGGATTTTTGGGCAACTAATGAATTAGTGTTGTAGGATGTGGTTCCTAACATTGTGGTTTTGTAGATAACTACAGTGGGGGCTTCATCCTCCCACAATATGCATATCCTTTTTTGAAATTAAGTTCATTGTTTGGGTTCCTTTAGCTTACATATGCACGTAGAGTCATATGGGTGCTAAAGTGGGGGCTATATGTAATGAGATAAATTCCAATCCCTTCTTCAAGATAGTGAAATTTCTCATTTAATCTGGACCTATTATAGTACCCTTGCATTAATTACCCTTTAAATCATCATTAATAGGCCCCTAAGACCCTTTATTTTGGATCTCGAGGCTTATTTCAACTAAAACCCTAATAAAATAATCAAAAACATAAAAATTTCTAACAACCCACACGAAAAATTTAGGGTGGGAATCATATGTTGCCTTGGGCGTATGAGTCCCCCTCGGTGGGACCCATATGCCAGAGGTGGCATATGAGTCCCATTTGGGGCTTTTATAGGGTTTGAGTGGGAAATTCAACTTTTTAATTCAAATTTTTGGTTGATGTCAGCTTTTGAGATCTAAATAATGGTAAATTAGGTGTAAATATATATATAAGCAAGCTTCTAAGTCATTATTTCATCTAAGCAAGCATTTTCAAGAGCAATTTTGAAATCCAAGCATTCAAAAGTCTTCAAGCATTCTTTCACAAGAGCATTCAAGTTTCAATAGCAAGTAAAGTTGAAGTATTGGAGCAACATTAAAGTGTTTTTGTAGGTCTTCAAGCTCACTTTCATCCAACATCTAGCATTGTCAAGGGTTGATTATGGTTTCCTATGGTGAATCATGATGGATTCTAGGTTGGGGAGATGCAACTAGCCATCAAGACAAGCCTGATGAATTGTTTCCTAAGTGATTACGTCCTCCTTTGTCACTTTAATTTAAGCCTAAGGGAGGTACATGCATCATCATGACTTATTAGAGTGATTTGACATCCCTGAAAGTGAGTCATTACATTGAAGCTTCATTCATGCATCTCATTCTTGCACATTAGAATAGGGTTGCATTGCATTCCAGATCTTCTAATCTTAGAAAAACTTAAGGTTAGGGTTTATGTTCACATTTACATTCAATTTTCATCATTTCTATCAAGCTTTAATTACCAAAATAGGGGTTTCACTGAGGAAAACCCCCCATAAATAAATCAAGTCTATATTCTATTTTACAGGTATTTTTACAAGTTCAGACACATAAATCAGTTTGGAAGGGAAGAATAGAGATTGGAGCACAAATATGAAATTTGATTCCTGAAAAAGTGGAATGGGACTGATATGCAAGAAGTGGCCTATGAGTCCCACTATAGGCATTTTTCCATATTTTTGCAGATTTAGGATCTAGAGTGCTAGAAACCAATTCCATCCCAGAAACTTAGATTTGGGATTGATATGCCTAGACTGGTGTATGAGTCCTAGTGTGCCAAAAATTTACATTTTTCAGTGTTTTAGATCTCATTCCAGCCTTCTTCAGGTTTCTAGGTACATACTTTTGAGATCTCACCTTTTTGTTCTATTTTACGTGCATTTTTAGGTCATTTAGTGAAGTCTTGCATTGCACTAGGTTTAAGAATTACAGATTGCATTTCATTAGTCTTTCCAAGCTCTAGCTTGGTGGTGAACCCCTCTTTAGTTTATAATCAGACCATAGGACAACCGTATTACAAGATCTCTTTCTCCTTTGCATACTCTAGATTGAGATCTTTAGGGTCTCCCCTTCAATGAAATGATTATGAAGTGTGTTTTATCTAGATGTCCTGAACCATCAGAAGAAAATACATTTTCAGTTATTTCACAAAGCTAAAGAGTAAGTGGTTGAACAACCTCCTATCGTTCCTCATATTCTTCCCTTAAGGGAAGAAAATAAGCCTATGATTGACAAACCCGCTACTACACAAACACAAATTGATAATAGATTGAAACACAATTGAAATGCTAGAGAGTGTAGGCATAAACATCATGCCATTTATCGTACATTACAAGCTAGAGAAGAAAAGAACAAAGAAAACCAAAATCAAAACTTGCCTGGAGCAATGCATGATGATTCCATACCCTCACTACAACATAAGCAAGAATCTTCTATGGGCATTGTCATTCAACCTCCTATTGTGAACAAGTGAATAATGAGTTGAATTCATTATTTTACTATTCTATGAGCTTAAATGAAAAATCTACTAATAAGAGTGTTGAACTGGTTATGTGTCTTAGTATGGAACTTGATGTTATCCCTTTGGCTAGTTTTCTACCTTCCATTTATATCGACCAAGATTGGAATGCAAATGACCTGCTATAGCTTGATTCACATGTGCCTTACTAGTCTTTTGTTTTTTTTTTGTTTGTGATTGGATGTGCGTAATGTGAACCCCCGTGATGTCTTGTGTGATGCATCTCTCTCCTTTTGTCCATTCCTCTATTTGTACCTATATTCTTCTTTATCTTGTAAACATTTTATCTTTTCACTTGTCTTGTGTTTTCATTTTGGCGATGATGCAAGGTGTTGAGACTTTTAGGTCTCTTCCATGTTGACCTGAAGGATTTTTCTTTCTTTGTGTCATTATTCTAGTTCTATGAGTATTTGAGCAATGGTGATAGTTTTGTACTCTATGACAACATTGTAGAAAAGATATACTGACCTTGGATCCATAGATCCCTTATGTATTTTTGTGGGCAAGCCCTCCTTCCCTTTTCATGATGTAGCTCTATTTTGGGAACATATGACTTGGCATAGTGCTTTCTGAGTAAGCTCTCATGTCTTGGGATATAACATTGGCTACTTTAAAGTAGTTTCTCACAACAATGGTGTTAGCAACCTCTTTAAAGTGGGGGCATACATCGATAACATATTTCGACATTTTGCATATTTCGTGGTGTGATTTTCTCTTCCTGTGATGTGTCCTTTCTTGGTGGTGTCATTGGGTTTGATGTCCTCCAAGAGTGTGATATTTCTAAGCATACAACTTTAATTTAGTGGCTTTATGCGAAGTGAGGCATCCCATAAGTGGCAATCAGATACACTTGACTTTTCCTCTCTTGGAGACATTAAACACAATGGTCCCTAATTAGAAAACCTTACACGAATGAAGAAAAATCCCCTTGAACAAGAACCTATATACAAATGTTCATAAGTGTTTGGCATGATGTGCTAACATTATGAAGCTTAAATGCAACCCTAATTCAAGGCCACCTAACATAACACACTATGCTTGCTTGTGGAGCCTTGCCATGTGTATTGGTGCCTAGCATAACACAACTTGTTAAGCATGGATAGGAATGAGAGTGGCGCCCTATCAAAGTTATCAGAGGGATAGATTTGGTATGGTAAGTACAATGATAGTTGACACAAAGGAATGAATTTCTCACTAAGCCACCTTCCTGGAGGGATACTCACCTAGTGGACAGCCCGAGGTTCTACTACCACAATGTGAGCATTTGTTATAGACAAACAGTCACATTCCACATCGCGTTAGGGTGGTCGAAGCTTGATCCTTTATTTTCTTGGTTTTTGATAGTGTATGATTGTCTATCTTTGTTATTTCTGCATACATATGTGTCTTGAATGTCTACTTTAATGTGAGATTAACGTGGTATAAAACTCTCACTAAAGTAGGGGGAAAATGTAGTAACGGAAAAAAAGTATCCCTATTTCCTTAATTTGGGAATGAATAATTAATAATAAAATGTACTTAATGATGTTTTATTTAGGGTGTTTTAAAGTGTATCTTTACACTTTCACTCTAGAGGGCTCTATTAATAAATTGAGGTTAATCGAACTTAATTGGCCCCTCAAATTCAAATCCAAGCCTAATTTATTACATTTTTTGAGGGAGAAATCCCAACAATCTTAAATAATATTACACAAGACTTAATTTTGCAAGGAATATGTCCTAGGCTAGTGGCCTAGGAACCATTCGCCATTTGGTGAATGGGTCCTCCTTAGGTCTTAGGACCCCTTTTGACATGACATTTCAGATCCCCTAAAATGTGTCCTAGTTACGTATGATAGGACCCATTCACCCTATGGCGAATGGGTCCTCACTAACTTAGGAAACCCGCTTGGGGATATGTTTTTGGTGGTATTTTAATAATTTCAAATCCTAGATCTAATGTCAGCTTGTATTATTTGAATTTTGGGATTTAATCTTAAGTATAAATATTACATTATTTCATTATGTTTTCACCTAGAATTTCATAAGCAATCAAGACTAATTTCACAAGAGTGCATCAAGAGTTTACAAGGGAATTGATGGTTATTTTTTATGAACCAAACTTAGTCTTACCACTTCACTATGAATCTTCTAGAATTCAATTATTAACAAGGGAAAGGATTGGCCAACACACAAGTAAGGATTATGAGGCCCTTATTTCTTCACTTTGGGCTCTGCGAAACCTAGGAGGGTAGTCCTTAATATGTTCATCCGATATTCATTTGATCAAGAAAATTTCTACACATGGATAGAATCCTATGAATGCAAAGAGATAACATTCGTTAAAGATTTGGTTGACCTTTAAACATATTAATGTCTATTGCAAGGAATAAAAGGGTACTTTAGATTGATACATTGTAATTGAAATATTTTTAGATGATTTTCATTCTCATTTCAAGCCCTTGGTCAAGTGAACAACTAACTCATTTATATTTAAGTTAATCAAATGAAAGTATCAGTGTCTTGTATTGGGGTAATACAATCAAATCCATAATAATTAGTAATACCTTAGCAATTTGAACAAGAAATTAAGAGACTATTGATATATTGCATTACAATATTCAACTCACTATGCCTAAAACATAACTACTTATCAATCCTATGCTCTTTCCTTACAAATTTGTGACCTCAATTTAGCATTTAATCAGTTCCTTGAATTGAAGAAAAAATGAAATCAATCATTTAATTAAAACAATTGAAGACAAATGAAAAGATCATTAACCATTTCATTCATAATAAGGAAGAAAATTACATAGGAGAGAATATATTTAGGAACTAGCATTTTCATTAGAAACTATTTCTACTGTAAAACTATTTGAGATCATTATAAACTGACTCACACCCTGGACTCTTTACTAAACTATTCATATGTGCATTGATTTACATTTTTCTCTTCCATGAGCTTAGTTTTTCCACTTAGACCATTCTAAGACTCAAAACTCAAACCCCTATAATCAACCTTGAAATACCTTTTATATAATAAGGGAGCAACAAGAAATAGGTTGAATTACAATCACATTTCATTTCACACACATTTCATTTCAGGTTTGGAAACCTGTTGGACGATTGCAATTAATAATTTTAGAATAGGGGAGAGTAAAACAAGAAACTCCACGTAATTCAGTTGAAGTAGACTGACTAACCCTCAAAAAGGCGTAGTTTGGTTTTGTAGTAGCACCAAAACAACTTGTCCTTGTTGACCAAAGAAGATTATCCATTAGTAGCTAAAGAAAAAACTTATATACTACCCAAAAAATGCATATTTTCCATCAAAGTTAAGGAGTCTAACACTTCTCCCTTGTAGTAGCCAAAAATATTTCCACATCAAAATTAAACACAAAACATCATAGATAAGATGAAGAGGATGATACTGATGTAGTGGTGACATTGTTATCAAAAATAAAAATAGGACGAGAATGCTACTTTGAGTCGTTAGCATCATAATATGCTTGCTTGCGCCTTGTTCGTGATGAAATTAGAGGAACCATCACTCCTCCCTCATTAGAGTCTTCATACAACATCAAAGAAAGAATTTAATGGCCATACTCTAGTTCAATATCACCTCCACCATCTGAAGGGCTATCAAAAACCTCAATGGGAGAATTTTGTCTCCCTAGATAGGCCTTATGATACTTGTTTCTTTTCTTTCCTTTCTTCACAGGCTCAACTGATTCCTTCCCTTTAAACTTGACCAATTCTTCTCAAACGATCTTCCTTCTCAAATTATACATTCTCTTGACAATAGTATTTTTAATTTTACCACAGACATTTCTCTTTCCTTTTGGTGTTTCAAAAGTCCCAGGTACTTCTTGCTCAACCATAGATATATTCTCTTGAAATTCAAACACACTAAGTCTCTTAGACCTCCTAGTTGGCTGAACAGACATGCCTGACTTACCCATTCTCACAAGACATAGGGTGAATACTATAAAATCAATATTGCAAGGAGACTCACCAATCTAAGGTCTTGAATTGAACGTGCAGAAAAGAAAACCCACAAACCTAGACAATTTCAACTAGCCCAAGTGATAATTATAGTCAATCACAACTCTCACTATCCTGGAAAGCTATAACTCTCTAAAAAACTAATGCATGACTCAAATAGAGCTCATATGAAAATTAACTTACTAGGGATAAACACTTCAATACCCTTGCAATTAGAACCAACACTTGCATTCTTTCTCTCTGGCTCACACTTCTCAATTCTTGATGACTGCAACTGGTGAGATAAAACAATAGGAAAATCCACATTAAGTAGGAAATTACAAGCGTGTTGTCATTAATAATTGAGGAGAGCTTCACATGAGTGAGCTGACAACTTAACTGCTTAACTTTGAATCTGGGTCATTGATCTTTTAGGATTTAAAATGCCATCATTGGCAATCCTCAAGCAACATTTTTAGATTTTACAACTTGTTCCTCAAAAATGACAACACCACCTCAGAAAGTTGCCACATTTTCCCTTAACTTCATTATTTATCTTTGATCTAACAATCAACATGCACTGCCATCCTGGTCTGTGCCTTTTAATTTATATTGACGATGTACAAAGAGCCAACATTTAAAGAGAATATTCCCCAAAAACATCGCATCGCATGTCGTGGATCTACCCCACCCTTCCATGGCTCAATCACCAATAGGAACATTGACATGATGAAAATTTGACCGCTGGATCATTATTCTTCTTAGAAATATTCACCTCACATTGCACATCACTGATTCATGTTTCAAATTTGAGACCTTATCAATGACTGATGAAATAAAATAGCAATGGAATCAAATCGGGCTACGTGCATCTTCCTTTGAATTCAATGGTCACAAACATATCACTCATTCACCCCATTCATAATAGTGATGGCTTACATTAACTAGTGAACTCATCACTCAACACCAATTGGAAGAAGACAAGTGCACATCCATCCCTGATGAGTGATGGAATGAAATACAAGGAGCCCTGATATCATCTCTCATCGTTAATTCAAACCCCACAACTCAAGAGAAATTAGTGATAGCTGAGACCTCTAGTGATACAAAGAGAAACTTTGAGCATCAAGCATCACTAATACAATACCCAACAATCAAAACCTATCCGTGATGTGCAAAACAAAGGAAATACCGCTTATTTCTCATCGTTGATGTAAATTTACATTTCTAAAGCTATATGTGAAGAGCGATAAATGGAAATGGTAGGAAAGAATTAAGTGGGATAATTAAGCACATGCTGAAAAGTTGTATTAAGAAAGTGGTCCACCTAGGACAATGTGTAAAAGGCCTTAAAGAACTTAAAACATGTTATTTCAAAGGATGTAAAGGCCAAATAAGGTCAATAGATCAACCTTATAATATAGAAGTATTTCAGATGTTGGCAAGAGGCTCGGTAATTCCACAAGCTTCAATGACTCAAGATTTTTTAGGATGACTAGGGACAAGTGATAAGAGGTCAGTGATAGATCTCAACATTGAGAAGGGCTTTTATTTAAGGGTTTCTTAGGAGATATTTTTACATCAATATCCCAAGGCAATATCAGTGGGAAAAACCCTAAATCTAGACATTTGAAACTAAATGAAATTTGTAGATTTTATTAATGGAACCACAAAAAAAATTTAGGGGTTCCATCAATGGCTCTAGTTGGGGATGTATGTTCCTCCATAATAGAGCGAGATTATAGAATCATAGGTGAAGAAAACCAAGTGCAAAGAACTAAAAACCAAGGACCTACCAAGACTAGGGAAGAGAACTAGACCAAAGCAAACCACATTTGTACAACATTTACATAAGTTTCACCAAGAGATTCAATCTTGGTTATCTTTGAAGCCCTTATGATGTGTAAGTTCTCCACTTGCATTTTAAAACTCTACTAGGATTCAACTTCACTAAGTGGCCCTAGACCGCCAAACTTAGGACTGCTACAAAACCTTGTTTTCTATTGTCTATACCATGTTGAGGCTAAAAATATTCTCATGAATTTCCCACTGGCCAATTGTATTGCAGCCATTGAAATCAAACACTATGGGCATGTGTCTAAACTTATTATTATTACTTTACTTCGTGTCCAACAGAGATCTATAACCAAGAATTAACTGTAGCACATGGTACATGTAGCATTCTTCCTGACTCGGCTTACCATCATATTCCACCAAATTCCCATCCAACTGGACAAGGAAAGTGAAAAAATCATAATCCATCTAATCACTATCATCATAAGGGATAATATCAAATTGAATTTGATATCAAACTGAAAACCCTCATACATACTTCTTTTAGAATGAACATTCAAAGACACACATTTTATCCATTCAGAGTGATGCTACAATTTTATTTTTATTATTTCAAGGTCATTTCTATCTATCTTTTGTTCCACACCAAGCATACATTCACATTGTGTGATGAACAAGAAATGTTCATACATATGATTTTTTTCAAATTGGTGTTCACATTCGTCAGAGCAGTATAAACCAATTATGTTGCC
The DNA here is from genome assembly GCA_007115665.2 of Sequoiadendron giganteum. Classification (NCBI taxonomy): domain Eukaryota; kingdom Viridiplantae; phylum Streptophyta; class Pinopsida; order Cupressales; family Cupressaceae; genus Sequoiadendron; species Sequoiadendron giganteum. The sequence continues at coordinate 125,142,070 of CM021101.1, read as the reverse complement.
ATATGCTTCACTTCCTTGTGAAATTGATTCATCAGACTTCACAAAATTCTTTATTTCATTCAAATTAGGGTCATTCTCATAAAAATAATTATCCATCCCATCCCAAGCATTAGAAAATACTTTTGTTTCAGGTTCATTAACATACTCCAATCCTCCCTACCAATCATTGCTCAACTTGAAAAAAAATGTTTCAAAGGATGGGTCAACTAAATTAGGATCAATATGATCAATAGTAAGGTATTCAAGTGCATCATTAATTGATGGGTTTGCTGACTCACATGTGCAAGACTCGCTGAAACTTGAACATTTCTTATTTTTCAGCTGAGCAAGTTTCTTCAACAAATTCCTTGTTAAAAACTATCATGTCCATCTCTGCAACGAAACTTGTACATTTTATTTTTGTTTCATACAAGCATTCCAAAAAATGACCCTATTGGCTATCATCACAAATCCCATCATTTTTAACACTAAACTTAGGCTCAAGACACTAAATACAAACACTCTTATCTTGAAATTCATCACCTACCATATTACTAGGACATTCTAGTTTTGGTATAGCTAAATTGCACCTCAAGGACATACATGAAATTTGTTCATCCATTGGTGGGGGAAAAACCTCATGAGTGTTGATATTGTTACATTCTTCAAGAAAGAAGGATTCCTTTAGTTCATCCTCACAAAAAGATTCATATTCCTCATGAGGATAATCATAATTCTAATTTTCATCATCTTGGTTATCAATCTTCAAAGGTACATCAACAATGCTTGCAAGCATAACAATGTCATCATCTGCACTGCTACACAGATAGTCATCTTCAGAAATATCTTTACCCATTGATTGGATAAACCCTTGATCTTTGACAATAGGGTGAGTTCCCCTGCCATTTTTAGACCTCATTTTTGTATATATTCACATTTAGCCTCCTCAACATTTTTGATCCAACCAATTATCTGATCAAAATCTTGAGGTTTCAACTCCTTGGGGAAAGCATTGAGCCCTGGCTCATAAATTTTAGAGAATATGTCAATGCATAACGAGTCCTAAGGTCTCAATCTCTTAGGAATTTCTAATAAGGCATCCAAGAACCTTGCTAACAACTCATATGGCAATTCCCCCTCGTGTATTTTTATGGTAGATAGTTCTTGAATAAACAACACCCGATCATCATTACTTAAACTTTGTTGAAGTTCGCCTTGAATCTATTCATGATTAATATGTTGTGAAGGTGAAAAAAATAAGGTATGAAAAGAATCATGACCTTGATCATCCTTTTCATGCTTATTTATTTCATTTATATGATGTGTATTAGGACCACAAACACTTGTAGCCATATATCCCCTCAACATTGAATATTTCATAGTATTTTCAATATCCATGGCAATGTGATATACCTGATGTAATGTTTTGGGTTCCTTATCCTTTATCAAATAACTCATCTCATTATCAAATGCTCCTAGATACATAATCAAACAATCTACATCACTAGGTCTCGGGTGTTTAGGAATATCTCTTACTACTTGTGCAAGTCTAAGGTTAAAGGAAGGAACCAATTCATCTTCATCTCGTTGGATTTCCATAAATATTTTTCTTATCAAATTTGGACTAATCCTTTCACCAAATTGTTCCAAAAATGCTATCATGAAGTCATTCCATGAAGCTACAAAACACACTAGAAAATATGAGAATCCATCTCTAGCATCTTCTTTTAAAGATTGAGCTAAAAGCTTCATGAAAACATCCTCGTCATCTATCTAAAAATCACCCATCAGATCTATGAATGCATTCAGATGTTTGGAAGATGACTCAAAATGTTTCCCTATAAATTTAAGAAAAAATTTCCTTATATCATTATGAATCTTGTCAGGGAAACCTTGAATACCATTAACACTTAATGGCTTATATCTCTAGATAGATAATTTCCTTTGATGTCATGATACGAGTTGCATACCCTACATGTTTTACTCAATATTCCACAATGTAATATAGGGGAAAGACACATTTTTCTTGTATCCTTATTCAATCCTTAAATATAAACTTCATAGTTAATTATCCACTACCTCATTTCTTAATTTAATCATGATTTGAAAATGCATAGCTCAAACACATTCATGCTTTAAAGCTTTCCAAAAGGAAGATTTGAAAGATAAGCATACTTCTTCAACCCAACTTAGATATTATAAATTGCACCTTAGAAGTATGTAAAATGACTACCATTCCCTCTATTTGTGCTTGCTTCACATAATAGGGAAACAAAATTTTCACCAAATCATTTCAACATGGTTTTCACATAGATTTATTTCTTCTTGAAAACCAAAATAGGGGAAAATACCTAGATATACTGTAGTTATTTTGAATTGTTCTTTTGAATGTAAAACATTACAAATCTAAAACTTTCTGCATGTCTTCATCAGGTTCTTTTCATAGAATCTCCACCTCCTTCGTAGAGGAACAGACTTCAACAATATGAAGTTTCTTTCACAAGTCGATTTTACTTTAAGTCTCCTTAATCAACAAAGTCACACATAAGTCCTTTATACTTTCTTATTTTTTCTCCAGCAACTTTTCATTCCATTTTACTGGAGTTTGTCAAATAATTCACATTAGCATAGAGACCTTCAAAGTAGCCACCGACATCTAGTGAGAAATTATAAGATTATCCGTGGAATTGTGGGAGATCTTGAAAATACTTGCAAGTTTTCAAAGGAGACAAAGAAAACTTCTTCAACCTCTTGGAGGATTGACTCATTGACACAAAGATAGGTTTGTCAATATAATTCTTTAACAAATATTTGACTCTTTAAGGAAAGATGATCTTCCATCAGAATTTTCTAACGCCAATCCCCAACGGAGTCACCATTTTTGTTAGTTATTTTTTATGAACCAAACTTAGTCTTACCACTTCCCAATGAATCTACCAAAATTCAATTATTATAAAGGGCAAGGATTGGACAACACACAAGTAAGGATTCTGAGGCCCTTACTTCTTCACTTTGGGCTCTGTGAAACCTAGGAGTGTTGGAGATTGAAGGTTGCATCAAATGGTTGTCATTAATGTCAATAGGTTGTCATTGATGTCAACACAGTATTGTATGTATGAATCATTTACCAAAATTTATTTCTCATTAAAGATGGTCATTATATGTGGTCTGGTGTGTTGGTCTTAGGTTCGGTTCCTACCATATGATAAACTATTATTCAAATATTTGAAGATCTTGGCCGACTTAGCCTATGCAATACTGCATGGATTTTTTGGCCAACCTAATTGATGAGTAAGATGCATACATACATATATATGAATATGTGTTTGTCCATAATATAGAATTGAAGTGAGGTTATGCAAGTAGGATATAGAGACATAAAACTATGTGGATATAGTAGATCAAAATAAGTGAATTAGGAAAAGACAATAAGTGTATGATTAGAGCACAAATTTTGAGCACTTACTGATATACATTACTACCTTTACAAAGCTTCATTTGGAATTGAAATCAGCACAAGAAAGGTGTAATTCATCAGTTCACTTTTGGTGGTAAGCCATAACTATTTTATTCTAGTAGTGAGCCATCTTCTTTCTATCTTTGTGGCAGTAAGCCCTATGGACAGTGAGTCCTTATTTCAAGCAGTGAGCCTTTTTGTAATCGGTTTTGATATTCTTTATAGTGTGAGTTAATCCTTGTTGTGGTTTTTCCCTCATTGGGTTTTCCATGTAAACATGGTTTTATTGTGTTTGTGCATTGGTATTTGATGGTTAATCACTTAATCAATTTATGTGTTAGTTTTGGTAAGCAAGCTTAAGGTTATAATTTGTGACAACTGATTCACCCCCCTCTCAATTGTTCTATCCAACAATTGGTATTAGAGCTTGGTTCCTTGGTGAAGAGCTTAACTACTTGAGGAAGGTCTAGGATGGCTAGCAAAATGGTCTTTGATTATCCGAGGTTTTATGGAACTAATTATGGTATTTGAAAAGTATTGATGGAAGAATATCTGGAGTATTATGGATATGATGTAGAGAAAAATTATAAAATTCCCTACACTCCTCTTGCTAATGGTTCGAGTACACTTGAAGAAATTAGAGCACATGAAGCGAATAATAAGGAAAAATTAATCTTGAAGAATAGTTTGATACATTCCAAGTTGATTAAGGTTTAGAATTTTAAAATAGGTAAGGAAGTCTGGGATGCTTTTGAAAGAGCACACAATGGTGATGAGAGGGTAAAAGAGGAAAAACTATAGAATTTGGAAACACAATTTGATCTTATACATATGTCTGAAGATGATAATTTTAAAGCCTATGTACAGATATTGGATGAGGTAGTGGTTGGAATGCAATCCCTTGGTGCTACTATAGATGAAACTAGAATTGTAAAGAAGATTCTCAGAACTCTTCCTGATGCTTACAGTGAAAATGTGAGTGCTATTGAGTAGACTATAGATTATAATACTTGTACTAAGGATCTGCTACTAGGATTTTTGACATGTTATGAGATGAGGAAGATGAATCTAAGAAGTGGACGTAAAATAGAGACTACTTTTAAAGCTACAAGAACTAAAGATATTGATGAAGAGAACTTTGATGAAATCAGGCTAAATTTTTAAGAAGAATAAGAAAAGTCTCCAGTAAGTATGAATGTAAATTTCCCTTTAAGTGCTTTAGTTGTGGAGAAATTGGTCACTATGCTACTAAGTGTCCGAAAAGAGCTAAAAAGAATAAACAAAGATATGAGAAAGAAAAGAAAGGAAAGAAGATTAACAAATCTTACAATGTTAAAAAGAATGCTAGTAATTTAGAAGAAGATTTAGAATATGAAGATCCAAATGAAAATGAATGCTTGTTCTTAGCGATTAAGGATGAACCTAATTTTACAAATTTGGAAAAATAGTGAAAGGAAAGTTCTCTAGAGAAGGAGAAGGAGAAAAATGAAGGTACAATTATCTCTGCCCTACATGCTAAATAAGAAAAGAATTTTTGGGTAGTTGATAATGGTTTCTCACATCACATGAATGGTGACAAGAGTAATTTTTTTAAACTTGAGAAATATGATGGAGATCTGGTTTTGTTTGGAGATGATATTGGTGTAAAAATCTGTGGGATAGGTTCAGTAAGTTTTGATGGAAAGTATCATATTGGATATTTTTACTATGTTAAAGGTTTAAGACATAATTTGTTGAGCATTGGTCAGAAATGAAAAAAAGGATATGATCTTGTGTTTAAGGATGAGAAATGTGAGATTCAGAAAGGATCCAAAATATTGATTTCTACAAGAAAGAAATGTGAAGGGAATATTTATTAGTTTAAAGGTGTTGATGGACGATGTTTTATGACTCAGATAAATGACAACTTGTTATGGCATAGGAGAATGTGTCACATGAATTTTGATAACTTGGAAAGGATTAGTCTTGTTAAAGCCATGAGAGATCTATCGAGAATTACAAAGACAGTAAATGTTATCTGCAAGAATTGTCAGTTTGGGAAGCAAACAAGAAATCATTATAGATCAAGAGAACAATCTACTACTAGGTTATTGGATTTGGTTCATACAAATATTTGTGGTCCCATGAGAGTGCAAAGTCTACTTGGAGAAAGGTACTTTATTATTTTCATTAATTATTATTCTAGATATACATGGGTTACATTTCTAAGAGAGAAATCAAATGCATTAGATAGATTCAAGGAATTCAAGGCTATGGTTGAAAATGAACTGAATTTGAAAATAAAATTCTTGAGATGTGATAGAGGTGGAGAATTCACCTCTCATGAGTTCGATATGTTTTGTGAAGAGAATGGAACAAAGAGACAGTTATCTGCTCTAAGAACCCCTTAACAAAATGGAGTTGTTGAGACAAAAAATAGAACAGTTCAAGAAGTTACTAGGTCAATGATCACTAAAGCTGGATTACTGAAAGTTTATTGGAAATATGATATTCACACTACTGTATATGTATTTAATTGAGTTCAGGCAATAAAAAATAGTAAAAAGACTCCCTATGAGCTATGGCACAAAATAATTCCTATAGTCAAATATTTCAAGGTATTTGGAAGAAAATTCTATATTATAAGAGATGAGGAAACTTTGGGAAAGTTTGATGCAAGAAGTGATGAATGAATATTTCTTGGATACTCTACTAAAAAAAAGGCATACATACATTTCAAAGAAAGATTGAGGAATATTGTAGAAATATCGAATGTGAAGGTTGATGAAATAGTGAAGAATTCTATTGATATTGATGGATATGTGTTTGATGAACATGATTGTGCAAGAATAGAAGTATGGAAGAACAAGGTAAAGATGAACAGAAAAGAAAATTGAAGAAAAGGAAAGAGAAGAAAATGATTTGGTGATGTCTCCTAGGACACCATTATATGTATAGAGTTATCATTTAGAAAGTCAGAATATTGGAGACAAGACAAAATATGTGTTAACTAGAAGCAAAGCTATTGTTGAAGTAAATTTGTGCTTATTCTTTGAGATTGAGCCGAAGTTAGTAAGTGAAGCCTATGAAGATAAACATTAGAAGGAAGCAATGAAAGAAGAAAATTTTTAGATTGAGAATAATCAAACTTGGGAATTGGTCCCAAGACTGGTAGACAAAAATATTATTGGATCAAAATGAGTATTTAGAAATAAGTTGAATGACAATAGGAAATTTTTCCAGTTCAATAATTGGTCCAAAAATTGAATATGTTCACGTGATATTCATTTGATCAAGAACATTTCTACACACAGATATATTCTTATCAATAAAAATAAACAACATTCATTAAAGATTTGGCTGACCTTTAAACATATTACTATTTATTGCAAGGAATAAAAGGGTACTTTAGATTGATACATTGTAATTGAAAGTCTTTTAGATGATTTTCATTATCATTTCAAGCCCTTGGTAAAGTGAAAAACTAACTCATTTATCTTTAAGGTAATCAAATGAAAAGATCAATGCCTTGTCTTAGGGTAATGGAGTCAAATTCATAATAACCAGTAATACCTTAGCAATTTGAACCAAAAATTAAGGGACTATTGATATACTACATTACAACATTCAACTCACTATGCCTAAAACATAACTACCTATCAATCCTATGCTCTTTCCTTACAAATATGTGACCACACTTTAGAATTTAATCAATTACTTAAATTGAAGTAGAAATGAAATCAATCATTCAATTAAACCAATTGAAGATAAATGAAAATATCATTAACCATTTCATTCATAATAAGGAAGAAAATTACATAGGAGAGAATATGTTTAGGAACTAGCATTTTCATTTATAAACTGCTGCTACTATAAAACTATTTGAGATCATTATAAACTGACTCACACCCTAGACTCCTTACTAAACTATTCATTTGTGCATTGATTTACATTCAACTCTTTCATGAGCTTAATTTTTCCACTTAGACCATTTTGAGACTCAAAACTCAAACCCCTATAACCAGCCTCGAAATCCCTTTTATAGTGTAACTGAGGATTTTTTTACAAGATTAGATTGTTAGCAAACACATAATCCATATTAATCAAATCCACAATATTCAATGGAATGCATACGAAATAAATAAAGGGAATAACTAAAACGAGCTTACCCAAATCCTTCATCCTCCATGAGTGATTTCCATTGTACCTTCTAGCTTGTTAAAATGTAAAGTGTGCCCTCAGATTATGACTAGCAACTCTATACTATGGACTAGCCCTAAGCAAAGTGTTGAAGGATTTAATATGAAATGCAAGAGAAAATCAATCCTACATGCAAAACTAAGTGACTAAATGAAAAATGCTAAAGATTATCTTAAAACTCAAGAAAATGCCAGAGATTCAAAGATTGAAAGATTAAATTAAGAGATATTAAGAAATCTCAAAATGAAGACAAAATTGGCATTTTATAGAAAATGCAATTTTGTATGGACGAATGAGATTAAAGATTGATAAGTGACCTAGAATCCATGCCAAGATTCAAAATAACAACCTCTTAATTAGGGTTAGGGCAACTCTAGGATGAAATTCAAATTGAGTGGATGAGATTTAATTTAAGAAATTAAATCAAGGGAAGAGAATAGTTGTGATGGTGAGATAAAAATTAGTAAGTGGAAAAAGGATGAGTTAGAAAATCAAGTTATTTTAGAAATAATTTAATTAGTGGAGAGAAACTCTATTTTGAAATTAATATTTTAAATTAATTCCAAAATGATGAATTCATGTGACAGTAAATAATAATAATTTAAAATTATTTACTTGTAAAGAGGGAAATTGCTAATTTAAATAAATAGCGTAGGACCAAAGGATAGAAATGTAAAAAAAATCCCCCAAAGCATGATTTATCTATGTTATGAAGGTGGTGACATGGTATTTCATAAATAGCGTAGGACCAAAGGATAGAGATGTCAAAAATTTTCCCCAAAGCATGATTTATGTATGTACTATAGTCCTTATCAAGACCAAAGTCGGTGGTAAAATGGATGGAAAGTGATAGGGTTTAGATGGATAGATGAAAATGTTATAGGAAATGTCATGTGAAGGGCATGGGAGATGAGATGACTTGCCCCCAAGTGTAATGGTCCACATAGATGATTTATTTTACACATGACGCCTGTTTCCCAGGTTTTCATCATGGTACTTATCACAAGCGCCATAAGAATGGTTTTCACTATTGGATTAAATTTTTCTCTTTACTATTTTTGTCATTTTTTATTTATTTATTTATTTTGGTGTCACCAAGATGCTTGTTTGCAAGGTTTTCATCAAGGTGACGATTTTTTTAATTTTTTTTTGTATTTTTGAGTTTTTTCGGATAGCCTTGATGCTTTAGATGACCACTGAATGTGTTGAAGCTTTTGATGGTGTCGATGTATAGACACGCACCATGATATGGCAATAATGACCTTTCTGAAGTAGTTTTCTTGTCAGGATGATAACGCTTGCATACAATTGATTGATGTCATTGTGATCCTTTTTGATACTAGAGTTGGACTTATCAGAATACGCACATTGCAATAGAATGCCATGAGAGTCCTTATGATAAAGAGTTGATGCCAAGATGTGATGGATTTTTGACATGGTATGTTTGAAATTTAGGCAAGATGTAGGATTATGATGGACGATGATGGACGTTGATGGGTTGGTTGGATGTTCGGATGTATTGATTTTTATTTTCCAAACTTTGGGTGTCAGATTAGGATAGTGTTTGGAACCAACACTTTTATATGTCTTTCTTGATGGCCATTTTGACAGAGGTGGAAATGTATTATATGTGGGAGTCCTCTTGTGCCGTGGCTCCACATTTTGATTGACTTTTGGATTTGGCATATTTTATTTGCCTGATTCATTCTTTTCTTGACTTGATCCCTTTTTTTTTGGGATCCACTTTAGCTTCATTTGTCCACTTTTATTTTTGATTGATTTCATGGCCTTTGACATGTGATTTTGGATTTTATATTTGTAAGGATTTGTTGGTTCCAAATGGAAGGTTTATTCATGATGGAATGATGGATTGGGGTGTGGAGGGAAGGGGTGTTGGCAATGATCTTATGACAAGGACTACTCATGACACCCATTTTGACATTTGTATTTGATAAAGTTTCCCCCAATATCGAGGAGGGACCACTAACATCGTTAGATTTTCTTACTGATAAATAGCCAAGACCTTGATGTCTATAATCTGTCTGAACTTATATAGGTTCTATAATTTGTTGCTCATGTAGGCCTATTCCTTTTCCTTGATAATGCATGTTCTGACAAATTCTATTTGCAATGGGGTATTTTTTGTTTTGGAAGCAATATTCCAACCCATCCTTATTGTGGAAATGGATGCTCAAAATCTTCTCATTTGTAAGAAAGGATGCTTTGAAAAAGATAGATGATCCTAATCGATAGGATGTTGTAGCTTTACTAAAATGTTGGATAGATTTCTGTTTGACATCTTTGGTCTGATTTTTTGACATATCAAATTCCGATGATTCTGCTAGTGCTTCAAAGTTGATGTCAAAACCATCTTCATGGTCATTGTCATAGAGCCCACTGAATTCAACTATAGCTTGATCATTTGCAATTATGTCCATGCTAGAAGACTCTTGTTCTAGTGGTGGATCATCTATGTGTCCCATGGAGGTAAGTGCATTGTGAAAATTGTCAATAGTCAGAGCCTGCATAAGATCATTAAGTATTTGGTCTTGAATGGCATAGAGGTCGAGTAGTGGATCTTTTTGGATTTCTTGATCAAATATAGTGTCTTAATCAAAGATGGGCTCGTTTTGAATGACATGATCAGAAATAGGATTTTGACCAAGGATAGGTTCATATTGAATGACATGGTTGTGAATGGACTCTTGATCAAGGATAGGTGTCTTTTCTATGCCATGATTGTCTAGGAGGAATTCTTGAATGGACCTAAAGATAGGGTCATGGAATGGACTACTTTGATCTTGACATGATGTTGTGCTTTGGACTTGCCTCTTGACATGTATCCTCAAGTGTAGGTAAGAATATGGGACTTTGGAGACCATGATTAGATATTTTTTCATGACAAAATGGAGTGTCTTGGAATAAATCTGTTTATAATGGACTAGGATATGACATGGAGGTTTGGAATTGGTTGAGGGATGATGGGCTTGGATAGGACATGAACGCATGACAAGGATATGATGTGGATGGAGGACTAGGATATGATGTGAATGGAGGATTAGGATATGATGTGTGTGGATAACTAGGATATGATGTAGATGGAGGATTAGGATATGACGTGGATGGTGGACTAGGATATGAAGTGGATGGTTGGTTTCCCTTGTCAAAGTTAGGATAAGGACAATAGGTGGATGTTTGTTGTGGATGAATGGCAGGATTTGTGTTAAAATATTTGTGATAGTGAGTGGAAATGGATGGAGGACTAGGACTTATAGGTTGTTGGTAAGAGGGATAGACAGATGGAGGACTAGGGGTTGTAAATTTGGAATTGGATCGGAGGTATAGTTTTTTGAAGTCCCTAGTGAGTTGTGCTTGACCATTACTAATAAATTGGCATTCAATTTGACTAGCAAGCATGTCATAGTGACTTGAAGACATGATGGTGGATGGAATGAGACTAAGACTATGCAAAGTGATAATGAGGAGAAAAATGAATGTCAAATGCAAAGTGGTAATGAGGACTAAAATGAGTGTGTTATGTCAAATGATTTTTAGGAAATGTTTTCTAAACATTCAAAGTTTGGCCAATGTCTCGATTTGGATTGTCAAAGGACTGGTTTGAAGGACAAGATGACAAAATGATAAGGTGAGATTTCCACAATAGACATGATTTGGAAATAGCTCACAAGAGGACAATGACTAAGGATTGATTTGTTTTGACTTGGTCAAACGACAATGTATTTTTGAGACAAAGGTTTGACAAAAATAAGGAATTTTTTCCTATCCCAAAGTGTAAAAAATTGAGGACTTAAGACTTTTCCTATGAAGATGATGGTGGATTGCAAGCTAAATGCAAACTAAGCATGAAAAAATGGATGACTTGGACAAGTGTTCCCCTGGTTTGGGTTAGAGACTGTTGGAGAAAGATGTTAGGAAATTTGTTTGCAAATGTTGAACCTTGATTTCTAATAGTAATAATATTTTTCCAATTGATAGGAAAATGTGTCATAGCTTTAAATGCATTGTTCCAAGAAGAAATTGTGTCATAGGAAGACAAATGTGTTGCAGAGTAGACAAATTATTTTCAGATACTAGCAAATCTGTTGCAATATGGCAGATGTGTTGCAGGATTTAGTAGGTGTTGTGTAGAATAGAAAATACGGCATTTCAGATTGCAAATGGGATGTGACAGAGCAATTGTGGCATTTAGTAAAGAAAATGTGTTGTGAGATAGGAAATTGCATCATTTAGGAAAGAAAATGTGTTGTGAGATAGGAAAATGCAGCATTTTAGATAGCACATGTGGTGTGATAGAGCAATTGCGATTCAAAAATTAGCAAATGCGGTTCAATATGGAAAATGTATCGCAATGTTTTGTTTTTGGAAAAAAAAAAAAAGTGTTTAGTAGATTGCAAAGTGTGTTTCAATTTTGAACTGTTATCTCAAGTTTTCAAGAGGATGTTGACCTATTCATTTTGTCTGAAGACACTTGGCAAACACATGATGTTGTAAGAATTTGAAAAACACCACATAGAAAACATTTACAGATCCCTATGGCGGCAAAGATAGTATTCTTTTAGATCCCACATGGATTTTACTCCAACCACATATTCTTAGCAGATGAATTCAAAATCTTGGCCCCACGGGCTCCCCCTTACAGTGCACTGACTTCTTAGGGAAACCAAGCTTCCAGCCTCCATGAAACTCCCAGGGAAGATTGGTCATCTCTACTAGAAAATGTGCAGGTGTGGGAGCCTTGGCAACGACCGTTGCTGCACTAAAGAATAGAGGGTTTTTGGTCACACTAAAAACAAGGTTTCTAATTCAGGCACTCGTTTGAGTGGTCATACGTAGGGTGCAAGATTAAGCTCCATTAAGGAGGTACTCCAGCCTGAAGAGGTTAACCTCAATAGGGTTTTTGGGAGTACTACTTGGTCTGTATGACATATCTGCACTTGTAATCCTAGGTTTTCCCTTAGGATTCAAATTTGTATACTGGTCAGGATTAGCTCAGCTAAAAAGCTTCATTTCCGGTTTGAGTCACTTTGGGGTGAGTACTTTTTCCCACCAAAGTAGGCCCAATTTCTAAGATTAAAAAAAGTGAGCAAACATATTCGTAGTTCAATCAATCTTTGTTGAAAAACAAAGAGAGAGCACACCAATATGTTTGACCCACACTCGCATGGTTGTTTTTTTCAAACCCAAATTAAAATTGTGAAGATGTGACAATTAACTAAATCACAGAACACAACAAACACACATTCATTTTAATTGTTTGTAGTGTTATCAAGCAAAGGATTCATTTTAACCATTTGTAGTATGAGTTAACTAGCAGTTCATTTTAAACCAATGAAAATACATGATTGTTCTTTTTAAACCAATGAATGAACATGCATGTTGTGTTCATTTTAGCCCAATGAAAATGTGTAAGTGTTCATTTTAACTCATGAATGTAATGCAAAATTGTAGAGTTGTTTTTTTGTTTGATTAATATTGTTAAATAAAATCAACGAACGTAAACAACAAGGGTTAGACTCTGATTTGCCACATGTTGTAACAAAGAGATTAGTAATCTAGAAACCCTTAATCTACAATGCAACAATGAAATCTAGAAAATAAATCAAAAATGTGAAAACACAATTTACCTCAACGAATGCATTGTAACAGAGCAAATGTGTCTCTGTGCTAAGTAAATGTGGCTCATTAGGTCAGATGCGTCATTTGGAGAAGTGGATGTGGTTTGAAAAATCATATGTGTCGCTTGTGAAGGCAAATGTGGCTCAACAAAGCACTTGAGTCACAAAAAATTCCATATGCATTGTTTCGTACACCTGAACTTGCAAAAGAGATAAACGATCATAAAAAAATCTGCAAAAACATGTTAAAAATAATGTCGGGTTCACCAATGTAACTGCAGATTTTTCTACAAGATTAGATTGTTAGCAAACACACAATGCATATTAATCAAATCCACAATATTCAATGGAATGCAAAGGAAATAAATAAAGGGAATAACTTAAATGAGCTTACCCAAATCCTTCATCCTTCTTGATTGATTTTCATTGCACCTTCTAGCTTGTTGAAATGTAAAGTGTGCCCTTAGATTGTGATGAGAAACTCTATACTATGGACTAGCCCTAAGCAAAGTGTTGGAGGATTTAATATGAAATACAGGAGAAAATAAATCCTACACGTAAAACTAAGTGACTAAATGACAATTGCTAAAGATGATCTTAAAACTGAATAAAATTCCAGAGATTCAAAGATTAAATTAAGAGATATTAAGAGATCTTAAAATGAAGACAAAATTGGCATTTTATAGAAAATGCAATTTTGTATGGACGAATGAGATTAAAGATTGATAAGTGCCCTAGAATCTATGGTCAAGATTCAAAATAACAACCTCTTAATTAGGGTTAGGGAAACTCTAGAATGAAATTCAAATTGAGTGGATGAGATTTAATTTAAGAAATTAAATCAAAGGAAGAGAATAGTTGTGACAGTGAGATAAAAATTATTAAGTGGAAAAAGGATGAGTTAGATTATCAAGTTTTTTAGAAATAACTTAATTTGTGGAGAGAAATGCTATTTTGAAATTAATATTTTAAATTAATTCCAAAATAGTGAATTCATGTGACAGTAAATAATAACAATTTAAAATTATTTACTTGGAAACAGGGAAATTTCCAATTTAAATAGAATTCTTTTATTTAAATTTAGAAAGAAAATCAATAAGACAATTTAATAATTAAAATCATTCAATTGTGGAGGAAAATTAGAAAGTGGGTAATTTTAAATAAATTATTTTATTTAAAATTAGAAAGAAAGTTGGAGAGGATAATAATTAAATAAATAATAGGATTTTAATTAATTATGGGCAGACATAAATAATTAATGACGTACTAAACAAATAAATAAAGTTTATTTATTTAAATAATCGGGAGGAAGCAATGGATTAATAATAATTAAAAAAAATTAGGAATTTATTTAATTATAGAGTGACATAAGATATTAGCGATTTATTTAAATAATAAATGTAATTTATTTATTTAAATAGCCAAGAGGAATAAAAGACGTGAATTAATTAAATAATTAAAAATTATTTAATTAATAGTTGACATTGGACTATAGGACATAATTAAATATTTTAATTATGTTGAGACGAAGCATTATATAGAAAAATGTGGTTTGCGGGTCTAGGCCATTTTTATGTGTCTACATATAGAATAAGGGAGCAACAAGCAACAGGTTGAATTACAATTAAATTTCATTTCACACACATTTCATTTTAGGTTTAGAAACTTCTCGAATGATTACCCTAATCATTTCAGAATAGGGGAGGGTAAAAGACAAAACTCCATGTAATTCAGTTGAAGTAGAATGTCCAACCTTCCAAAAGGCATAGTTTGTTTCTGTAGTAGTTTCAAAACACCTTGTCCTTGTTGACCAAAGAATATTGTTCATTAGCTCTAAAGAAAAAACTTATATACCATCCAAAAAATGTATATTTTCGATCAATGTTAAGGAGTCTAACACTTCTCCCTTGCACTAGCCAAAAATATTTCCACATCAACATTAAAGACAAAAAACCATAAATATGCTAAAGAGGATGATCTTGATGTAGTGGCAATGGTGTCATAAAAAAAAAAAAGGGCGAGGACGCTACTCTGAGTCGTCAGCATCAGAGTATACTCACCCATGCCTTGTTCGTGATGAAACTAGAGGAACCATCACTCCTCCCTCGTCAAAGTTTTCACACGACACTAGAGAAAGAAGGGAATGACCATACTTCAGGTTAGTATCACCTCCACCATCTAAAGGGGCTATCAAAAACCTCAATGGGAGAATTGTGTGTCCCCAGATAGGCCTTACAAAACTCATTTCTTTTCTTTGCTTTCTTCATAGGATCAACTGATTCCTTCCCTTTAAACTTGACCAATTATTCTTAAACTATCCTTCTTCTCAAATTATATGTGCTCCTAACAATAGTATTTTTACTTTTACCACAAGCATTTCTCCTACCTTTTGGTTTTTCAGAAGTCCCAGGCACTTCTTGCTCAACCATAGATATATCATCTAGAAATTCAAACACACTAAGTCTTTTGGACCTCCTAGTTGGCTGAATAGACATACTTGACTTACCCATTCTCACAAGACATACGGTGAAGACTAGAAAATCAAGATTGCAAGGAGACTCACCATTTTAAGCTCCTGAATTGAACTTGCAAAAAAAACCCACAAACCCAGACAATCTCAACTAAGCCCTAGTGATAATTACAATCAATCGCAACTCTCACTATCCCAAAAATATGAAATTCTCAAACAAACTAATGCATGACTCAAATAGAGCTCATATGAAAATTAACTTACCAGGGATAGAAACTTCAATACCTCTACAATTAGAACCAAGACTCACATGCTTTCTCTCTAGCCCACACTTCTCAATTCTTGATGACTGCAACTGGTGAGATAAAACGACAGGAAAATCCACATTAAGTAGGCAATTAAGAGCGTGTTGTCATTAATGATTGAGGAGATCTTCATGTCAGCGAGCTGACAACTTAGCCTCTTAGCTTTGAATCTTGACTGTCAATATTTTAGGATTTAAAATGCCAATGGCAATCTTGAAGCAGTGTTTTTGGATTTTACAACTTGTTCCTCAGAAATGATGATACCACCTCAAAAAGTTGGCACATTTTCCCTTAACTTCATTAGTCAACATTGACCTGACAATCAACATAAATCACCATCCCGTTCTGTGCCTTTTCATTTATATTGGTGAAGTACAAAGAGCCAATATTTGAAGAGAATATTCCCCAAAAACATCACATCACATGTCATTGATTTTCCTCACCTTTCCATGGCTCAATCAATGAAAATAACATTGGAACGATGAAACTTTGATCCTTGGAAAATTATCCTTCTTGGAAATATTCACCTCACATCATGTGTCACTGATTCATGTTTCAAATTTCAGACCAGATTAGTGACGGATGAAAGAAAATAGTGATGGAATCAAATCGGGCCACGTGTATCTTCCTTTGAAGTCAATGGTCACAAACATATCACTCATTCACCCCATTCAAATCAATGATGGCTCACATTAACTAGTGACCTCATTTCTCATCGCAAATTTAAAGAAGACAAGTGCACAACCTTTCACGATGAACGATGGAATGAAATACAAGGAGCCTTGAGGTCATTGCTCATTGCTAATTCAAAACTCACAACTCAAGAGAAATTAATGATAGCTGAGACCTCCCATGATACAAAGAGCAACTTTGAGCATCGCACATTGCTAATACAATACCCAACAATCAAAACCCATCTGTGATATGCGAAATAAAGGAAATTCTGCTCATCGCTCATCACTGATGTAGATTTACATTTCTAATGCTATCCGCGATAAGCGATAAATTGAAATGGTAGGCGGGATTTAAGTGGGGTAATTAAGCACATGCCCAAAAGTTGTATTAAGAAAGGGGACTGCCTAGGAAAATGTATAAAAGGACTTAAAGAACTTAAAACTCATTATTTCAAAGGATGTAAAGGCCAAATAAGGTCAATCAATCGACCTTATAATATAGAAGTATTTCAAACCTAGGAAAGAGGGTCAGTAATTCCACGAGCTTCAATGACTCAATATGTTTTAGGATGACTGGGGACGAGTGATAAGAGGTCAGTGATAGATCATAACATTGATAAGGGCTTTGATTTAAGGGTTTCTTAGGAGAGATTTTAACAGAAAAATCCCAAGGCAATATCAGTGGGAAAAACCCTAAGTCCAAACATTTGAAACTGAATGAAATTTGCAGAGTTTAAGAATGGAACCAAAAAAAAATTTCATGGGTTCCATCAAGCATTTCTAGGGCATTCAAGGGTAGATTTATAAAGTTTATTGCAGAAATTAAAGGTCATATCATCATGTCAAATTCATAGTCCATCATGCATGTTGTTGAGCTAATATGTTGATGTAGCATTGGAGATCCTATTCAAGCATTGTTTCATGTCGATTTCTATGATCAAGATCTGCATACATTGAGGCCACTTCATGCTAGATTTATGATTTTTCACCCAAGATTTCATCCAAGGTATCATTGTTTTATGTTTCATGTTTCATTATTTGATCATAATGTTTAATTACCAAAATGAGGTTTGATCAAGCCAAAACGCTATTCCCTTATAAATCAACATTTTTCTTCTCCTTTAATGTGTGATTTTAGGTTTTAGGTTGAAGATCAAGTGGAAAGAAGAAGTTGCAAAAGTTGTCAAAGTTGCAAAGTTGTAAAAGTTGTCATCTTTCTTGTAAGATCACAAAAAGTACCCTACAAAATTTATTTCCAAATTTTGGGAGCTGAACAACTAGAATCTGGGAGTGCAAACATTGAAGAAAAGGACCTCAAAACTGATTTTCTAGAACCCTAGCAAGGACCCATTTGCCACTAGGCGAATGAGTCCTCTATGAGGCCCAAAAAAGCACTTTTTCCAATAGGTACACAAAATTTTACCATCTCAAAACCTACCTTTTTACTATTATATCAGTTAAGTTTGATTTCTAATTATCAATTGCACATTTTACCCCTCATAATTGAGTGAAACAACATAGAAAAATATAGGTGTTCCCATTTTTTAACCCCATTTTGGTTTCACCTACATTTTTCATTGTTTCACATATTACCTTATAGAACTAAAAAATTTAGTTCTTAATTTTTTGATGACATGACTCTATTCCTTAAGATCAATCAAGGAATTTCAATCATTCTTCTATTTAGGATTTATTTGTTTTGTGATGCCTTTGGTGCTAACATTATAGATCATAAATCCATAATTTTAGGTTGTAACCCATCAGATTAGTTTGTTGGTACTAATGGCAATGGGACACTCCCAAAAAGATCATCAAATATTGGGAATCCCTTTTTTATTGAACCATTCCTCAAATATATATGCATGTGGATGTTTTCTCTCCTTGACATTTAGAATCTAGGTCTGTAGAAGGTTCTAGATTCCTTTAGTAGTTATTTTCCCTGGCTTGTAAATTTGATAGCTATCAAGTTGTTATAATTTAGAATATGAGAAGAGAGATTTTATTGTATGATGGAAAAGTAAATACAAAGTGACATGTGGGTTAACTAGGCTTGGTGCTACTTGCACAAAAATTTGGGGTCCTTGTTCAAGTAAGGAAGTAAAGATTCAAGGTATTGCTTTGGTTGTGAAATGAAGCTTAATATATTCTGATAAAGATGATCCATAAAAATATTGGTGATGTATAACATTGCATTGTCCAAGCTAAATAAGGGGACGAGTTGGGTTGGGCTTCACCGTCATGATTTTTTGTTTGGTAATTTTTTTATATATTGATTTGGCTCTAATATGTTTTTTAAAAATTAAAGGTCTTGGAAAAGTGTGAGATAGTCACTCAAGAATAATGAAGCTTTCTCTAGAAACAATTTTTTTTGTGCTTGTAGATATATTTTGTGGAACCTTCATTGCAATAACAAACCATCGTCTTGATAATTAACATTGCAACACAAATGCTAATGCTCCTTCTCCTCTGAGTTGGGATTTTCTGCGTGCATGGTGGACTCTGTCTTGGGGGTATCCAATGGTCCCCCTTTGCCTCCTCCTGACTCATGCTCCTCTCTCTTGGGAACGTGTATGTCGGGTACCCCCCCTTTGGGGTCGACGCTTTCTTTGTCAGACATTTTGAAATCTTTGGTGTCTCCGGGAGGATCTTTTGTGCCGGTGGTTGAGATCCCTCTGGCTGTCGGTTGGAAGGATGTGCTTTCTAATAGGAAAAAAGTCTCCTCCTTGTCTTTGTCTTCACCTGAGATTGTTTCGATCTCTAGCACGGTGTTTGACATTCCTGACTCGATCAATGATAAGATCCTCTCCTCCATGGAGAATGTTGTAGTGGGCAGATTCCTCTCTTTCCATCCAATGGTGGATATGGTTAGGAAATGGGTTGCGGCGAAGTGGTGCCTTAAGGGTAGTGTGGAGATTTGCACGATGGATGGTGGTCTTTTCTTGTTTAGATTTACTGCAGTGGAGGACATGGTGGCTACTTTGTCATCTGGCCCGTGGGTTTATGGGAAGCGTAGTTTGGCTTTGTGTAAGTGGAAACCTAGATTTGACCTTGCTGTTGATCTAAATAAGTTGGTCCCTATTTGGGTTAGGCTGTCGGGCTTACCCCTGGAGTTTTGGGATGATGCCATATTTAAAGCTATTGGATATTCGCTAGGTCAATTTGTTACCACAAATGTTGTCATAAAATCGAAATCAAGGTTAGTTTTTGTGAGATTTTATGTCGATAAAATCCTTCTAAACTCTGTTAAGCAATGTTCTAAGTTGGGTAGCTGGACTCAACCTGTGTTATGAAAACACTGTGGTATACTATCAAAGGTGTGCCAAAGTAGGGCATCTTATTTCTGATTGCAAATCCATTGTCAGTCGGGAGCTTAAGGATGCTTTAAATCCCACTAACCTGTCTGAGGATGTTTTGAAGCCACAAAGTGACTTTGGGTTTGTTTCCCCAGGTTTTGTTCTGCCACCTATGATTTATCCTCACCCACCCTCCCTAGTTGGTCCTCCTCCTGGGTTGAACCCTTGTGACTCTTTTGATTTGGAGGCGAAACCCCTGGTGGTCCCTTTGTCTCAGGATCCTGGCTCCTCAGCTATTGATCCCTTACTCATGGGTGTCTCAGATGGGTTTCATGGTCCTTTCTCCTCGGCTATTGACCCTCAGGGTTTGGTTGTCACTTTGGGTACTTTTGGGACCTTGATAGAGGATGGTGAGATTTGGGAAGAAGAGAGATCTAGCATGTTAGAAGAGTCTACTAAAAGTTTGGGGTGCTTAAAGCTTGAGAAAGTTGAGGATGAAGGGATATGAACTATGCCTAAAAAGAAAGGAAGGAAGAAGAAGGTTGATGTTGCAGGGGATTCTAAGCTTGGGAGACCCTCTTAGAGATACACCAGAATGAGAGAAATGACAAATGAGATTGCCTTGGGAAAGCAGAGGACATTGGATGTGTCCACAAAAAAAGGTCATAAATGAGGATTATTTCTAGGAATGTTTGTGGGCTAAATAGCTCACACAAACAACGTGCCTTGAAGGACTATATAGTGGAACATAAAATTGATGTTTGTCTTCTTCAAGAAACAAATATGTTGATGGTTAATTTTGATAAAATTGCTAAATTTTTTTGGCTGAATGCTTCCTATGTCTATAGTGATGCAGAGGGAGCTTCGGGAGGTTTGGCTGTGCTTTGGAACCCATCGTGCCTACAGGGTTCTAAGTTATTTCATTGTAGAAATATCATTGGAGTTTCATTCTCCTTTGTTTGGGAAGCTTGGACTATAGTTAATATTTATGCTCCTAATCGGAGGAACTCGAGGAGTATTTTATGGAATAACATGGTGACTAAGATTAATCTATATAAGGGTGGTAGTTGGCTTGTAGCTGGAGATTTTAGCTCTCCCTTGTTTATGTTTGAGAAAAGTGGTGGTCTTCTAGATTACACTAACAGTATGTCAGATCTAGCTAATTTTTTGAATTCTTCGGGTTTAATAGATATAGAGCTACTAGGCCAAATTTTCACTTGGCTAATAGAAGGGCTCATAGTGACCTGATTCAGGTCTAGCTTGACCCTTTTATCTGCTCTCCTCATTGGACTAATTTCTTAGATGCCAACCTGATAACTTTTCCTAGGACGGTCTCGAACCATAATTCCCTACTACTGACCACTAATATTCGTCCTGTTGTTGGTCCCTTTCGCTTTGAAATAATGTGGAACTCTCATCCCGATTTCAAAAATAAAATTGTTGAATGGTGGAATATTTCGGTCCAAGGTTCCCCTATGTTTAGGATCTGCTTTAAACTTAAACATATTAAACTAATGGTTAAAGGATGGAACAAAAATGTGTTTAGGGATGTTTTTCAAAGGAAAAAACTGCTTGAGGTAAAATTGAAAACTTTGCAGAAAAATATGGATGAAGGAGATGACAGTCAGTGGACTTACAGTTAGGAAAAGGAAGCTAGAATGGAATGGGAATGGGTCTTAAAAAATGAGGAGGTTTTCTGCAAGCAAAAGTCTAGGGTCCAATAGCTGAAGGAATGAGATAGGAACACTTCCTTTTTTCATGTTTCTGCCATCAATCATGGGAAAAGGAATCAAATTTCTAAATTGATAAATACCACAGGGGAGGTGACTTCAAATCAAGCTCAAATTAGGACTTGTGTGGTTAATTACTTTAAGGAGGCTTTTTAGGCCCCTAGTGAGGCACCCAACCCGGCTTTGGATAGTAAGATTATCCAACATCTCCCTGCCTCCATCTCTTAGGATGATAATTTGGGAATTCTTAGGACTATTTCCATGGAAGAAGTGTGTATGGCTACCTTTAGTATGGGGGCTTTCAAAGCCCTAGGGCCAGATGGTTTTCCTCCTAATTTCTTTCAGATATTCTGGGATACTATGGGCGAGGACCTCGTTCTTGCGACCGGGGACTTCTTCAAATCTGGTAAGATCCTCAAACAATTGAACCACACTTTCATTGTTGTTATCCCCAATATAAATGAGCCTCTTACTATGGCTAACTTCTGACCTATTAGTCTTTGTAACATCTTTTATAAGATTATTTCCAAGATCCTTTTTAATTGAATCAAACCTCTTATGGAAAAAAATATTAGTCACACTCAAAAGGGGTTTGTCCCTGGGTGACACATTTTAGATGCCTCATTGAAAACACATGAACTGCTCCACTCAATGGATAGATGTAATAATGTGGGGATGGCTCTCAAGCTTGACATTTCCAAAGCTTATGATAAATTTTTATGGGACTTCATCCTGAAGGTCTTGGCTAAGTTTGGCTTTAACAATTCGCTTATCAAACTCATCATGGAGTGTGTTAGTATTGTCAAGTTCTCTGTGATGGTTAATGGATCTCCCTGTGGTTTCTTCTCTACTAGTAGAGGGATTAGATAAGGATATCCTTTGTCCCCATATCTTTTCATTATGGTTTCCGATGTGCTTAGCAGGAATTTCACAGGTCTACTGGCAGAGGGCTCCATTACTGGGGTTAGAGAGGCTTCATCCCTAAATCCAATTGTGGTGCAGCAATTTGTTGATGACACCTTTCTATTTGGGAAGGCCTTTGTTGCGGAAGGTAGGAAATGGAAAAGTTGTCTTAACAACTATGCCTCTTGCTCTGGCAAAAGTATCAATCATAGTAAAAGCAAGATTTACTTCTTTAATTGTATGGCCAATTTGAAAAAGAGGGTGACTTCGGTTCTGGGATGTGTTGATGATTCTCTCCCATCTGTGTATCTTGGGCTCTCCCTCATGGTTAAGGAGGTCCCCACAGAGTTCTAGAATTTGATACTGGAAAGGATTAAAAGGAAATTGGTAGGGTGGAAGGGCTCTTTGCTTAGCCATTCTGGAAAACTCCAACTTCTCACTGCGGCTATACAAGGTATCCCCACTTACTTTCTATCCATTTTTAAGATGCCTAAGTACATTGTTGATAAGTTTGAAAGAATCCAGAGGAATTTTCTTTGGTCCGATACTAAGGAAAAAAAGAAACTCGCTTTGGTGAAATGGGAAAGGGTCTGTCACGCTAAAAATTGTGTTGCACTTGGAATCAAGAAGATTGTCATCTCCAATAGGGCTTTGATGGCTAAGGTTAGTTGGGACTAGTTAAGGAACACTAAGGACTGGTGTAAAATTTTGAATGCCAAATATCTCTAGAACAGGCCCTTGATTGATTGTCTTTCAGAATCTCACCCCCAAGGATCTGTTATCTGGAGGAGAATTTGTAGCATACAAGGCTTGCTAAAAAAAGGGATTAAATGGAAAATGGGAAATGGGGTTAAAATTAGGTTCTGAGATGATACTTGGATTTTTGACTCCTCTCTGGCTTTCTTTGGCTTTAGGGAAATGATGGGTGAGGCTCAACATTTCTATGGTATACATATCAGTGACTATGTGATTGGACCTCCCGGAGCGAGGATTTGGAAGGATCTTACCCTTTGTTGTCCCCATTCTCTTGACCTTTGTAGACTAGCTCGGTCCCTTCAGGTGATGCTCTCCAGCATCAGGTTTCCTTCCAATGATAGGAAGGATGAGTTTTTTTGGACTTACGATAAACATGGGGATCTCTCGGTGCAGTCAGCTTAAAGTCTGCTGACTAATGATTTTGCTACTGTGGAACCCTGGAGAAAGGTGTGGAATCATCATATGATCCGTAAAATTAATTTTTTCTGGTGGACAACCTATCATAACAGGATTTTAACCTTGTACAATTTGAGGGTTCAGGGTTTCTTTTTTCCTAATAGATGTTTTCTTTGTAAGGTAGAGGAGGAAACGACCAGTCATCTTTTATTACATTGCTCATATGGTGCTAAAGTTTGGGGGATGGCTTTTGTGAAACTTGATGTCCCTTGGGTTATGAGAAAGGATCTTTTATCTTTTATTCTGGGTTGGTATGGCTCGTTTTCCCACCCTTTGCCTGGTGAAATTTCAAAGCAATTTCCCCCAGTCTTAGGTTGGTGTTTATGGAAGGAGAGGAATAACCGGGTTTTCAGGAATATTGAGAGGAGTCCCAAGGAGGTGTTTGACATTGGAGTTTGGCTCATTGAGGAGAATATCTCTCTCTTTAATGGGAAACTCCCGGAGATGGGATCGATGGATTACAAAATAAAAATGGCTAAGGAATGGCATCAGGATTTAAAGGCTAACTCCTTTGATAATTTGAAACTTTTAGCCAGGAAAAATACCAAATGGGAGCCTCTGGATTATGGATGGTTCAAACTTAATTTTAATGGGGTTGCTAAAGGAAATCCAAGAAGGGCAAGTATTGGTGGAGTTATCAGAGATTATATGGGTGCTCTAGTGGTGGGGTTTGCTGGAGGTATTGGGGTTCAAACGAATTTAGTGGCAGAGGCGCGTGTGTTGTTGATGGGCCTCAAAATTGTTGTTTCTCTAGGGATTGCTTATCTCCACATTGAAGGTGACTCCAAATCGGTCACAGATGTTGTGAATAAAGATAGATTAATGGGTGGAATACTAAGGACATTTTGTTGGTTGTTCGCTTCCTTTTATCCAAATGTAGGGATAAAAAGGTGACTCATATCTTTAGAGAAGGCAACCGTGTGGTGGATGCCATGGCTAATCTTGGCTCGGGCTGCGATTCAGCTAGATGTTGGAGGAAAAAGGAAATATTCCCACCAAATGTCGAAGGTTTAATAGCGTGCGAACAAGGTTACCATGATTTGCTATGATTTTTAATCTTTGGAAGACAGGAGCAGCTTCGGGGGCCCATTGTATTTTTATGGTGATCTGGTGGATGATTGTCAACATAGGTATGGAGTACAGGTGGAGGTTTCTTGGCAAAGAGCTACGTGTGTGGGGCATGGAAAGGAGGATCCACATGTATGTTCTTTGGACATGGTGGAAGGCGTCGGGTTCTAAGGTTTTGATGAGGTGGCAAAGTAGGGATTTAAAAGATTGTTGCATGTATAGTTTTGGTAGCTTGATGCAGAATAAGTGAAAGGACGTGACTTCACTATATCTATGGAACTGTACTACGCGATCTATCCACTTGAGAATTGTTGGATTTCTTGTTTTATCTCCTCATTGCATCTAGTGGTGTGATTGTATTTTTTATGATTTAGATATTTATGATGAGATTTGGCCTCCTTCTAGGAGCTTTGAGCTGGCTAGTTTAGCTAGGGATCCCTTTGGCTTCTTTTAGAGGGTTGCTATTTTTAGCTTTTTGGCCTTTCTGCATGGGATTGTGTGCATTCCCTACACTTCCGCCAATGTTTTCCTTCATGGCCATAATCATAAATTCATTAATTTTTGTGTCATATCACCTTGTGGTAATTTCCCCCTCAGCGCGTGTGATTTGTACGTGGGATTTATTATCCTGTGCTATATTGTTGGCCTTAACTATCACATTGGGTTCATTGTTCGTGGCTACTACAATTGGTATTTTTTGCAAATTTGTGAGTTTACTGTGCAGGTTGATATTATGGGTGGTGAGAGGGTGCAGACTAAACCTGACAATTGTGAGGAGTTTCGAAATAACCCTTTGGCCTAGCACATTTGTGTTGAGGGAGGCATTGCACCGCTTAGGGAGTGCTTGGTCAGCCATGATCCTATCCTCTTGCATCAGTTTACCAGTTCGTGGAAGGATAGAAGGGTCTCCATTGGTGGGATTTCATTTGAAATCAGCAAAGATGTTATATCTCAGGCTATAGGTTCACTATGTTCTGGGAAAAAGTACCCTAAACACACAAAAAAACTAGACCATGAAAGCCTTAAAGCCTTTTTCAGAGGTGAGGAGACCCTGATGCGGAACTAGGCGGGGTCTGAGAGGGGCGCGCTCCCTAAGCCCTGGGACCAGGTGTGCATGGCATTGATGAAGTATGTTACTTTGGAAGTTATATTTAAAACTTGTTTCTTCTATCATTTCCCTCTGTTAAATCACCTTCGTCATAAGATCCTGCTCAGTTTCCCATTTTTCCTTTTAATGGATTTTGAAAGCTCAATGGACAAATGCAAAGGTTTGGCCAGCCATAACCGCAGTGACCTTCTACCGCTCCCCCTCCATCAAGGGCTTATCCTTAGACTGTATCACTTTCATCTTGTACTCTATCCACCTAAAGCTATCACTGTTGTCCGCATTGAGAACATTGAACCCCTTTCAACTATGCATATTTCCCCAACTGAATCCAAGAGTCCTCCTCGGAAGTCCAACTTGGATGTGGTGAGGAATACTAAGGCCAAATTTTCCAACAAAAATATTAAGGGTGGGCTGGGCAAGGCCCATGCCAGCGCAGTGGAAGGGCTTTGTGAGCTAAAAGCCACTTAGGCTGACACGGCCTTCAAGGCCACTCCAACTAAAAAAGGTAAGGAGATTTGCACGTTGGCTCTGACTGCTAAGGAGGGCAAGGGCAAGAGTGTTGTTATGAAAGATTCCAGAGGGGATATGGTTGTGGCGAACATGAAGATGACTGGAGTGGAAAATGCTAGGAGGAGATCTGGGATACTGGCCAAGAACAACAAGAAGAGGCTTATTATTGAGGACTCTGAGGAGGAGCAGTCTGATAGAAAAGGTGAAAAGGATGAAGAGTTTGATGATGTGAAGGAAGATATTGTGGAGGGGCTCTAGTTTCCGTCTATGGACAACAAGCTTCCCTTTGATGGCTCTAGATCTCACTCTCTGCATCCCTTGGTGGATGATTCTAGTGAGGTTCGAGGAGCTATAGATGTTGGGGTGGAATTGTGTGATGTGGTGAAAATAATGGACACTCTTGACAAAATATTTTGGGGGTTAACTCGCTTCACCATGAAGTTGGGTCACTTTGTTACGAGCACCCTGTCTAATGCTATAAAGGAAGAGCTGGAGGGGAACAACAACCAGGAAAAAAAAGAATTGGTGGGTGATGAGGCAGTGGACCTCCTAATTAAAAACTAGGACAATGCCAGTTAGCTACTCCTGGTGCCTATCTGTTGGTTGTTTCTCTACTATTGTTGTGTTATCATTGGGTGTTTCTATGTCTTCCTTTTATGTTTGTTGTTTAGTCTAGTTATTTTTGGCCCTTGTGGCTCATTGTGAAGGTTACAACGCCCTGAAAATGTTGCTTAACTTTTCAAAAATAAACCATCATCTTTAATCAAGGGGTATTTTATGAAAGTTTAGGCTTCAAAAGGAATAGAAAATTTTGGTAGCATCATAGAGTCTTAAGTAAGATTAAAGAAACCTAGAGCCTTTTTTTTTCTAATAATGAGTTATCTTTTTTCTTAATTTATTTTGCACTTCTCTAAGCGAGCCTAAAAATATATGCTTTAGATAGATGGTCATTTTAAAATAGTATTTTTTTATTAACTTGTTAATAGTTTTGGCTTTCTATTTATTCTTGTGGTCTTTGTAATAAAGGAAATTCCTTTTTGCATCCTTTCTTAGGTTGTCATTTTTATTATAATCTTTTGGTCTATTATTTTGGGCAATAGTTTTAGTTAGCATAATAGAGAGGGTTTTTAATTAGGCTAATTTTATTTTGGTTATTGGTTTGTCCTTACTAATGAAATTCTTTGGCATATCGAGGAAGCAATAAATGATAAAATAATTTAAGGAAATAGAGGGTTACTTAATATCTACTAAATCATATAATGAGATCACCCTTTTTAATGTCATGTTGTAGGTTTCTATTATTTTGGAAATCTCAAAGAATGGGCTTATGATCCAACTTAAAGAGACACTTACCTTGGCTTACAAGAAGATGATAGTCAATGCTCACTTTTGTACTTGGGGAGCAGATAATCTTGAGAGAAGCACACTTAGCTTCTTGAAGATCACATGGAAAATTATAAAGTCAACAAACTAGCTAGAAAAGAGAGAATTTGTATGAGAAGAAACTCAAGAAAACTTGTTAACTATGATCCTAATCTAAGAGACTTGGATCGAGAAGATGAAGCTAATCCCACTATTGGCACATTTGAAAGGATTTTTTATGAAAATGATATCAATGAAAAGTGTTATTGGGAATATGATGTATTTTTTAGAGTTTTTTTATCAGATTTACTAAAAGATGAACTACTTAAGATATTTTGTAACTATATTTGATTTAACATTCCTATATGATGAACTATGATTTTGGTGGGGTTTTGGACCTCAGTAGTTTCTATTAGATCTAGTTCATATTTGATCAGGTGGACTTAGCGATGTGCACCTCATATTGTACATGTTCCTTTGATGTTTTCTTGGTAATTGATATTTAATATGAAAAATCCTAAAATAAAAATGAAAACATCTCAAGATGGAGTCCGTTTTCTTTTCTAAAATCTCCTACAAGATTATAGAAAAAATTGTAGGTAATAGAATTAAACACAAGGTGCAAAAAATTGTTAAGACTCGAAAAAATTGGGTGTCTAAGAGGTAATTTTTCCTTCTAGATAGCCTATTTTATTCCTTGGTAAATAATGAAATGGGTCCAATAAATAGGAAAACATTGCCTACTCATCAAATTAATGATTGGAAAAGCATACAATAAGATAATTTGATAGTTATTCTTATAAACATTTTGATGGGTAGTCTTTAGTCCCAAGCTCATTTCCCATATTGAATTCCTCTTTTCTAATACAAATTCATTATTCCCTATTAATAATTTAATTACTCAAAATTTTATTTTGCAATGATCAATAAGACAAGGTTTCCATTATCCTCATCCCTTTATGCTTTCACTATTGATTCTCTTAGATAACTATTAAACTTTGATAAAAAAATGAATCTCATTCATGGTGTTTCTCTAGTTGATGATCAAGTAGCTATTAATTATCATTTTTCTTATGATAGTTTATTGTTCACTAAAAATTCCCAAGAAGAGCTAACCAATACCCTTAATATCTTAGACTTATTTTATTAAGCTATTTTCTCTCAAGCCTCTCTTAATAAAACTAAATTTATGATGATAAATAACTATTTACCTCATTGGATAGCCCAACATAAAAATTAATCAAGCATCATGTAATTTTAAGATATCTTTGCATCTTCTTCAATATAGGAATATCATTATCCAAAGTATGGAAATGGTTCATTAGTAAACTAAAAAGTGAAATTTAATTTTGGTCAAGCATATTTATTTCTAAGGTTAGATGCATTCAAATGACCAACAAATTTTTCATTGCCATTCATGTCTAAATTTCATTATGTTGGATTCTTTTGAAATCTATTTACAATTAATTAAATTGAATTATTAGAGGATTTATTTCAAAAAAATGGAATAACAAAAAATATCATCCAATTACATCTTAAAGTTATTATATTCAATCAAAAAAAGAGGTTAATAAGTGATTGATCCCTTTGCAAATGGACCTACCTCATAGAAAATGGATCATTAGAGACCTTCAAGGATCTACACCATGGAAGGCTCTTATTCGGAAAAAAAAAATTCTATAACTAAAACCAATAATGATTTGAAATATGGATAAAAAGATAGAATATTTATGGCATAGCACTTTCAATATCAAGCTTTCAGACATTTTTTAAGTATATAGAAAACATGATGATCTATGTCTCATTTTCTTGAATGGAAAGGACAATTTGTCAGTCATAGGATTATTTTATCTTCATTTTCTATTTGGTGGAATATATTGATACACATACATGCACAAACTCCATCTCTTAATATTCAATTGCATAGAAATATTTTATTTAAAAGTGGAATCACAAAATTCATAGACATTAAAGGTTTCACAACATTAATATAAAAATATGGCATACAACTTAAGCATGAATTCAATTTTTCCAATGCTTCAAGCAATGAGCTTCATAAGGTTCAAAATTTAGTTCCTCTAATTATTTAGTTAAAAAATTCTAATCTCATATCATGCAGTTTTTTTAAAGATTGAAATTTATTTCCAAGTTATAATATATAACATTTTCCCCTTAGGCTAATTTATATAAAAACACTCCCTCCAATACAAACTCAACCAAGATTGAATATAAAATGGGAAGTGAATATAAAAACACTCCCTCTAATCCAAATTCAACCAAGATTGAATATAAAATGGGAAGTGAATTGGTCGAATTCTAGATGGTTCAACTTAATCTTTCTTTGGAAATCTAATGCAAAAGATAAAGCTCAATTTTTTCGCATGGAAGATAATTCACTCCAAAATTTATATGGAAGAATGGATTACTTCTCTTAGACACTATTGAACATGTATTTTGGGCTTGTAAGTAGGCCTATTAAATTTTACGCACAATTTTGACTTATCTTCCTACTACAATTAATAAAAATTAAGCTAGAAATTCACTCATTTTAAGATTGTGTTGCCCACGAAATAAGATTTCATAATTTTTGTCAATATATATTATTGTAAATTTGGATAGTTGGGAGATCCCCCTGGGATCCCTACTAAGTTCACCTATCTTTGGCACAATTTCAAGATGGAAATCCTCTTCAACATCTAGAAAGACATAAATTCCTGCATATTTTCTCATTCTCAAATGGATATTAATGTTTCTCTCTATGCTAAAGCAATTATTTGTTCTAATGTTCTCGTATAGATACAGGTGCAAGAAAACAAGGTTGCACTAGAGGTGGATCACCTCCAAGTCCTCCTAGACCACTAGGGGAATACCTCATGCACTGTGGCTTGGGTCCCTGACTTGCCCTCCTCCTCTCGTGATCAGTTGCCCTCTCAGGGCCAGTAGCAGAGTGGCTCTATGTGTCCCTGCTCCCAGCTTCTTGCTCGGTGGGATTCTCACCCTCCTCAGCATGCTCGCCCTCCTCCACTGCTAGCTGGTTAGGGATGGCCTTTCGATGGTGCTTTAGGGAGCGGTCGTGGTGGTTCTGGGTGGCCCTCTTATACTCCACCTACCTTTGGTTTTGGATGGCCTACTAGTGGTAAAATATTTTTGCGACTGGCAGTTGCAATCTTTCCCCAACACAAGGAAGATGATAAAGATAAGAAAGATAATGACGATGGCTGGGGTGCTCCTCCTAATGTCACTCCAGACCCCACTGGTGTATGGGGGAAAAATATGGATGACAGAGACCCTCCTAGCTCTACTAGCACTGCTTTGGCCACTTAATTGCCTGTTTGTTGTTTTTATTTCTCATGCTCTTGGACTTATGGGCTAGTCCCATGTGACTTGTTATTTGTCTATTTTTGGGCATTTCCCATGTGACTCTCAGGGTGTGCCTTTTACTAGCTGCCCTTTTTTTGTGAATATGTACTCTTATCTTTAATTTAATATAGATAGCTGGCTATTCATAAAAAAAAAATGGATAGTTCAACATAAAGCTATTTTCTTAGATGCCTTTATCTAGCTATGGAAGTTGTGTGATTGAATCAAGTTGCGGGTGGTAAGGGGTGGATTTGGTGCATGTGAGCGCTAAGAGCACTAAGTGCAAACATAATGGGGCGTTGAGTCCAAATTGAATAACACTGAGTTTAAATGGAATGGGCAAGCCTGCAAATCGATGGATGCATAGGGGTTTTTATTCATTCACTAGTTTCAAAAATGAATACAATATGTAAAACACCCTTTCCATGACTTAGATTTTCTTTTCCATGCCTAAATGGAAAAACCAGATTCTTTGAAAACTTTGGAGTGTCCCAAAATGAAATTTGGGTAAATTTAGAAACCATTGACACACTCCTCAGTAGCAGGCCACAACCATAGATGTGGTGGACTCTAAATCGGGCTTGTGATAAATTTTCCAAACTATATTATAGTAGATAATTTCCTTCGACCCCTCACACCTCCACATCTACCAATGCATGCACAAAGGTTTGAACAGGCCTCAAGCTTTGTGAATGAGCAGAATTTATGTTTTGATAAAAAAAGAGTAGTCAAGATCCTATTAAAAAACATCAAAACAATGCCAATATATGATGGAGGGGAGTGATGCTGTAGTTGTGGGAGTCCTCAGAGAGGCTACGTTGATGTTGCAGCTGTGAGAGATTCATTCTCATGCACCAAACACAAATTCTGCCCCATGTTTCTGCATGGGAAGTGAAAGGCATGAGTTCCACACAAATCTCAGATGCCTTCTCCAATGATGAGAGTTTCAAATGCATCAGTTTTTGTAGATGGCACCAAAAAAACACAACATGCCCCTTCTTGTTGTTGAGATTTGGGAGCCTAACTACTGCAAGTTATGAACAAACAATAATGAAACTAGCTAAATACAATCAAATTTGTTCACGTATGGTGTGAACTATCTCCAACCCTTGAGCTTTGATACCATATGATAATTTGGAAGATCATGGAGATGAGAGACAATCACAAATGAACAATATGTCTTGGGTGAAGATGAAGAGTGAATGCATGAGTTCATAAAAAAATCCTTCCACAATATTAAGAATAATGTATCCTTTTACCCCTCAATGCAATCTAGAATAATACCCCATATCAACAACCAACATGACCTACCATACCACCACTTGAAATTTTTACTTTGTTACATCTCGAAACTAGATCACAAGGCACATCTCAAACAGCATGCATGGAGGTAACTACTAATAAAGATCATAGAGAAATAACATCAACCAACCCTCCATCATATGAGCATAAAGTTACAAACATGCCTATAAAATTGGAATAGACTTATGGACAAGGCTTCATAATCCTAAAGAAACAAGGATGTGACATAAAGAATGAACATGAAATTCATCCCCTTTTGGAGCAAACACCATTTGAAGACACTAAAGGACTAGGTTACCAAGATCCTCCACTTTTACATCAAGCATCTAGTTCATCAACCAAGAAATATAAAGTCCATTGTCCTCTTAAGAAGTTACCTTTCCTACATCCTATAACCAAGATTAAACAAACTTCAAACACACTTCTCAAAGTGGGACACATTACGTTGCCACCAATCTGTGACTAAGAAGGTAAGAATGTAAAGAGTAAAAACATGTCTTACTGTGCATATCCTTGAGAACTTGGACATCTTACTGATGAATTTCATGCTCTAAAGAATAAATTAAGAGAACTTGATCCTTATGGGGATCAAATTGAGTGCATAATATGTTAACTTTCATTTTCCTTCACTCCTCTCCATGTGGTATTTGTAGTGTCACATCATGCTCACTACCATGCATAGGGTTATAAACTTCACTTTATGCAATCATTTTTCATTTTCCAAGGAGTAGCATATCATCATCCATTTGGTTGACCTTTGTCCCTACACTTGGGAGTAAAATAGCTAGGTACCCTTGTGTTAGGTGCACTTCTTCTAGCAAGGGATCTTTTTGTCTCTCCATAAAACATTAGTATATCAAGTACACAAACATTTTAAGCGGGGGCATATAGTCCCCTGGTCATCATTTCCATATGAAATAGTCCCTTCTTAGTGATGATAGCATATGTCTCTTGGGAAGTGTGACCTTTTTGTGGTGATACTAGTCTTGATATCCCTCAAGAGTGTGACCTTTATGAGCATATGTCATTCCCCTTGGTGGTAATGCTATGGCTAGTATTTCCTAAGGCATGAATTTATTTTTCCATGATTTTTCCTCTCTTGGTGGTGATGTCATACATGATATCCCCTAAGGTGTGACCTTTTGTATGTTGAGTAAAGACACTTTACTATTTTTTCTAAATCATCTCTAGTGGTGATGTTGATAACATCCATTGAGCTTTTATCTTTATCCTATTATCGTTAGTGCACCCCCTGAGGTGAGTTTTGAATTTTGTTTGCTTCACTTTCTTCATGGGATTTGAACTTAATGTTGTGTTGACATAGAATTTTGATCATTTGTAGCACCTTTTCAAGGTTATTAGGGAGTATAACTCTTGATATGGTTGGTCTCGGGGCTCACCTAGTGAAAAGAGGTTCTCACTAGCTCGTGTGCCTTCCAATTTGTGATTCACTAAAAATATTAGAATTTTCTATTGTGTGAGTCAAAAACACCTTTTAACATGACAACCTAGTATAATACACCTTTCTTGATAGTGGAGCCATGTGTTTCATGAGTGATCTAGCATATAACTACTTTCCAGTCCTTATGTGAGCTAACATTTATTCAATGGATTATGTTTGGTATTTGAGACAATTTGATATTGAGGTCTCTTTGCCTTACTAACTCGAATCTTTTGTACTAACCTTATATTTTTGTTGTGTGATTTTTTGTGTTTTCTTTGTGTTTTCATTGTGTGTACATCATGTTTGGGTTCATTTTTTATCATCTATATGTTATGTTATGTCATGTGTTTTCATCATGTATGCTTTGCATTTTTCTAACACGTATGTTTGTGTATGTTGTCTTGATGCATTTCATACATGTGTGTTCCTTTTTCCTTATGTTGGATTACCATGGGATCTTAGATCCTGGGAGCTTGTGTACTCCTCTTAGATCCTTAATCATCCTATCTCTTCAACATTTAAACAATCAAACCCCTCATGACATATTTTTCTACTTTAGTGTGAGTCTGAGTGTAAGTTCATACTCTCACTACAGTGGGGGCTAAATGTATCATCATAAATTGTCACCCATAAAAGTTCCACCTTATGTTTGGCCCCCCCTTAAATTATTGGACCTAATTGAGTATTTAATTTCTCAAATTATGCATTATATGGCCCATTTTTAGCATGTTTTGATGAATTACAAGCGGGAAACAATTGAATTTATCTAAGACATTGACCCAACACTAAATTTTCTAGAAATAGGTCTAGGAAACTCATGCCCTAGGCGTGAGTGGCCCATTTTCCCTCCAAATTTGAATATGTTGGTTGTGGAAATTTAATATTTTCAATTCAAGTGTCTAAATTCGGTCATTGGGATTTAATTTTTGGGAAATTGAATAAATACCTATAAATACTTAGTTATTGCATCACTTCAAATCTATCTAGAAAGTAATTGGAGAAATTATTATCAAGATTACAATTGAGTAAGTCAAGAGTATCATTTCAGAGCATTATTGCAATAATTTAAGAGCCTAACATCATGTTTGTTCATGTTATCATTCTTTTTTGAAGTTTAACACGTTTATAGGTCTCCAAAGCATTGAAGAATTCAAGAAATAAAGAAAGTAAATTCCAAGTATTTGAAGTGATGTGCATGACTTCAATCCTTTAAGGAAGCCATTAAAGGGTGGTGAGTTAAACAAATTTATGGTTTTATCATTCCTTCATATTCATTATCATTCTATCAATGCAATTGCCATTATGGAAGTGGAAACACTTACAAGGGGTTTGACTGAGGCAAGCCCTTGAATGGAAAAAATATCTTCTCCTTGTGAATGTGCAGATCTCAGGTTTGAAGAAATTATGAATTCATTGTTGCATTTGAAGACCTACATCATATCAACCCACATAAACTCAGTTATAAAATTATTTGGTAGTGTTCTGACAAATTTACAAGGAGGAATCTGAAGCTCAGATCCGACATCAAATGACTACAAAAATAGATTCAATAAATCTCTACGAGGAAACTCACACAATGGGCATCTATGTCCTCCATTGTTTTCCCTAAATTTGAATTTTAGGTGCATAGTGTCCTGCTCTATTCATTTTTGTTGTCTGAATTTGTCTATGAACTTATGTGTTTTCTGTATTTACATCAGAACAACTAATTACACTATTATCCTAGTTAGATCATTTTATTTTATCATTAGGACATTTAAAAATTTAGTTAAGGGTCAGTTGAATCACCTATCAGGTTGTAAGTCAATCACATACATTATTAAAATCCATCAAACCCTCATTCCACCATTACATTTCCAATTTGTCACATATACCCCCTTTCTTTTTCCTTTTCTCATATGAAATTTGCGAAAGTTGTCAAACCCTAAGGTGAAAACTCAAAGGCTTACCATTCCCACTATTTCATTTCCCTTTTAATGTCTAGTCATAGTGGGGATTTCTAGATGTTAGGGGGAACTTCAATACTTCTCTATACCCCTGAGAGAAACTTGGGGTTTTTTTTGAATTTTTGAATAGTATGATGGACCTCATGGATTGCTAGATGTTGAGATATGAGTTTATTTATTCACTTGGTTGAATAGGAAACATGGAAACAATTTTATATAGGTTAAAATTGACAGGTTTTTTATATCTAACAATTGGAATATTTATCCTAAGATAGCCCTCTCTACCCTCCCTAGAACTAGTTTAGACCACAATGTGATTCTCTTAGATTGGGAAGACACTTTTTTAAGAGGGTATTTCCCTTTGAGATATGAAATGATGTGAGATTCACATCCTGAATTCAAATATCTAATCCAAAGGTGTTGGAATCATCCATGCTTGAGGACACATATTTTTTGTCTAGCCCAAAAAATTAAATGGGTTAAGGAAAATGTTAAGAGATGGAACAAAATTTTGTTCCAAAATATTTTTCAACAAAATAAAATTATTTTTTCAAATCTATAAGTCATTCAAAAAAATATGGAAATGGAGATAAGGAAGAGGAGCCCTTGTTCAAATAAAAGAACTTAAAAATGGAATGGATCAAGCTCTCTAAAAGAGAGGAAATATTCAATAAATATAAATCAAGAGTAAAATGGCTAAGAGAGGGAGACAAGAATACTAATTTATTTCACCAATCTACTTTTAGACACAAAAATGAGATTAAGTCTCTTATGTGGGAATATGGCACTATTCTAAATGAGGAAAAGGATATTGTTGAGGTTGATATTTATTTTATTAAGGATTCCTTAGCTGGCCATAATTTGGATGTTTCAAACTTAGAAGATCTCACTAATATTATTCCTAATATTATCAATGATTAAGACTTTAAGAATTTGGTTATGTCTATGTTGTACCAAGAGCTCAAAGGAGTTTTCTTATCCTTTGGTTTCTGCAAGGCCCTAGGCCTTGTTGGTTTTCCCTCTTATTTATTTCAATATTTCAAGGAGATAACTTCTACTGACCTCCATAATGCTACCAGGTATTTCTTTAGATCGAGAAATTTGTTAAAGTATTTGGAGTCTATGTACATTGTGTTGGTAAAAAAAATTGGGATGCCCTCACTATGATGGATTATAAACCCATTAGTTTGTGTAATAGATTCTATAAAATCTTTTTAAAACTAATTGTCAATAGGTTGAAAGGGCTTCTACATAAAATGTTATCTCCCAATAAAAAAGGATTTGTTGCAAGTAGATAAACTTTTGATGTTGCTTTAGTAACTCATGAGTACATAAATTCTATAGAATACAACAAGAAACCCACTAGGACACTGAAATTAGACATCTCCAAATCCTATGAAAGAGTGTATTGGAAATTATTGATGGTTGTACTACATAAATATGGGTTTAAAGGAAGATTTATGAATTTGATTAAAGTTTGTGTCACTTCACTGAGTTTCTCTATTCTGGTCAATGGTGTTCCTTAGGGCTCTTTCTCATGTCTTTATGGACTTTGATAGGGAGACCATATTTCTCCCTATCTATTCATTATGGTGACTGAAGTACTTGTGAGGAATATTTTAAAAACTACTTGATAGGAGGATTCTTAAAGGCATTAAACCTACTTCCTCTCTTTCGCCTACTTCCCACCAATAATTTGTAGATGAAACCATTATGTTTTGTGCAACCTCAGTGGTGGAAGCTCCTTTCGGAAAAAAATATTGGATGCTTATTCCCAAGCCTTAGGTCAATATATCAATTTCACAAAGAGTAATCTTTATTTCTTCAATACTAACCAATAAATTAAAGATAGATTCATTAGGATTTTGGGATGTCAATCTGCTCCCCTCCTAGCCTCTTACATTGGTATTCATTTAACAACCAATAAGCCTCTAAATTATTACTAGAATGGTATAATAGAAATAATTTAAAAGAAAATTGATAGATGGAAGGGTAAATTTCTTAACAAAGCTAGGAAGCTTCAATTTTTTAAAGCTTTCCTATGAAATATTCTACTTTATTTCCTTTCCTTATTCAAAGTTCTTATTTATATAGGCTTCAAAATTGAATAATTCAAAGGAAATTCCTATGTATAGGAACATAGGATAATTTCATAATTTAATTGGTTAGCTGGGAGAAAGTTTGCATGGAAAAAAGGGTAGGGGTTCTGGGTATTATAAGATTAAAATTTTTCATTAATTTCTTGCTAAAATTGGTTGGTTCCTTTTCAATAAAGAGAAAGATTGGGTGATAATTTTGAAATAAAAATTAATGAGAATCAAAATATTTTCACGTGCCGTAGTTATTTGGAATAAACTGTTTAAAATAAGAGGTATTATTAAATAGGAGACTATAAAAAGAGTGGCCAATGGTCTGAATATAGGGTTTTTGGAGGATATTTGGTCTAAGTGCCTTTCCCTATCCTCTTTAAATCAATTCAAAAACATTAAAACAAAGCTAATTCAGGTCTATGGTGAGTCCCTTCATAACTATATTTATTTTAGTCGTGCTAACCAAAATGGAAGAATTTTGAAGATCAAGTTATTATATGTAGATCTTTGAGGGGTGACAATTAGCTAAATGAGGAAGAAATTTTGAAGGAGATGAGAAACCAAATCAAGCATTGTACTTTATTCTCCCAAAATAAAAGGGATAGTTAGATTTGGAGAAAAAATATTTCTAGTGATTTTTTGTTAAAATTGCTTACAATATGATAGAGCACTCAGTTCTTTCCTATAGTAACTTTGATTGGAAACAGGTTTGGATTCCTAAATTCCTACCCAAAATTAATTTATTTTGGTGGGATGTTATTCATGGTAACTTTTTCATTGTAGAAAACCTTAATAGGCACAAGTTTCAATTTATTAACAAATGTCCCTTGTGCCTTTAAGATGGTGAAAGAATAAACCACCTCTTCTTAAGTTGTTCCTTCACAAAGGAAGTATAGAACACTGTTATTAAGCATTTGTTAGTTTTTTGGTTTTCCCCCTCTTTGAAGTAATTTGTTAACAATTGAAACAATTTCCGTTTCTCTCACCCCACCATTTACAATTTGTGGAAACAAATTCCCCTAGTGGTTTCCTAGAACTTATGGAAACAGAAAAATAACATAATTTTTAGAGATCAGAGAGGAAACAACATGGAGGTTTTTCTCACAACAAAACAAAAACATCAGGAAACATTAATTCAGTTAGATATGATTTCTCAAAATCCTCTCCTTCTTATGGATAAATTATAATTAAACAATTATGGGGAATCATTTATGATCTTTCTCGAATCAATTGGGCAAAAATCTCGAGTAGGAGACCTACGAAGTGGATTCCTCCTAAAGAAGTTTGGTTTAAATTAAATTTTGATGGATATTCAAAAGGAAACCCTAGTATGGCAGTTGTAGGGGTTTCATAGGAACTATGAAGGTATCCTAATTAAAGGATATGCCAAAAACCTAGGGGTCTTCTCCAATATTATTACTTAAGTAATAGCGACTTGGTGGGGAATTAGGAGACTTTAAAAGAAAAAGGATGCAAAATTTTTATTATTGAAGGTTATTCTATGGTAATTGCCAACATATTAAAAGGTGTTTATGTTGTTCCTTGGACTATTAGTGATATCATAATTGATGACTACAAACATTCTCTTGACACTTTTCTTCAATATAAGTTCTATCATTTCTCTAGGGAAGGAAATATGGATGTGAACGAGGTCACTAATGCTAGCTTATCCTTCCTTGATTGGATATATTAGGGATTTGAAAATATTCCTTTTAACATCAAGGATATAATTTCAAATGAAATACATGACCATAGGTGGTGTCCTAATATGTACAAAAAGGTTAATAATGCTTTGACCTCCTAAGTTGTTATTTTCCTTGATATCTTCTTCTCAAATTTCTCATTTTATTCATAATTTTCCCCCTCAGGTGTGTGGGTGATTCCATAATAAGAATGATGTGACAAGGATCACTTATTGGTGTATAGGAAAAGAATGCAACTTTATTTTAAGAATATAAATGCTAATCATGAGGATTTAACCCCTCATCATTGACTAGTAGCATCATCATTTTTTTCTTAGATTTGGAAATAACATCTTTTCATGCTTTGAATCTTATTGATTTTTGGGAAAGTGGAGTAAGAATGGAAATGAAATATTTATAGAATGGAAAAACAAGTTGGTATACCCTCCACTCAATTTTATCATATTTTAATTTGCATGAGTTTCCCATAAGTAAAATACATTCGATAGGTGACATGATTCACATACTAGGGCCATAATTATATGCAAGCTTGACATGAGCCATGTTTAATCCTCTCCTTTTGACTTCTCTTTTTTCAAGTTTTACTTATGCATTTCAAACCCCATCCCTCCTACTCTTTGATTCAATGTTTTTGCAAAGTTTTCTCTCCATCCTTTGTGTAATTTATCTGGTTCTAGAATGAGTGGTCCATGGAAAAGGTTTAAACCTCTTTCTTGCATCCCACTAAAAGAAATGATTTATGGATAATTTTCAACTAGGTCCACCTAACTCCATTCTTCCAAGCCATGCAAAGGCATGACAACAAAATAACCTCAAAATTTTTTAACTCATGGAATGTTGGAAAAATTATCATCATATAAATTTAGTTCGAGGTTATTTATAGTCTTATTACTAAAGCTATGGGCATCCAATGTAATGGTATCAAGGTGGCAAAGATTTACAATGGTAAATTATAGAAATTAAAGGATAAAATATTTGAGGAAGGTGAGAAACTAGTTCATCTGTAGAACAACTACAACTAGGAGAAGTTCCCTCTCCCCACTACTTGGTAAGCATTCACTTACTTCATTATTTCACCTTTAAGGGAAGATATATGTAGTGTCG
Organism: Sequoiadendron giganteum; assembly: GCA_007115665.2. Lineage (NCBI taxonomy): Eukaryota > Viridiplantae > Streptophyta > Pinopsida > Cupressales > Cupressaceae > Sequoiadendron > Sequoiadendron giganteum. Next base: position 125,101,235 of record CM021101.1, on the reverse strand, counting down.
TAAAATTCCACCTCAAGGTAATTTCACACTTGTGCATTTAGCCCATTGCATTTATGGAACCTCATTGAATTAATGATGATTGCAACTCCATAAGGGACAATGATGAAGTTCTAGTAGTTTTCCACCTCATTTATTGTAAATTTTTTAGTTGGAAACTTTTGTGATGCACAAACATCTACACAATGTGCAAGCATCCCCAAAATTTCCAAGTTTTAAATGAGGGAATCTCGTGAAATTTTCCTATGACATGTATCATTATGGTAGAATTGTTATTTTAATGGCTCTTCTCACCCATGCAACCTCACAAAAGTCCATTTTTTATCCTTATTCCCATTCATTATTACTTCTTCTCACTCAATATTTCTCTCTGGCTTCATTCTCTTCTACATCTCCTCTCCACAACTAAGCTTTATCGAATTCTCATCTCATCAATAGCCAACACTCTCTTGCAAGCAAATAATGTCTCATATATCAAGCCAAGATGGGGCCATGAACTGTTGGTAACACTCTCTTGTCACTTAGTCATGTTAATTTGTAAAAACATACTTGTCTCATCTATTTTATTTGTGATAGGGTTTCACCTCCACAGTGGAGTTTGTTTCTATCACAGTCTCATTTACTATATTTTATGTCTCATCTATTTTCTATATACCTAGCTATTTTTGGAGGTGGAAACACCAAAATAGGGGTTTTACTGAGGCAAGCCCCATAACATCTCCAAAAAAAATCGTTATCCTTGTTGTGTGTAGGTTGTTAGATTTGAAGAGTTGGATGCTTGTAGATTATAGGTTTTTAGTTTCTGATTTGATATGAACAATAGTATGGGGTGTATATGTTCCCTCGTGCACTTTCGTCCATTTTCCATGACTTTGTCCTTCTATAGACAAAATTTGTAATTTTTCATATTTTTTCCTCTGTAATTTATATTATATGATTCTTTACCAAATTTTGTTAATTTATAGTTTTACCTTCATAGTTTAATATTTCATTTAATCAAATCATTGTAATACTTCCTCTATTTAACATCTTCTCACTTGAGCTTGTACTTCAAATTAATCAAGGCTATTCACTCTCTAAAGACTCTTTCTTGTCCTAGAGACTCAATAGTAGTGAATCCCCTCCAATACATTTTGGTGAACTTGATGTGAACTTAAATCATGTCTCGTGTCTTTTTTGAAAGTTTTAATGTTTTTGATAATTCCTTTTCTAAAGAATATTTCAATATTTTAGATGATGCCCTAGATTATTTCTTAGAGGTATCCCCTTCTATATTCAGATATGTTAAGGAAACTTCTTCATCACAACCATCTTCACCTTCTTCGCAAGTCAAAGAGTCTATGACTGTAGTTGTAGTTTTTGCAACCCCTCAAAGGCCTAAGAGCCCCATCATTTACGTGACTCCAACTAGCCCATCTCCTAAAAGAATTCATTCTATTCATGGGGTTCCAATCACTATTGACTCACCAGACCTTTACACAAGATTGTTGAAATCTACGAATTCCTCCTATAAAGTTGTACCTCATACTTACAATAATAGAAGGAATCAACAAAATTTGAATCAACCAACTTATTTACCACCTTCTCAACCAAGTCTATATCTAGCAATGGATCCTACAACTAAATCACCTAGTGAGTAGGATCTTGTCAAGAAATATCTTGTTACTCCTACCAAGATCTCACTATGGGATATGCTTTAGATTGCTTCAGTTTATCATGGTATGCTCTAGGAAGCCTTACAGAATATTCTCTTGCTTTCTTATGCTTGGTCAATTGATCTTAATGTGTTGATGGATCATATTTGTTTGGATTCACCGAATATTATATTCTATTTGTAGGAACTCCCATCTCCATAAGTACAAAAGAAAATGGATCCTCTAATGATAATAATCAACATTAATAACATTGGTATTAGGCGTTCTCTCATTGAAACCAGTTTGGATCTCAACATATGTAGCATTGAATTATTTCTAAGAGTAAAATTGATTCATCTTCTCTTTTTTCTTCTTTTTACATTCATGGATTCAATAAAACTGGCCGATAAGCATTAGGCATGATAATCCTTCCATTGAGATTGGGAACCATTACCATACCCACCTTGGTTTATGTTATGTTAGGTCCTTTACCTTATTAAATTCTCTCAGGAATACCCCAGATTCATCCTTTGGGAGTAGTAACCTCTACTTTGCATTTTTTTATAAAATTTATCTCTAGTAATGAAGTAATTACAATCAAGGTTGAACCTGATACTATACACCTTTGTGAAATGGAAGTTGTTGGTTGGAACTCGATTGTTTCTACTCTTAAAAATTATATTTCTTTGTTATCTTCTAATATATTGAAATCCTCTTCAGTAGTTCCTACTTTGAAGGATGCTCTCAAGATGGATGTCCCTAAAGAATATCATCCTAAAGCAAAGAATCCTAGATCTACGCCTTCTACTTATTTTGAATGGAATGCATGTCTTGGTTATGATTCGGGGTCCTTAGACTTTACCAAATCTTTGATCAGTGAGTATAAAGTTGATCTTGTCTATCTAGACATTCCAATGATCTCATACATCTCTATCAAGAAATTTGATTGTCCTCCCGCTGAGGAAAATGATCATGCTCCCTCTAAGGAGAATGGTTGTACCCTTGCTAAGGAATACATTCATGCTTTTGATTTTAGATTTTAATGTTTGTATTCCCACCAAGAAGGATGATTGTGATCCCACAGAGGAGTATGATAGTTTCTGCTAGAATGATTCTCTTTACATTGATCCTCCTCATTCTCAAGAATTGCAAACACGTTATGGCCCTAGTTTCAACCTTCTTTCTAAATATGGTTATGGATGTAAAGGTTGTGGATATAATGAACAAGGTATTTAAGTACCTATAGAATGCAACCCTTGTAAGTATAACATAGGGCTTAGATACTCTTACAAGAAGTCTAATGGAAACCATGGTTGAATGTCAACATTATTTCTACCAAACCTCTTAGACTAATTCATCCTAAATTGGTTGAAATTAAAGTAGAATCTAATGAAGTTCCTCTAGATGTATTCCCTTTGGAGGAAGTTCTAGAATAATTATTAGGTGTCTACTCTCATTCACCTTCTTATCACCATAAATGGTGATTCCCATATTTCTTGAATAAATAAGAATACTTTGGATAATTTGTTATGAGCATTGATGAGAAGGCTCCTTTGTCTAATTTGGATGAGAAAATTCCCATATCTCATCTTGAAGATCATAGTACTCTCCTTAAAGGGGATACTAATGATATTTTCATCGGTCCTAAGTCATTTGAAAATGTGATTAAAATTGGAAAGAGTCTTTCTTTAGAAGAATCTAAACAACATTATAATTCATTACATGTTCATCCTAATATATTCACTTGGTCATATGAGTACATGGTTGGTATTGATGAGTTTTTGGTGATTCACAATATTTTTCTATGCTGTGATGCTAAGCCTATTAAACAAAAGATCAGAAAGATGAATCCCAAGGTCACTTTATTGGTTAAGACTGAGATAGATAAGCTATTAAAAATAGGCTTTATCCATCCTATATACTATTCACCTTGGATATCAAATATCATTTCCGTTAGTAAGCCTGATGGTTGTATTCACATTTTCATTGATTTCTATGTGTAGACACTGAAAAAATATCTTGTTCGATATCATGCACTCGAAATGGATTTACTAACATCATTTCCTCTAAAACCTATCCTCTTTTCGCTTAATTGATTAAATTATCCTAACTATTTAATTAATTATGTCATTTTCATCTATTAATCTAATTTATTAAATCAGGTTAATTCATCCCCTTTCACACTAACATTTCATCTAATTAAATTAATAAATCAACATATTTAATTTAATTCTCTAAGTCTTGTAATTTAATTAAATAACCCTAAGTTATTTAATTAGATGTCATCTCCCCATTTTCCCATTCATTAAATCATTTAATTTAATGAAATCACTTTATTCCTCCAAATCCCCTAATTATGTGATTAAACATTTTAGTTAACAATTAAACTAATTTTCCTTTAAAAGGGGAATATTCCATCCCCCTTTTTTGCACAATTAAAACTTTGTTTTAATTTGCAAAATACCTTTTCCTCATCCATCAGAATATTCTAAAGGGAATATTCTCTCTCCTCCAATCAATTAAGAAAGGGATATTCTCACTTGGATTTAAATGAGAGTTACCTTGTAACTTGAATTACAAGTTATCTTTTAACCTCTTGAGAAAGTCACCTTTTGACCTATGTGTGCAGGTCAAAAGTGTGTTTATTTGAACCAAATTTGACCCCTTGATTAATTTTCATCTTGCATTCTCATCCATTGATGAGAATCCATGATCCATGCCTCTTCTTCCCTTCATCTTTGACCATTGATTAATCTTTTCGATCTCAACCCTCTATTTCTCATTTGTTTTCCTATAAATAGAACTCTATTTGAAAACAAATGGATCCATATTTTTTAGAGAAAACTTATGTTGTTGAATTAACTCATGCTCACATCCATATTTACTCACTTTTAGCTTATTTTAGTTTATTTCTAATTTCATAATAGATTAAAGCATCCATTAAGGGCTTCCATGCATCCATCTTAGCTTGTTTATAAATTAGGGTTTGAATATGTTAGCTTAGAATTAGCTTATATTATCTTAGAAATCACATACTTAGTTCATTTACAATATAATATCATGTTTAATTAGCTTGCATCATATTTATATTAGCATAAATCAAGGTTTTCATCCATTTCATCACAATGGTTTCATTGAATCTCTTCCATAGAATCAACTGAAACAAGCTCACTAATCATGGGATTGGGAAAGGGTCATTGTTCCACATCAACACAACACCAATTCCAAAATAGGATAAGTTTCAAATGGGTTAGAGTAGGAGGTCGTTGTTCCGCATGAACACAATACCAATTCCAAAACTGGATAAGTTTCAAATGGGTTAGAGTAGGAATTTAACTATTTTCATAGTTTTTAGTTTTTAGTTTTAATAAATGCTTAGTTTAACTTTGAATTTGAATTATCTTGTTTGGTAGATTGAGGTTTAGTTGTTTACTTATAATTCGAATCATCATAAATCAAGTTGAATCGATCCACCCTGACAATCCTTGTCTAACATTTTGTCATAGAAGGAGGGCCAACTGTTACCAATTTTTTAGCTTCAATTCTATTCAATTGTTGTTTTATAGGTTGTAGCGATGTCCAAATCATAAACAAAAATGATTTTTGAAGAGCGTCACCATATAGAGATGCTATTCAAATTTGAAACATCGATGCTGAATGAATACATTGATGCTAATATAAATTTGGCAACGGCAATTTAATCTAGAGGTATCAAAATTTTCAAACAAAAAACCCAACTTCACTAGAGTGACGCTAATAGATTTCAAATTGTGACACTACCATTAACAGCGACACTAGGACAAATACCAATGTTATCATGCTCATTGTTTCTATTGTAGAGCGATGCTGGTTTTCACTAGAGTGATGCTTAGACTTCAAATTGTGACGCTATCGTGTTCAACGATGCCCAACTTTGGTAAGAACTTTTTTGATCATTATTACAACATGTGGTTTGATTTCCTTGATTTTTTTGACTACTAATGCATTTCTAACTATGTTATGGTTGGTAGACTAACAAGAATTTGCAAGTTGAAAGAAATGGAGCTAAAATGAATAAAGCCTCTTTTATCTTGAATTCTATAATTGGGTATGTACAGGATCATCATGGAAAAAATAGGCCCTTAAGTGGCAATAAAAAGACATAAAATCAGAGTTAGACAACTTGACATAAAAATTTGAATAAGTTATCTATATTATTTCAAAAAAATGTAGAAATAGAATTTGTAGCAAATTGAATGTAATTTCTAAAATACTAGACCTTTATTTAAAAAAAAAAAATCTATTTGGTGAAAATTTGAAATTTCAATACAGTAGTATTTAAATTTCAAGGTAAAAATAAGAAGTAGGTGTCTGTCTGACCACCCTAATCACAATAAAATGATAAAAAGAAATTATAATCTTTTAGACATGAATAGAGGACTCATGTCCCAATGTGATGCATATTTTTTTATAATTTTTTTCCAAGTAAATAATTAATTATGTTTTTTTTAATTACAACTTTTAAAAATAATAAAATCTCGTTTGTCTAACCACCTTAACTTGGTCAAAAATTCATTAAATTCAATTTTTTTTTTTTTAATCCTATAGTATACGAAGCATAGAATGTGACGCATGTTTTGGATTCAAAAAATGTGATACCATTTGAAAGTTATAGATTTTTTTCAATTAGCCTATCAATCAGGACTTTATTCATAATTCTAATAGAAAATTAATAATAATTATTTATTAAATTTAAAGTAAAGCATAATTTATATTGGTGAAAATCTGAGAATATCCTCTAAAAACCCTTTTCGTTTCATCAATTTTGGGTTAAAAAAAAGTCGTCAGCCACATGGGCCATCATATGGCTTACATATCGCCACTTTTTGGCCCATCATGATCCTACACATACCCAATTGTAACAAGCATTTAATGGTTTGGGGCAATTATAACCCATTTTTTATGCTTTATTCTTTAGGATAATTAACTTTCGATTGGGCTTAAAACTTACAATCTTAGGACCAACTAGATTTCAATTGGGCTTAAAACTCATTTTCAAAGTTGTCCAAAATTGAACCCTGTCATTGTTTTTTGGGTTTAAAATGAATGCACAAAGTTGAATAAAATTGAACCTTCACATCATCATTTTACTTTGGGCTTAAAATTGAACAAGGCAACTTCATTGTTCATTTGGTGCTTAAAATGAACTCATCATTGCTTTGATGGGTTAAAATTTAGAAGTTTTTGATATGTTTTGTGATTTTTAACATTGTTATTGAATGCATATGCAATTATCTCACGCCATTTGGCAATCTTGAGAAACAAAAACATTCCTTAACACTTTACAAAATCACCTACATATTTCATTTGGATTAAAACTAAACCCCCTTTGCGAGTGTGAGAAAAATGTGTGGCGTGTGTTCTCTCTTTGTTCATGCAAGAAAAGATGACCGAACTACGAACATACTTCCTTGATATTTTTCATATTTAGAGGGTTTTCCTCCTTGCTTTGAAAGGAGGGAATGAATCAAGCGGTAATGAACTAAAGCCATGTTCTTCCAAATCACAATATAAATGTGTGGTTGCAATGAAAATTGTGATCAATTGGATGTAGTACATGATAGCTCTCCCCCAATATCTTTATGATGCGTAAAGCCCTTGTTCTCAGGGTTGGGAGACCTCTCACAAGGATTTTATCATTGCACCCCCTAAACTAGAAGCGCTTATTATGAACCTTTATTTAGAATCCAAAAATACTTAATAATTTTTGGTGCAAGAACGGTCATTCTAAAGCCATCCCACATTCTTACTATTCAATTGTAGAACATAAAAATCCTTTTGATCTTTTGATTTTAAGGATTTTGACATTTGGTGGTCCTGAGAAGTGTGTGTCGTGGAGGGGAGCTAGTGTCGCCAAATCTCTAACTGTTCTCAATGTTTAGTGTTTGGAGAAATCCAAGTGGGAATTCAATGAGTATAGCCATTTCGAACCTAGGATCGTAAGTGATTGTGAGTCAGTTTGATACATTGCTTGGTTCCAAAACATTTCAAAAACAAACATTCACTATCTCCAAAATTTCAAACACTTTGGTTTAAATATGGATGCCTCTTGATTTAGCCTTGATATTACTATTGGTCCTAAGGTTTTCTATCCTTAGTGATTTCTAAGTATCTTGACTTAATCATAATCTATTTCTCAAAGAGAATATAGGAAATTATGGCTCTAATCTCATGATTTTGAAATGGACATTGTGAAAGTTATGTTCTTGGCATAAAAATTTCATTTGGAAACATAATCAAGACGAGTCTTTGTAAAATCAATTCACTTAAGCAAGATAAACTTGATACAAATGAACCCCACATGACCATTTGGAGACCGTTCACTCCCATTCTACAACTTGACCTTATAGGTGCTATCATTCAACCAAAATTTGAATACAAGGGAGAACAAATGGATATTATCAGTAGATTGAGAACCTTCACCTTTGAAACCAAGGATACATCTAATCAATGAATAATTTCTGCATTTATTTTGGATAAAGAACAACGAAGAGTGGATATTTTAGCTAGAAGGCCCATATTACCACCTCCCACGTGGCAATAAATATGTTATTCTTCTTTAATGATCTCGTGCAAAATGAAATCCCCAAAACAAGATCTACATATCATCATTTTAAGCTCGGACATATTAAACCAAAAGTTTTCAAGAAACACCTTGTAGCACTTCACAAGAATAGAGACAAATTGGTGGAAAAATTCTATAGACACGCTTCAAGGTACAGTCCAAAATTTTATGCATTGTTTTGGAGTCAAAATCCTTGTATTTTTCACGATACTGAGCTTCTCTGAATGGTCTATCACACAATAAAAATCCATGAAATAAAACCGTATCTTGTCATCACAAACATAGAAATTGTAATTCAATGATTGGCAGAAAGTGGGTTGTAATTGTTTACCACAATCATAAATGCTTGTTAAGAAACTACGCTTGTTAAGAAACTACTATGCTCAAGCTAGGAGAAGGAGAACAGGTTTAAACATCCCCATTTATCCTCTTGTCTAAGTCAACATTGGGTCTTTAGGATTGCAACATTTTATAGGTCTAGCATCATTCTCATTACCTTGGTCTTGGAAAAAAAAGGTTTCGTCGAAGTCAAAATTGGGTCAAAAATTTCATGCACCTCTTCATCAAAATTCATCCTTTACTTCACCTATATTTGCAAAAAAATTGAATATACCAACATCTTTTCACTTAAACATCAATCAAATCAACTCCTAACTTAGTCTTTTTATATGTGAAATGTATTCTTTTCCATGCACTTAGCTAAGTTAGTTATCATCCTTGAACTAGTTTATCGTGAAGGTAATGAGTCTACCCTAAATATTCTCTAGTTCATCAACATCCTTTATCCAAACATCAAAACATCAAACTCAAGTCAAAAGTGTTATCCAAAAACGATTGCAAAGACCCCCTTCCATATCACCCATATTTTTATCCCCCATTCTCACCATTGCTCCAAAAATACTTAGAGTGTCCCTTTTACCTAGATTTGAGTCAACTACAGAGTTTAAACATTACAAATTTCCTATCAGTGACCTAAAATTTATGATAAAAATGAGATCACAATACAAGAAAATCATGGAGAAAGCCAAAGTCACATTTACCTCAAGTGATCCAAATCCTCAAGAATTTGACCCCAAAAGCCAAGTAATGCCATCACAACAACCATCATCTCTGACATGACCATATTAGATAGAAGACATCACAAGAAATCCCTTTGAGCTCACTAAAGAGGAAATCATGGAACATCAAGCCTTTGAAAACATAGCTCCTATTTCCCCATCATTTATGGCACAAAGTTTCACAACTCCACCATCAAAAATAAATCAAACATCTACTCCTAGTCTTGCAGCTAGCATTGCCAAGGACTTTGGTCTAACTCTTCCATTTGAAAGAAGTACACTTTTGGCTACCCTTAATACCAATCCTTCACCTCCAACCACCACTTGGACACCTCCCTTTGGTACTCCTCCCATCCCTGAAAATTTGAAGTAGTTGCATAAACTTCTTGATCTTCATTATTCCACCACCACCTCCACCTATCGAGGACACCCATCTTCATCCACATCCATGAGTACCACAATTTTTCCCTGTTGGAAGAGTGAAGAAGATCAAACTTTATGTTTTCATTGATTTCACCATGTTGATTAAGTTTTCAGTTTGATCTGATACTCTAAACCAGTATGAAGAACTAGTTTACATCCTTCAGTATTTTTGGTCCAGTATTTTGGTCTGCAATCCTCCTCTAGTGATCATCATTGCTCACATTTTTGGAAAATGGTCTATGGATGTTGGAAGCCTGTATATTTAGGATCTTGTGTGTTCAGATGCTTGTATGGTGAGTTGGCAACATTTTGTTAATTGTGTTTTGTCATTAGGTCTATCCATGTCTGACCTAATAAATAGTTGGTAGTATAGTGGATTAATTTTTGTACTATAGATATATGAGCGATCTATCTTAGGTCCAAGTTGGAATGATGTAGAATACTACACAACTGAATTATTTTTGGAGAATTTTTGTACAAACCTGAAGCCGATAGTTGGTCTTTTTGATGAATAAAGATTGCATATAATTAGGCCAACCTAATTGATGCTCGCAGATGATTTAGGTATATTTATTGGATAGTTTTGAGATTGGCATGTGTGGTAGTGTGACAAAAAAAATATGATGTGTGATTTGAATGTGAAGTATGGTGTGAATGTGAAGTTAAGTGTCCAAAACTGATGAAGTGTGTTAAGTATATTTATTGAGCATCAAAGGAACTGAATCAACACTTGTTAGGTGCACTCTTACCAGTTCATGTTGTGGTTGTAAGCCATTTTGTTATTGTTATCCCTTTGTAGGCAGTGAGCCTCCTTGTATGGACAATGAGTCCTCTTTGTAAGTAGTGAGATTTTGTATTTGGTAGTGAGCCTCCTTTTTTATCTAGTTTTGGAACTACATTATATAGTGAGATAATCCTCATTGTGGTTTTTCCCACTTTGGGTTTTCCATGTAAAAAAATTGGTGTTCATGTGTTGTGTGGTTTCATGTTTGTTTTTTGTTTTTCTTATCTTTACTATTATATGTACTAGAATAATTGGATGGTGTTTGTTCAATAAGTTTTAGAAGATATTGATTCACCCCCCCTCTCAGTATTTTGGATATTCAAAAACTAGTATTAGAGAACTGGTTCCTCTGAAGAACCCTAACAACTTGAGGTAGATCCTCTAGATTGAACAAATAGATAAAGAAGTGCTTCAGACTACTCTTGAAGATCTTGACAAGGATGAAAGTGAACAAAATATTTGAAAGAAAATATTGATGAAGCAAATGAATGCATCTAGAAATGAAAGAGCAATTGAAGAAATTCAAAGAAAGACATAGAGAAGTGAGTGAGAAGTTGAAACAAGAAAATGAAGAGATTACTGAAATGAAAGTGTAGGTGGAAGAAAAAAAGAGAATTGAACATTGTCTGGATACAATAGTGCAAATCAAGTCTGATGCATGCTTAAGACTTGAACAAGAAGTGGTGAACCTAAAAGTAGATCTGGAAATAGAAAAAGTTTGTAAAGATAGTTTCAAAACAAGCTCCACCAGGCTTGATGAATTAATTGCATGATAGAAACCATCTAAAGACAAAGGTGGATTGGGACTGGAAGGAGGTGAAAGATCAAAACAATCAAAAGATTCAAAATAAAGGGAAGTAGACAATAAATCCAAAAAGAAGACCGCCTATCAGACAACCAAATGCAACCATCTTTCAATAGTGTTTGTTTTTCATGTAATATATTTGGTCACAGGGCAACTGAGTGCAAAATTAGGATGAATCAATTTTCTGGTTCCTTCTTCAGACAATGTTATGCATGCAAGAAAGTTGGACATAAAACTAGTGAATGCAAAACTTAGATGATGAATTGGTTTAATGGAGGTCAAAATAATAAGACAAATTTTTTCTACTACAATTGCAACAAACTAGGACATATTTCAAGAGTTTGTAGAAGTAAAAAGGAAAAGTTGTTTCCTCTGGTAAAGAAGAATGAACCTGTGAAGAAAATTGACAAAGATGAGGTTAAGAAAGAAATGAACAAGATATGGAGGAAGAAATAATAACCAGAGACTACAGATGTGTTTGTTCCCTCATCTGGTGCAGATGATTCCTCCAGGAATTAAACCTAGCATGGTCTTAGGGGGAGTATTAACAAAAAAATGTTTGAACCCCCTAGAAATATAGCGTGCCAGACATTGGCATGAGGAAATGTTGTAAGGAATGAATAGACAAAGGTTATGCAAAAAACCCCAGAAGAAAATGTGCAGGCATGTTCATTTGTGGAGTAAATTAGGTGGTGTGCTCTGCATAACCACCCCATCTTTTTCCTTGGTCAAAATGGGCCTCCCTCTTTGTTTCTTGCCTTTGGATACTTTTTGGCAAAGGTTTTGGAGTTGCTATTTTCTTCAAGTCTTTGTTTTGTTCTTTTGCTCTGCCGAAATCAGAATCGGACCTGAATTTTGACTTGGAACTCATTTGAGTTTCACTACCTAATTCAGTTCCACTCCCACTCCCACTGGTTTCTTCATTTTTTCCTTTTCGGTCCGTGTGGTTTTTCTTTCGCAGGGCCAAATCACGAACGGATATTCAATAAGGAATTTTCGTGAAGTTCCAAGTTTTGTTTCCTTCCTGACTCGGACTTCGTTGTTTTCTTTTGTCTGTTTGTTTTGAGGTCGGTGCTATAGGTCTCGTTGTTGTGTCATTTTTTTCTCTTTCCTTGTTTTCTTTGTTCTTGTGTCTTTGCCAAAATTGGAACCAGAATCAAACTTGGAACTTTATAAAAGTTCCCTGATTAACATCGATCCCGATTCTTCTCTCGCATCCTTGTTTTGTTCGCTATGCTACTTTAGTTGCATGATAGTGTTGTGCCTGTTCCCATCGCAATTCCATACCTGACCTACCACATTAATGGCATTAACTACAGGCTCTTCACACATATGAAATTGAGTTTAAACCTTTAATTAAGGTTAATTCATAGGTTATTATTATTATTTAACAGTGATATCAAACCAAAGCCAAGATAGAGTAGAGGAAGCATGATTTGATTAGAATTCAAGCATTTGCATGTGAGGTTGGATCAAGTGCCAATTTGTTGAGCTGCACTTTGACGTAGGTGTTCTCTTTTTTCTTTTGTTTTCCTTTACCATTTTCGCTGCTTGCTTTTATTTTTTGTTCTTCTTGTAATTCACGATTTATACTTGTGGATCTTTGTTTTTCTTTATGTGGTTTGTTTTCCCCTTCGTTTTTCTTTTCCCTCATTGTCTCATTTGTTTTCCTTTCATCTTTTTTGGTCTTCTTGATCATCGCAGTCATTTTTGTATTGATTGTGTCAGCACCACTGTGCCCTAGGGATTAGGGTGTCATTTTTGGATGGATTCTAGGGTTTTTAATGGTCTTTGAACTGTTATTTAACCTTTCTATCCTTTTTAGGTGTTGACTCGATGATTGTCATGTAGGGTTTTGATGCTCTACTTTCGTAAGTCGACAATTTAAAAAGACTAGGGTATTTCACATCGCGTTAATTTAAATTTATGCCCTAGTTGTTGTTTTTCCCCTCAGTCATGTGGGGAATAGGTTAGTATTGTTACTTTAATCCTCCTTGGCTTATTGGGTGACCTCATGCTAAGGTCATAATTCAATTCACTATACTATGAAACTTTTAATGATGATGTCATGTTTGATTTTATCTCAGGGCCAAATCCAAAAATGGTTCTAGTTATGAACCTTTGTTTAGAATGTATACCTAATTTGTTCTCGAGCCCACTTTTGATGAACTATGGATTTTCAAATGTCTTCTACTCTCGTGGAACTGGAAGCAGAATGGGATAGGGAAATGGAACTTCTTCATGTTTCAAGTCTCATTTTCATGCGGGTCCCGATCCTGATAACCTTTTTCACTCTAGTCGTGATCCCTCTTTATGGTTTATTTTGTGTTCATGTCCATCCCGATCCCACCTTCGGTAGTGCTTTAAAACCTTTGGGAGTGTTCTCCTGTTTGGTCCTGCTTCTGGTGAGTATGTGATGTTGGATAATTGTGAAGAAAATCCAAGGAAGGTGAGATCTCTAACCTATTTTTTATACTTATTATGGATCTAATATTGTTTTTTGTTGCAAAAATTAGATGTTAGGAGCAATGGGTGAGGCTTCTCAAAGAAGCCAACCTATAGAGACTTCAAAACTAGGAGTAAAGCCTAAAAATATTAAGCCAAAACAACTCCCTTATACTTAAAATACAAGCATCAGGATCCTACCATCACTCCTAGTAGGGTGGATTCTAATTGGGTGGATATAATTGATATCAATTTAGGCCCATTCAACTATGAGGAGTTGTTTCTGGAAGTATTTGTTGAGGAAGTAATAGGGAGGAATAAAAGAGTTGTTGAATCATGATTGGTACATATTGTTGTATTTCCTCTCTTAGTCCAATGTCCTAAATTAATAATGAAAATAGTCAGAGCCTACAATCCTACTACTACAAAATGTGTGGACTTGCAGGGCAATTCCATTATTGATCTAACTCCACAAATTATCCAAATCATGTTAAATGTGCCCATTCCATAGAATCCTAGGCAACTCAATGAGGCAGAGGCCTTGAAAATATATAGTAATAATAAGGTGGCTAACAAAACTCATTTGAACAAGAGATGGATGAGAGCTGAGAAAATGTCTCTGGATAAGCTTTCAGATCAGTATAAAAGGGCATACTTGTACAAGGATATCGGGGATGTAATAATGATGTTGTCCAGAGTATTTAGAAAATGAAATGCCTTTCTATTCAAGGATGGATGTTTCCATTCATTCAAAATATCCTAGATGGTAGGAAAAAAATTTATTGGCCTATGATTGTGTCTAAATACATACAAGAATCAAATTATTAGAGTGAGAGAAACCAAAATTTTCTTCATGACCTCTTATGTGATTTATGCAACGGCATGAAGAGGCATCTTTCTTGCATTAAAAAGAGTGGGGATTTTGGGAGAACCTGATGGAAAAAATAAGGTGTGGAATCATTATGATATTCTCATCTTGTAGAATTATGAACTACATTATAGAAGGGTTAATGATTCATTTCTATATGTAATTATTAACCAGCTCACAAGAGATGCAGGATATAGATTGAGCCAGGAAACCATGGCATTCATTGCAGACTCGGGACATTGGTTTATCCAATACCCCAAGTTTACTTATTTTAGACTGGCCAGATTTAACAGTCACCCTCATCTACTCCCTAGGTGCTGAAACAATAGTATTTTCATGATGTAGTTCATCTATCAAGCCTTGGGGGTTAGCTCCAAATTTGGTATAAAACATAAGACTGACTATCACAAATTCCCCATGAAGTTGGGTGAATATAGTTGTGCACACCTTGTAGGATCCAAGGTAGTTTTAAATGAATTGATACATTTGAAGTTGGGTTTGTACACTACTAGGAAGAATTTTGATACTAAGAAGAAAATGAATTCTTTGCTTTCTTATATTTTTGACAAACATTTCAATCTATTGGGTGACTTTTGGAGGGATCTTCAAGATGATTATGATCTAAGAAGGAGAAACTATGAAAGGTTGCCTATTCCACTCATGGTTGAGTATGGGGTGAAGGTAGATATTCTTGAAACATTTTTAGATGATGGGGTGAATTTCAATCCCCAATATGATGCATAGAATATAGGCACAAAAAACATGGATCCGGTAGATTGGGGTGTAGAGGAGTCTATAGATATCAAACAGATAGCAAGGTCGGTGTTGGATAGATGCATCTAATGGGTTATGCTTAGAACCAAGGAACCTGAGGCTCAAACTTCCAAGAAGAGAAAATGTGTAGATGCCGCTCAAGGGTACAAGAGGACAAAGAGAAGAATGCCTCCTAAGGATCCCTTGGAATCCTCGCTCCTGATATAGAAGAAATTGAACTCAAAAATCCTGCTCAAGATCTTCTTGAAGTACATGAAGAGGAAATCACAATGGGACTTGGGGCCTCAACATTAGCTATAGGGAAGCCATCTACTCAGCCCCCTCCTATAGAGAAACCAAGTGAAGAAATTCCTAGGGGAAATCTCTAGAAGGAAGCTGAATCCTTGAAGGGAAAGGGTCTTGAGTTTGAAATTTAGGACATTGAGACAGATTCTAAGAATACTCTTTCTAACAAAGAGACACCTCTTAATGAAATTGAGGATGCAAGAGTTGAACATGTTTTGGTAGAGGAATACCAATGGAAGTTGTTCAAGGAAGCTAAGAGAGAGTCAAATGCAAAAGAAGAGGTTGAGGCATTAGCCAAACAAAAGGAGATAGACGAAAAAGAACAAGTTGATCCACTACTTTATCAACAACAATTGGATGCCAAATTCAAAGCTAATGAGTTGGAAAAGCAGTTGCAACAAAAGGAGCAGGAACTCAAGATGAAGGAAGAAAATGATAAATTGGAAATGCTACAAAAGATCCATGATCTAGAGGAATAAAAGGTCGGGAAAAGAATAGAAAGAGAAGCCATTGAGGCTAAATTTAAAGTTGTTGAAGAGGCCTATAAGAGAAAGGAAGAAGATGAACACTTGAAAGGAGAAAAAGAAATTGAAGATCTTGCCAAGAAACAACAAAAGGAAAAGGAGGCATGGGATAATCTCAAGGATTTGGAAAGGAAGAGAGACCAATTTCTTGAAGAAAGGAGGATAGAGGAAGACCATTTGAAGAAAGAATTAGAGGATAAAAGGCTGCAAGAACAAAAGGATAAGGAAGAGGCTGAGAAGGTTGCACAAGAGGAAGCACAAAAATAATAACAAAAGGTACAAGAAGTTAATTCTTAGCCTAAGGAAACCATGTTGTCATCATTATCTTTTGCCACTGCTACATCTTCATTAGCACAAGTGATTACTACTCCATGTGCTCCTACATGGTTATATATGGATATGGAAAAGAAGCAAATAGCTCAGCCTTAGCCATTAAATTGGGATGAAATGATGAAGGAAATAGAAAAGGAGAGACCTAAGAAAAGTGCCAAGGTTCTACATTCTACCAAAATCATAGATGCAGGATAAATCATTGCAAAATATACAATTCGAGTGGTAGATAAGGACAACGAAAACATGCAAGTGAATGATTACCAATTGGGCATTGTCAACTTTGGGAGACCTACAAGGAATCAACAAATGAATCTCATTGATATTGTTGCTTCATCCATAAATTCTAGAATGATTAAAGACAAACAAAAAAAAGGATGAGCTTAAGGCTCAATTGGATCAATTGCCTAGATTCTTAAAAGATGTCTCCACTCCCATGTCCCAATAAGTTTTGACCTTAGAAACTCCAATATTACTAGGCAAAAATGAGGTTGATGATTTAGTAAAAATGAGGATTAAGTCTTGGATGATGGATAGATGGATTGACAAGTTTAATCAGGAATTTGGTGTGGTGCTAATGGATAGTTTTGGGATTCATGGAGGAGCACTTGAGTTGGTAGAAGAAATGAATCAGCATTTTGAAGTCCTAGGGAAACATGATGAAGAATACAGAGAATATCTCAAGAAGTTGAAGGACATAAGCAAGCTGCCAATGTCAACTCTTCTAGAGCAGTCAATCCTTGAAGAAGATAATGCAGATTTCCTGGATATAGATTCCGCTCAAGGGTACAAGAGGACAAAGAGAAGAATGCCTCCTAAGGATCCCTTGGAATCCTCGCTCCTGATATAGAAGAAATTGAACTCAAAAATCCTGCTCAAGATCTTCTTGAAGTACATGAAGAGGAAATCACAACGGGACTTGGGGCCTCAACATTAGCTATAGGGAAGCCATCTACTCAGCCCCCTCCTATAGAGAAACCAAGTGAAGAAATTCCTAGGGGAAATCTCTAGAAGGAAGCTGAATCCTTGAAGGGAAAGGGTCTTGAGTTTGAAATTTAGGACATTGAGACAGATTCTAAGAATACTCTTTCTAACAAAGAGACACCTCTTAATGAAATTGAGGATGCAAGAGTTGAACATGTTTTGGTAGAGGAATACCAATGGAAGTTGTTCAAGGAAGCTAAGAGAGAGTCAAATGCAAAAGAAGAGGTTGAGGCATTAGCCAAACAAAAGGAGATAGACGAAAAAGAACAAGTTGATCCACTACTTTATCAACAACAATTGGATGCCAAATTCAAAGCTAATGAGTTGGAAAAGCAGTTGCAACAAAAGGAGCAGGAACTCAAGATGAAGGAAGAAAATGATAAATTGGAAATGCTACAAAAGATCCATGATCTAGAGGAATAAAAGGTCGGGAAAAGAATAGAAAGAGAAGCCATTGAGGCTAAATTTAAAGTTGTTGAAGAGGCCTATAAGAGAAAGGAAGAAGATGAACACTTGAAAGGAGAAAAAGAAATTGAAGATCTTGCCAAGAAACAACAAAAGGAAAAGGAGGCATGGGATAATCTCAAGGATTTGGAAAGGAAGAGAGACCAATTTCTTGAAGAAAGGAGGATAGAGGAAGACCATTTGAAGAAAGAATTAGAGGATAAAAGGCTGCAAGAACAAAAGGATAAGGAAGAGGCTGAGAAGGTTGCACAAGAGGAAGCACAAAAATAATAACAAAAGGTACAAGAAGTTAATTCTTAGCCTAAGGAAACCATGTTGTCATCATTATCTTTTGCCACTGCTACATCTTCATTAGCACAAGTGATTACTACTCCATGTGCTCCTACATGGTTAAATATGGATATGGAAAAGAAGCAAATAGCTCATCCTTAGCCATTAAATTGGGATGAAATGATGAAGGAAATAGAAAAGGAGAGACCTAAGAAAAGTGCCAAGGTTCTACATTCTACCAAAATCACAGATGCAGGATAAATCATTGCAAAATATACAATTCGAGTTTTAGATAAGGACAACGAAAACATGCAAGTGAATGATTACCAATTGGGCATTGTCAACTTTGGGAGACCTACAAGGAATCAACAAATGAATCTCATTGATATTGTTGCTTCATCCATAAATTCTAGAATGATTAAAGACAAACAAAAAAAAGGATGAGCTTAAGGCTCAATTGGATCAATTGCCTAGATTCTTAAAAGATGTCTCCACTCCCATGTCCCAATAAGTTTTGACCTTAGAAACTCCAATATTACCAGGAAAAAATGAGGTTGATGATTTAGTAAAAATGAGGATTAAGTCTTGGATGATGGATAGATGGATTGACAAGTTTAATCAGGAATTTGGTGTGGTGCTAATGGATAGTTTTGGGATTCATGGAGGAGCACTTGAGTTGGTAGAAGAAATGAATCAGCATTTTGAAGTCCTAGGGAAACATGATGAAGAATACAGAGAATATCTCAAGAAGTTGAAGGACATAAGCAAGCTGCCAATGTCAACTCTTCTAGAGCAGTCAATCCTTGAAGAAGATAATGCAGATTTCCTGGAAAAGACTTCAAGCATAATCCGGTGTAGGTTTGACTTCATATATAAGCATAGAAATGAAGTTCAAGATGCTAGTAAAGACTGGAATGAGCAGCTTGATGAATTAGAAGTTGTAATAGCCATTTTAGTCAATTTGGACATACCAGTTAAGGCATGCCTTTGGACAAGCTAAAATAGAAATGGAATGATAGATTCAGGAAGTAATGTAGAAGGAAGATGATGAAGAAGATTTTTTGTTGGACAAATTAATGGATATTAAAGAAGAAGTAAAAGTTGCTAGGAGGGAATTAAGAAAATTGAAATATATGTAGGAATTCACCTCAGTGGAGTTAAAAAGAATTAAATTTAAATACATATGGGTTGATGGACCTGATGTGGACCTCCTTCAAGAAGTGTTCTCCACCTATGATGAATATATCCTTGAGCAAACAATGCAGAAATAAGTTCGCAGCAAATGTTCTATTTTTGGCACATGACTTCCCATTTTCTCTCCTACTTTATTGGCATCTAAAATAAGTTGA
Organism: Sequoiadendron giganteum; assembly: GCA_007115665.2. Classification (NCBI taxonomy): domain Eukaryota; kingdom Viridiplantae; phylum Streptophyta; class Pinopsida; order Cupressales; family Cupressaceae; genus Sequoiadendron; species Sequoiadendron giganteum. Next base: position 125,081,636 of record CM021101.1, on the reverse strand, counting down.
ACTAAATTTTTTTCATCAGCGAGTTCTATCTTCTTCCTGGGGCATCAGATTTTGTACAATAGGGAAATCAACCCTTGAACTAAAGATCAACTAGTCTAGTTTCTTCATGCAATTTTGATTCCTTGATTTGTGGATCTGAGTTTGTAATTGAGAGGAATTTATGCATTTTATGTCTATATGTACTATTGAACTCCATTTTGTAAAGGTCGGCTGATTGAAGAAGGATTAGCCACCTGATATGATAGCAGATAAATAATTACAATTTTAGATCTTTTTCACAGTTGTAGCAAGATACTTTTAAAGTTAAAAGTTGAAATCAAATACTCGTTTATAGTTTCATATTGTTTTCATGTTATTGTTGGAAGTAAATATTTTGTATAAGGTTAATGAATCATAATCAATCTGTATTCTAGTGAATTTTGCTGCACCTTAATTTTTCTTATTTGATGCAAATCAATAGGGGAAACCAGATTTTAAAGATTATTTCATTAAATTATCTATGAATGGAATTATTAGAAGTCTGTTGAAATTTGTTTTCAACTAATGAGTGAGTGATTTATTTCAAATCTAAAAAAGTATGGTATGAATGATTGTGGTAATTTAATTAAGCACTATGAATCTATGTGATGGTGTAGGTTATTCTATGGATTACATCATGTTGTGGTTGGTATGTTAAAGAAACACTCATTCTGGAAATGCATGTCTGGATGTTAAGAAATTTTATTCATGTTTTACTGATTTGTGCCTTGATCTATCTTTTTGTGTTTATTTAAACCCCACCAACGTAGGTTAATTTACCTGATGTGGTTTGTGTCCTTTATTACCAGCAAAGGCCCATTGAATATTATAGTTACATTGGTTGTTCCATAACATCAACATATTTGAGAACCAACTACCAGGACCTTGGGAGTTAGATTACTATATATTATCTTTCTTTTTTAGGAGAAATAGGGTAGAGATATTTGATTTTATGTTGTTGTTCTATTTTTACTATCAATAGATCTTGCACTATAAGGAGGGCCCGAAGGAACAAATTGGCTCGAATTGGGTTATTCTCATTGGAAAAGTATGGAAGGATTCTTAGATATTCTATGAATTTTGAACCATTAGTAGAACTCCAAACCTCGGTTAGTTACAGACCCCAAGCTCATAGAGTTTTGATCCCACCATTTTCACCATCACTTACTCCACTTGGATTTCCACAAAATCTAGCTTTTCTACCCCAACAACCTAATGCACCCACTCCACCACTGGTTTGACTTGTATCACCACCACCCGTTTAACCAATACCACCACCACCCATGGATTTGTTCATGAATAACCCCTCTCCATTGGGGACTATTCCTAGTGGTATACATGATCTACCCAAGAACCAGAAAATATTTTTTCCCAAATACATGCATGGAGAATCAAAGAGTGTTGAAGAGCACATACAGACATTTAAGAATGCCTATACTTGGGCTTAGGTATCCCACCGAGATTTTGTTTGTCGGTTATTCCCCTATTGTTTAGTAGACATGGCATACAACTTGTATTTAAATCTACTCCAAGGGTCTATTTTGAGCTAGGAAAATTTATAAAATGCCTTTATTAATCAATTTAGGGTCTATGTAGACCCTGCCATTTTGTACCACCAATTTTCTACCATAAGAAAAGAACCTCATGAACCATTTCCATTATTCAACACAAGGTTCCAGAGAATGTTTCACAGACTACAAGATCCTTAGTTGCTGAAAATAGTGCCCTTCTGGCATATTTTAGAGTTGTTGATCCCTTTATTGGCCTATTCTTACAGAGGACTTATGTTGCCAACGAGATTTATTCTTTGTCTAAGGTCTATCATCTAGCCATCAAGTTGCAGCAGTAGATAAGCCTTCAATTAGGAGGTTTAAGAGTTCTTCCCCCCATGGGCTATCAAATGCCTAATCCTCCTGTGTTCAATACGGTCTCAGGGATGTCTTATTCCCAATATGGACCTATTTCTGAGTTACAACCCTCACCTCCTCTACCATTTTTCACTAATGGTGTTCAGGATTCTTCCTAGCAATCTAAAAATTACCATCATCAAGCTAGAGGGTCAAATCCTATTCATCAACGATCTGTGGGGAGGGTTGTAGAAAGTGAACAAAATGTTCAACTCACCAATGAGATGAATACTCTCAAGAGAACTATGTCTCATATGTCAAATGACATGGCACAACTTAGGAATAGCCACCCTCATAACCAAAATTAGAATTACTAGAATTAGGGAGGGTATAACAACAAAGGTAGTTACTCTAATCATAATGCAAACTAGAACACCAATAGGAACTTCCAAAATAGAAACTCTAACCAAAATTATCAAAATCAGAATAGAGGATACAATCAGAGGTCGAACAACAATAGGCAGTGGAACACTACACCCAACAATGGGGGATTTCCCCATAATTATTAGTCTGGTGAACATAACTCACACATTGCAAATGTTGCATATCTCAATTTCATGACTAATCGGTGTAGACTGCAATGATACTACAACACATTCTGAAGTTAATTTCCTAGAGATGGAGGAAATGGTTAAGTTTGTGCAAACTAATTCCCACCCACCAGGAAATTCCAATCAATATGGTGGGTCGGTGAAAATAGCCATGACTTTCAAAACTATTGATGAGTAGTACCAATTTCCCATGCAGGGAGAGAACAAAATGGAAGAGGATACTTATGACGCTCAAGCCTTCCAGACTAAAGGAGGTCATTTTCTAAGAAATCAAAGTAAAGGCCCATTCACCACATCTTCTCCCCCAAATACCATAGTTCCACCCAATCAGAATGTGGATAATAACCTACCTCCACCCAAAGGTCCACTCGAGGTCCAAAATAAAGGTAATCCACCTTTTGTTTCTAAATATCCAGTGAAAAATGATATGGAATTTGTTTTTGTGTTTGAAATGCAGAAGCAAAGGACCTCGTTGTCATTTTTTGATATCTTGAAGTGGTGCCCTGCTCAACATAACATCATGTTGAAATATTTGGAGGAAGCAAATTGATCAAAAGGAAAAATAAAGGTGACTCCAACCAACAAGATGAATGCAACCCTATACAAAGGGAAGAAATGGACACCTCCATTCCTATTAAGTTTGAGGATCTTCGAGAAGAATCTACACAATTGCCTTTTGGATTCTAGAGCCTTAGGTAATGTCATGCCCTTTTCCATCTGAAAGAAGTTAAGGTTGACTCCACTTCAAACTCAGAAGAAGGTAATATAACTAGACAAAACTAAGGTTAACATAGTAGGGGAATTAAATAATATTCATGTGCAGGTGGGGTCAGACCCCAGGATCCAAACTTATATGGATGTCCATGTTGCTAACATTCCTGAGACACATGGCATGGTCTTAAGTCAGGATCTAATGAAAAGTATTGGGGGTTACCTATCCTTAGACGTTTTACATATATGGCTGCCATAGAAAGGAGTAGCAACACAAATTAGGGTCAAAAGTGAGCCTCATCTCAAGCATATGATTACTAAATATGACTGCCCCAACAAGGTGGCATATTTTGAAACAGAGATAGGAGTGTATAAGAAAGAAGAATGCATGACCTTCTCAATATTCAATCCTGATACCCTATGACCTTCAGAATAGAGGGATCCAACCAACATTGTTAACCAAAATATTTTGATTAGAAGGTTACAACATGATAGGTTGGTTATGTGAGAGGAGGTAGATCTATGGAGTTTGTTGCTCCCTAATTGGTGCATAGTCCACTATGAAGGTCATTCTAAGTGGACATGTCAACCTTGTATAGATATCCTCAATTACATTTATGAGTTAGAAGAGACTTGTGAACCCCAACCAATAGTAACCCCAAACCACTTCTCTTTCCAGGTCAAGGATGCAACTATCTTGACAAAAACTTATATCACCCAAGAGGAAGATTCCCCAAAAGATGAACAAGCTCAGGCTTTATGCTATTATTTTTAAGACAAAACCGAGGAATTTCCATAATTGTACATTACACCACCCCCCGATAATCTTTTGATGCCCAAGAGGTTCCTTGAAAAGATACCCGATCAAAAAACTATCCAACAAGAGGTGCAAGAAACTAGTTTCTACACTAGCCTTAAATGAGGATGGACTTGCTGAGAAACATCATGAACAATAGTCTCCAAATCTAGATAGTCCCAAATAGTTTGAGCTACCAACCATTCCTTGTATAAAATAACTTGTAGTATCCAAAAAGAAGGAAATCCTAGCTCCAGATCAAAGGTGGATTCTTAAATTCAATGGTTCTAAGTCCAAAGCAGGGAGTGGAGCAGGAATTGAACTAACCAGCCCAAAAGGGAAGACATAATTTGCATCTTATAGGTTACAATTTGGTTGTACAAACAACATAGTAGAATATGAAGCACTTGCTAGGGGTCTAATGTTTGTACATTAGAAAAATGTGATGACAATCTCAGTTATGGGAGATTCAGAAATTATTGTTAAGAAGGTCCATAGTCAATACACCTGTCACAACAAGAGACCAGTTGCATATCAAAATCGGATCTAGAATTTAATAGAATATTTTGATTCTTTTGGTATTAAGGTGATCCCGATACAGAGCGATCAGATTGTTGATGCCCTAGCAGTTGTTGCAAGCACTTTGAAGCCTATGCAGGACTCCAAACTTAAAAGATTTTCAGTTGAACTAGTCTCAATCCCAACCGTCCTGGATAACGTCCAAAATTTTTAGGTATTCAATGATGACCAACATATACTCGCCTTCTTGGCAAGTTCATATGTCTTTGAAGGACAAATAATTGATGAATCTAAAAGAGATTAGGGAGTTTGGGATCTTGAGAATTGTGACACATAAGGGATACTGGATTTGAAAAGAAATCACATTCCAAAGGGGATGGTGGCATTGGAAAGAATATTCAACTCTGACCCACGGGCTTGTCAAAGGGTGCCAACAGAAAGTGATGGAGGAAATTATGAATCTATTAATCTGGTCCATTCAGGTCTTGAGAGAAATGTCCTTATAGGAAAGACTTGTACTAAGGAAATCAAGGAGAACATAATTAAATTTTTAAAAGAGGACATTGCAGCAATTACTTGGGGGTATGAATATTTAAAGACCTTTGATACTTCAATGATCACACATACCATACCTCTCAAGGTAGAAGCTAATCCCTTTCATCAAAATAAATGCCTGATCAATGCTTTGATTGAGCCCTTGATTCAGAAGGAGGTGCAAAAGTTGTTGCCTGCAAAAATAATCTTCCCAGTGAGGCATTCTACTTGGGTTGAAAATTCCGTCCCTGCATGTAAGAAAAGTGGTGAAATCAGGCTATGCATTGATTTTAGGAACCTAAATAAGGCCTCTAAGAAGGATAACTATCCACTCCCTTTTCTTGATGCGGTATTACAAATGATCAATGGATCCAAGATAATTTCATTCTTTGATGGCTATTCTGAGTATAATCAAGTGCTTTTCAGTCATGAGGACAAAATGAAAACTACTTTCACTACCAAGTGGGGCATATTTTCCTACCGGAGGATGTCATTCGACCTTATCAACACTACAGCCACATTTCATCTTACAATGGATGTAGCATTCAAGGATTTAATAGGTATGTGTATCATTATTTATGTGGATGACTTAACTATATTCTCTAAGGATAGAAAGGACCATGATGCAGATTTAGCTAAGGTCCTCAAGAGATGTATAAGCTATGGTGTGTCCCTTAATCCAAAGAAATGTGTGTTTGGAGTTTCTGAAGGGAAACTCTTAGGCCATTTAATATCAGAAAATGGGATATCCATAGACCCTAATAGAGTTGAAGCCATCTTAAATTTGACAATTCCAAGAAGTAAAAAGGAGATGAGATCCTTCTTTAGAAGGATTAATTTTGTGAGGAAATTCATAATAGGTTTTGCAAAAATTGTCAAACCTCTTAATGAGATGATGAAAAAGGATGCAAAAATAGAATGGAGCAATGAGGCTAAATCTTCTTTCCAGTAGATTAAGCAATCAATATCTGAGGCACCAGTCTTGACCAACCCAGACTATTTAAAGCCCTTCTATATCTATTCTTTTTCATTTAACCATTCATGTGCAGCTGTTTTAACACAACGAAGAGGTGAGGGAGAGGAAAGTCCTATTGCCTTCATGAGCTCCCCATTTAAAACTATAGAAGTCAAGTACCCACCCCTTGAGAAGTAGGCCTTTGCATTGGTACGAGCAATAAAAAAATTAGGCATTACATTCTTTGGAGTCAGGTTATCACCATAGTTCATGATCCTGTTGTGAAGTCCCTCCTTATGTAGAGCAAGTTAGGGGAGAGAAGAGGAAAATGGATGGATATTTTATAGCAGTTTGATCTAGAAATTCATCCAATGAAGCTCATCCAAGGAAAAGGCTTGTCAAAGGCTATGGCAAACATTGACAAGAGTATCACTTTCCAGCAGTACATGGTACATATGTTCACTAAGGATCCCTGGTACATAGATGTGATCTTCTTCCTCCTCAACAACAGATGCCCAGAGGGGATGAATGCTACTTGGAGGAGATCATTGAGGATGAAGAGTGCTCACTATATGCTAAACGGGGGATCCCTATACTGAAGGAACTTTCAAGGACTTTACCTACGTTGTTTGGATCAACAAGAGGCCAAACACGGTATTGTTGAGTTTCATGCAAGACACAGTACATGGCATGGATTTGCAGATGCTTTGGCCCATCAAATTCTTAGATCCAGTTATTACTAGCCTTACATGTTCTAGGATGCACACCAACATGTTCGGACATGTCATGTATGCCAAACCTCTTCACCTAGGGAAAGAAATCCAACAATGCCCTTGCAACCAATGTATGAGGTAAGACCATTCACTCAATGGGCACTAGAATTTGTAGGAGTCATTAATCCAAACTCCTCTGTAGGTCATAAGTTCATCCTGACTACAACTGACTACTGCATGCACTAGACTGAGGCTCATCCCTTCAAAAATAGCACCATAGATGTGGTTATCAAGTTTCTGGCTGACAATATCACCACCAGGTTTGGAGTACCATTCACCTTGGTATGTGATAATGGCCCTATTTTCTCTTTAGCTGAATTCATTCAACAGGCTTATGAACATAAAATTATTTTGAAATATTCTTCTAATTACTACCCTCAAGGAAATGGAGCAGCTAAGTCTACCAACAAGAATCTATTGGAAGAAATTAGAAAATTGTTGGAAAACAATCCTAGGGACTGGCACACCCAACTGAGATTTTCCTCATGGGCAGATCAAACTCAAATCAAAACTGCCCTAGGGAATTCACCTTTTAAGTTAGTCTATGGCCAAGATCCAATCTTCCTAATCCATTTGCAAATACTGGTTCTCAAATTTATGTAGGAGTTATATATGAAGGATGATCAAATTGACGTTAGGCTAACCAATTTGTTAAACATGGAAGAATAAAGAGACATTGCTTTATAGTAGTTCTCCAAACACCAAGCTATTGTCAAATGTTGGTTTGAAAGGAAGGCCAAGGTAAAGGCCTTTAGGATATCAGATCTTGTGATACTATGGGACAAGGCTAAAGAGAAAAAGGGAGATCACCAGAATTTTGATAGACTTTGGTTGGGTCCATATCAAATAGCTAAGATACTAGGTGAGAATGCTTTCCACTTGAGTGCCTTGACAAGAGAACCTGTTCCATTACCCATTAATGGCCAATTTCTTAAGCTTTACTTTGGCTCTTGAGGGTCTAATTTCTTGAATAACTATACTATATTGCACCATATGTAATTAGTCCTTTCTTTTGTTTTTGTTTTGTCTTTTCCTTTGTTTCCTTTTGTTTTTTTTTGGTCTTGTTTGTTGGGGATCTTCATTTTTATCTATTCCAAGATAAGGGGTTGTTATTCAAAGTATGTTGTAGGCATTTGGACAGAAATTTATTTAGGTATTTTGAAGGAGTTTCTGTTGAAATATTTCATTCTAAACTCATGTGTTGTGACCATTCTAACGTTGATCTGAAAATTTATTAAGGATAAGGTATATTGTAAATATCTCATGGATTATGTTGAATTCTGTCACAAAATTGATAAACATTTGCCTAAGTGAAATGCTTATATATCTTGGTGTAGTTATTTCTTTGATTCAAGTGAAAATATGACTCCCAAAACTGTGATGAGGTCCATTGTAGTTCTCAACCCACATTTCAAATCAATTACATCTAAGTATTGAGAGGTCCATAAAGAATTTTCACAAGTAAAAAAAAAAAAGAAAAAAAAAAGAGAAAAGAGAATTGTTGAAAGAAGAGGTAAAACTCAATGATAAATGGGTGATTCAAGTATCTCTATCAAGTCTATGGAAGCCAGTCTAGCAGTAGAGCAATGCTTGATGAGAACTAGAGGTATCTTCAACGGAGCTATGGATTCCTATCTGGCAGTAGAGCAATGCCTAGGATTTCATTGCACGACAGTTGAAAGACTAAACCTATGTAGCGTGGATCTTAGGTATAGTTTTCAACGGTGGAGAAAGCTTTTATAAAGAAGGATGCACCATATATGCACATACATAGACTCAAAGTAGTTCATGATGACATACATCTAAGATTCTAGCTCAACCTTACCTTGCATGTCTGATCATATTTCAATTTAGCATGATTCATAAACCAGAGGTTTCAGGTGACTAAATTCTTTAGTATCTTGAAAATGGGTAAACCATTTTCCTAGCTAAGTCACCATTTTTTATGCCCTACATAACCACCCCATCTTTTTCCTTGGTCAAAATGGGTCCCCCTCTTTGTTTCTTTGGGTTTGTTTCGGCAAAGTTTTCGGAGTTGTTCTTTTCTTCAAGTCTTTGTTTTCTTCTTTTGCTCTACTAGAATCAGAATCGGACTTGAATATTGACTTGGAACTCATTTGAGTTTCACTACCTTATTCAGTTCCACTCCTGCTCTCGTCGGTTTCTTAATTTTTTCCTTTTCGGTCTAGGTGGTTTTTCTTTTGCGGGGATAGATCCAGAATAGATATTCGATAAGGAAATTTTGTGAAGTTCCAAGTTTTGTTCCCTTCTCGATTCCGACTCCACTGTTTTCTTTTGTCCATTTTTTTGAGGTCGATGCTCCTAGTCTTATTGTTGTGTCATTGTTTTCTCTTTCCTTATTTTCTTCATTCTTGTGTCTTTGTCAGAACCAGAACTGGAATCAAACTTGGAACTTTACAAAAGTTCCCTGATCGACCTCGAACCCGACTCCGCTCCTTCTTCCTTTTTTTGTTCGCCACGCTACTTTAGTCGCATGATAGTGTTGTGCCTATTCCCATTGCAATTTTTTGCCTGACTTGCCACTTTAATGGCATTAATTGTAGGCTCCTCACATGTATGAAATTGAGTCTAAACCTTTAATTAAGGTTAATTCATGGGTTATTATTATTGTTTAATACTGATATCAAACCAAAGCTGAGATAGAGCAGAGGAAGCATAATTTGATCAAAAATCAAACATTTGTGCATGAGTATGGATCAAGTTCCAATTTGTTGAGTTGCATTTCGAGGTAGGTTTTCTCTTTTTTCATTTATTTGCCTTTAACATTTTCGCTGCTTGCTTTTTTTTTGTTCTTTGCGTGATTCATGAGTTTTACTTATGGATCTTTGTTTTTCTTTATACATGGTTTTTTTTCCCCTTCATTTTTATTTTCCCTCATTGTCTCGTTTGTTTTCATTTCGTTGTTTTTGATTGTCTTGATCATCGCGATCATTTTTGCATTGATCGTGTCCATATCACTGTGCCCTAGGGTTTAGGGTGTCATTTTTGGAGGGATTCTAGGGTTTTTTAATGGTCTTTGATCTATTATTTAACCTTTCCATCGTTTTCATGTGTTGACTCAATGATTGTCAAGCGGGGTTTCAATGACCTAATTTATTAAGTCGACAATTTTAAAAAACTATGGTTTTGTGCATCCACATTAATTTAAATTTATGCCCTAGTTGTTGGTTTTCCCGTTGGTCATATGGGGAATAGGTTACTAATGTTACTTTAAGCCTCCTTGGATTATCGGGTGACCTCATTCTAAGGTCATAATGCAATTCACTATACTATGAAACTTTTACTGATGATGTTATGTTTGATTTTATCTTGGGGTTAGATCCATAAATGGTTATGGTTATCAACCTTTCCTTACAATGTATACTTGATTTGTTCCCGAGCCCACTTTTGATGAGTTATGGATTTTCAAATGTCTTCTACTCTGGTGGAACCAAAAGAAGAACAAGATAGGGAAATAGAACTTCTTCATGTTTTGAGTCTAATTTTCCTTTCGGTCCCAATCCCGATAACCATTTTTCACTCCGGTCTCGATCCCAATTTATGGTTTACTCTATATTCATTTCCATCCCATTCCCACCCTAGAAGTTCTTTAAAACCTTTGGGAGTGTTCTCCTATTTGGTCCCCCCCCCGATGAGTATGTGATGTTGGCTAAGTATGAAGAAAATCCATGGAAGGTGAGATCTCTAACTTGGTTTTTATACTTCTTATGCATCTAATATTGTATTTTGTTGTAGAAATTAGGAGATGTTAGGAGCCTCGGGTGAGGCTTCTCAAAGGATCCAACCTACAAAGACTTCAAAACTAGGAGTAAAGCCTAAAAAGATCAAGCCAGAACAAATCCCTTATACCTTAAAATACAAGCATTAGGATCCTACCATCACTACTAGTAAGGTGGATTCTAATTGGGTGGATATAACTAATACCAATTTAAGCCCATTGTGAGGAGGTTTTTTTGGAATTATTTGCTAAGAAAGTAATAGGGAGGACTAAAAGAGTTTTTGAATCAGGATTGGCATGTATTGTTGTGTTTCCTTTGTCGGACTAGTGTCCTGAATTAATAATGATAGCAGTTGAAGCCTACAATCCTGCTACTAGGCAATGTGTGGCCTCGTAGGGGAATGCCATTATTGATCTAACTCCAGAAATGACCCAATTTATGTTCAACATGCCCATTCCATAGAATCCTTGGCAACTCAATGAGGTGGAGGCCTTGAAAATATATAGTATTAATAAGGTGGCTAGAAGAACTCATTTGAACAAGATATGGATGAGAGTTTAGAAAGTGTCTCTGGATATGCTTCCAGATCAACCTAAAAGGGAAAAATTCTACAAGGATATCGAGGACTTAATAAAGATCTTGTCTAGAGTATTTGGAAAAAGAATTGCCTTTCAATTCAAGGAATGGATGTTTCCATTCATTTAGATTATCCTAGATGGTAGGAAACAATTTAATTGGCCTATGATTATGTTTGAATGCATACACAATCAAATGATTAGAGTGAGAGAAACCAAAAGTTTCTTCATGACCTCTTATGTGATTTATGCAGTACCAAGAAGAGGCATCTTTCCTGAGTTAAACAGAGTGGGGATTTTACGAGAAGCTGATCGAAAAAATAAGGTGTGGAATCATTATGATCAACTCACCCTTTAAACTTTTGAACTACATTATAGAAGGGTTAATGATGCATTTCTATATGTCATTATTAACCAACTCACAAGAGATGCAAGATACATATTAAGCTAGGAATCCATGGCATTCATTGCAAAGTGGGGACATTGGTTTATCCAATACGACAAGTTTACTTATTTCAGACTCGCTAGATTTGATGGTCACCCTCATCTACTCCCTAGGTGTTGCAACAATAGGATTTTTTTGGTGGAGTTCATCTATCAAGCCTTGGGGTTTAACTCCAAATTTGGTATAAAACATAAGACTGGCTATCACAAATTCCCCATGAAGTTGGGTGAATATAGTTGTGCACACCTTGTAGGAGCCAAGGTACTTTTCAATGAATTGATGCATTTCAAGTTGGGTTTGTACACTACTAGGAGGCATTTTGATCCTAAGAAGAAAATGATTTCTTTGATTGCTTATGTTTTTGACAAACATTTCAATCAAGTGGATGACTTTTGGAGGGATCTTCAAGATGATTATGATCTAAGGAGGAGAAACTATGAAAGGTTTCCTATTCCACTCATGGTTGAGTATGGGGTGAAGGTAGATATTCCTACAACATTGTCAAATGATGGGGTGAATTTGGATCCCCAATATGATGCCCAAAATATAGGCACGAAAAAAATAGATTCTATAGATTGGGGTGCAGAAGAGTCTATAGATATCAAACAGATAGCAAGGCCAGTGTTGGATAGAAGCATCCAATGGGTTGTTCTTAGAACCAAGGTAACTAAGGCTGAAACTTCAAAGAAGAGAAAATTTGCAGGTGCCACTCAAGGGTACAAGAGGACAAAAGGAAGAATGCCTCCTAAGGAGCCCTAGAAGTTCTTCCCTCCTGATATAGAAGAAATTTAACTCAAAACTCCTGCTCAAGATCTTCTTGAAGCACATGAAGAGGAAATCACAATAGGACTGGAGGCCTCAACATCAGCTATAGGGAATCCATCTAATCACCCCCTCCTATAGAGAAACCAAGTGAATAAATTCCTAGGGGAACTCTCCATAAGGGAGATGAATCCTTGAAGGGAAAGGGTCTTGAGTTTTAAATTCAGGACATTGAGACAAATTCTGAGAATACTCTTTCTGACAAAGAGACACCTCTTAATGAAATTGAGGATGTAGGAGTTGAACATTTTTTGAAAGAGGAAGACCAATGGAAGTTGTTCAAGGAAGCTAAGAGAGATTCAGATGCAAAAGAAAAGGCGAAGGCATTAGCCAAACAAAAGGAGATAGATGAAAAAGAACAAGCTAATGCACTACTTAATCAAAAACAATTGGATGTCAAATTCAAATTTTATGAGTTGGGAAAGCAATAGCAACAAAGGGATTAGGAACTCAAGATGAAGCATGCAAATAATAAATTGGAAATGCTACAAAATATCCATGATCTAGAGGAAGAAAAGTTCGGGAAAATAAGAGAAAGAGAATCCCTTGAGGCTAAATTTAAAGTTGTTGAAGAGGCCTATAAGAGAAAGGAAGAAGAGAGAATGCTTGAAAGGAGAAAAGGAAGTTGAAGAGATTGCCAAGCAACAACAAAAGGAAAAGGAGGCATGGGATAAGATCAAGGATTTGGAAAGGAAGAGAGACAAATTTCTTGAAGAAAGGAGGATAGAGGAAGAATGTTTGAAGAAAGAATTAGAGGATAAAAGGTTGTAGGAACAAAAGGATAAGGAAGAGGCTGAGAAGGTGGCACAAGAGGAAGCACAAAAAGAACAATAGAAGGTACAAGAAGTTAATTCTCAGCCTAATGAAACCATTTTGTCACCATTATCTTCTGCCACTGGTACATCTTCATCAACACAAGTGGTTACTACTCCAAATGCTCCTACATGGTTAAAGCTAGATCTGGAAAATAAAAAAATAGCTCAGACTCATCCATTAAATTGGGATTGATGAAGGAAATAGAAAAGGAGAGACCTAAGAAAAGGGTCAGGGTTCTACATTCTACCAAACTCACATATGTGGGAGAAATTATTGTGGAATGCACAATTCCAGTGGTAGATAAGGACAAGGAAGACATGGATGTGACTGATTACCAATTGGTTACTATCAACTTGGGGAGGTCTATAAGGAATCAACAAATGAATCTCATTGATATTGTAGCTTTCTCCACAAATTCAAGAATGATTAAAGACAAACAAAAAAAGGATGAGCTTAAGGCTCAATTGGATTAGTTGCATAAATTCTTAAAAGATGTCTCCACTCCCATGTCCCAAAAATTTGTTGCCTTAGAAACTCCAGTCTTACTAAGAAAAAGAGAAGTTGATGATTTAGTCCAAATGAGGAGTAAGTCTGGGATGATGGATAGATGGATTGACAAGCTTAATCAGGAATTTGGTGAGGTGCTAATGGAGAGTTTTAGGATTCATGAAGGAGCACTTGAGTTGGTAGAAGAAATGAATCAACATGTTGAAGTCCTAGAGAAACAAGATGAAGAATACAAAGAATATGTTAAGAAGTTGAAGGACATAAGCAAGCTTCCAATGCCAACTCTTCTAGAGCAATCAATCCTTGAAGAAGATAATGCAGATTTCTTGGAAAATACTTCAAGAATAATTTAGTGTAGGTCTGACTTCATATATAAGCATAGAAATTAAGTTCAAGATGATAGTAAAGACATGAATGAGAAACTTGATGAATTAGAAGCTGTAATAGCCATTTTAGTCAATGTGGACATACCAATTAAGGAAGGCATGCCTTTGGAAAAACTAAAAGAGAAATGAAATGATAGATTTTAGGAAGTAATGCAGAAGGAAGATGATGGAGAAGATTTTTTGTTGGACAGATTAATGGATATTAAAGAAGAAGTAAAAGCTGCTAGGAGGGAATTAAGAAAGTTGAAAGATATGTAGGAATTTGCCTCAGTGGAGTTAAAAAGAATCAAATTTGAAGATATTTGGGTTGATGAACTTGATGTGGAACTCCTTCAACAAGTGTTCTCCACCTATGATGAATATCTCCTTGAGAAAACAATGCAGATATAAGTTGGCAACAAATGTTCTATTTTTGGCACATGACTTCCCCTTTTCTCTCCTACTTTATTGGGATTTGACATAAGTTGAACTGAAGGATTTTCATCAACCATTTTTATCTTCTTCCTTAGGCATGTGATTTTGCACAATAGGGCAATCAACCCTTGAATTGAAGATCATCCAACCTAGTTTCTTCATGCAGTTCCGATTCCTTGATTTGTGGATCTGAGTTTGTAATTGGGAGGAATTTATGCATTGTATGTCTATATGTACTATTGAGCTCCATTTTGTAAAGGTTGGATGATTGAAGAAGGATTAACCACTTGATATGATAGTAGATAGGAATCAAAATTTAAGATCTTTTTCACAATTGTAGCAATATACTTTTAAAGTTAAAAGTTGAAATCAAATACCCGTTTATAGTTTCATACTGTTTTCATGTTATTTTTGGAAGTAAATATTTTTGATAAGGTTAATAAATCATAATCAATCTATATGGCAGTGAGTTTTTTTGTGCCTAAATGTTTCTTATTTGAGGCAAATCAATGGGGGAAACCAGATTTTAAAGATTATTTCATTAAATTATCTATGAGTGGAATTATTATAAGTTTGTTGATCTATGTTGTCAAGTAATGAGTGAGTGATTTGTTTCAAATCTAAAAAATTATGTTGTGAATGATTGTGGTAATTGAATTAAGCACTATGAATGTATGTGATGGTGTATATTATTCTATGGATTAAATCATGTTGTGGTTGGTATGTTAAAGAGACACTCATTGTGGAAATGAATGTCTAGATGTTAAGAAATTTTATTTATGTTTTACTGATATGCGCCTTGATCTATATTTTTGCGCTTCTTTAAACCCCACCCCCCAAATGTAGGTTAATTAATCTGATGTGGTTTGTGTGCTTTAATACCAGAAAAGGCCCCTTGAATATTACAATTACATTGGCCATTGAGTAACATCAGCATAGTTGAGAACCAACTACCAAGACCTTGGGAGTTAGATTACTATATGTTATCTTTCTTTTTCAGGAGAAATAGGGTAGAGATATTCTCTTTTATGTTGTGTTATTTTGACCATCAACATTAGGGTTTCTTTGTGCAGTAAAAAAGGGTTTTTATTAGCTTTTTGAAACCTATTGCATTTAATGCAAACTAGGGCAGTGTTATTGTCTATAAAGAAATATTCATAAGTCATTTTTGATCACTTTTGTAAGTGAATAATTTGAAGAACAATCTTGAAGTGATTTGGAGTGATTCTGAGGTAATTTAGAGAATGTTAAATGGGAACCTGAGATCCCTATTGGAAAGAAATTCTACAGGTATTTGGAATGTATGGAGGATAAAGCAAGTGCTTGCAAGGTCTTTTTCTTATCCTTGCAGAAGGATATGTGCTCTGGTGTGCCAGTGTCTAGTCGGTTTGAGGAGGGTTCATCCTTCAGTACAAAGGAATTGGAAGTTGTTATTTGTGGTTCCCCTCTGGAATGTAAAAAGAGGAAAATTATCACAAAAGATGTCATCACTATTCCAAAATAAAAGGAGAATTAAGAAGAGTCCCTTCTTGGATCTGAATATTTATCGAGATGATATTCTGAAAATGTTAGATAAACGTGATATGAAGAAGATTGGTGAAATGTGGCATGTCTTCCCTTTGGTGGATAGACTTAAAATCGATAATCCTCTAGTTGAGTATCTACTCAAAAAAGGTATTGATTTTTCAAATGTTTCTGACTCATTACCGGATAATCTAGTTGAAGTTGTTGAAGGAAGAATGTTGTCGGAACGACCTAAAGGACATAAGTTCCAAGCTATGGTTGAGAGAAGATGCATCAAAGATAAAAAAAAAAAGTTATCCAAACACATTAGTGAGACAAGAAAAATCATTAAAGAGATGTCTGACATCTACAAGTATTGTCTCCAGTAGCCTTTAGTAGTTGATAATTTTAGAAGTCAAATTGAAGCCATTGAATCTGAGATGAATTGTATTGGAAAGAGCTTTGATTTATTTAAAGACAAAGATGGAAAACAAAGGATAAGAGTTGGAAAATTGCAAGTGGAGTTGTTGACTATTTAGAGACAGAGGGAAGATGTGGTTATAAATTTTTAGCTTGTTAAAAAAATTGTTGAGGTTCGGTTGAATCATCTCTCTAAAATACTTTCTGATGCAGAAGATTGTGAACAACAGTGCCTATCTCCAAATTGATCATCCTCATTTACATTGTTGACTTTGTTGGATAGCATGTGTACCAGAATGGATTTTGTAGTGTTAGCTTAGAAGAGAATTCTCCAAACTATGAGGGAGAGGTACAAGAAAAAAAATTAGGTGAAAAGTGTTATTTTTACTTGAGTTTATGAATGTTCAAATTTTGGCCCTTTTTATCCTTTTCCAGTCAAAGGCAGAGTTTTTTCAGTTTTGGAGTCTTGTAACTTTGGAGTTAGAATTTAATTTTCACCATGCACATACATTTACATCCTATTTTTGGCCACCCTTTTCCATTGATGTCAAAGGGAGAGAGATTTGGAGAGATCTGGAGAGATTGTCATGAACTGTATGAAGAGTTATACATTCTTTTGGCACATGTTTCCATCAATGAAATAGGGAGAGATTGTTGGAAGAATGAATAAGATCATAAATTTTTGTTGTCATTGATGTCACCATGTTGATTAAGTTGTTAGTTTGATCTAGTACTCTGAACCAGTATGAAGAACTAGTTTACATCCTCTAGTATTTTTGGTTTGGTATTTTGGACTGGAATCCTTTGGTGATCATGGTTGCTCGTAGTTTTGGGAAATGGTCTTTGGATGTTGGAATCATATATATTCAGGATCTCATGTGTTCAGATGCTCGTATGGAGAGTTGGCACCATTCTGTTGATTGCATTTTTTCATTAGGTTTATCCCTAACTAACCTAATAAACAATTGGTAGTATAGTGGATTAATTTTTGTACTATGGATACATGAGTGATCTATCTTAGGTCCAATCCAACATGATGTAGCATACTACATGGATGAATTATTTTTGGAGAATTTCTATACTAATTTGAAGCTGACAATTAGTCTTTTTGATGAATAAAGATTGCATCTAATTAGGTTGACCTAATTGATGCTTGCAGATGAGTTAGGTATATATAATGGATAGTTTTGAGATTGGAATGTGTGGTAATGTGACAAAAATAATATGAAGTGTGATTCAAATGTGAAGTATGGTGTGAATTTGAAGTGAAGTGTGTGAAAATGATGAAGTCTATTAAGTCTATTTAT
Organism: Sequoiadendron giganteum; assembly: GCA_007115665.2. NCBI lineage: Eukaryota > Viridiplantae > Streptophyta > Pinopsida > Cupressales > Cupressaceae > Sequoiadendron > Sequoiadendron giganteum. Next base: position 125,063,937 of record CM021101.1, on the reverse strand, counting down.
TGAGCATCAAAGGAACTGAATCAACACTTGTTAGGTGCATTCTTACTAGTTCATGTTCTGGTTGTAAGCCATTTTGTTATTGTAATCCATTTGTAGGCAATGAGCCTCCTTGTATGGACAGTGAGTCCTCTTTGTAAGCAATGATCTTTTGTATCTCGTAGTGAGCCTCCTTTTGTATATGGTTTTGGAAATACATTATATAGTGAGCTAATCCTCATGGTGGTTTTTCCCACTCTAGGTTTTCCATGTAAATTTTTTGGTGTTAATGTGTTGTGTGGTTTCATGTTCTGTTAATTTCTTTGCACATATTTACTACTATATGCATTGGAATAATTGGATGGTGTTTGTTCAATAAGTTTAAGAAGATATTGATTCACCCCCCTCTCAATATCTTGGATATTAAAAATTCCCACCATCACCCAAAGTAGTGTGGACCAAGTATCTCAAGGTATTACACAAGGGCATGGTAATACTATATCACAAAATCAACCCGCAATGCAAATGGGGACATCTTTACCCAATCCTCCCATGGGTTCATCTATACCATTGGTGTTATAGGACATATCCAATCCATCTACCATCAATCCAAATCAAAATAAAACCTTGGTTACGAACGCCATCAATCAAGGAAATAGCCCAAGAAACGGTCAAGGGAATCCGTTCAATGAATGGCCTCAAGGTCCTAGTATGTCAACACCATTGAAAAATCTAATGGCAACATCCACATCTTTCCCCACAATCCCCTTCACTATGCAAAATAAAATGGGGCCTCAATCCTACATTCCTCCATCTCAATCCATCATCATATAAGGAATGTTGAACCAAGGTACCTCCCAACCACTCATCACCAACTTGCAACCCATCCAAAACATCAATGCCCACAATCTATCTTAGATTTCCTAACAAGCAACTAGACCAATATTGCAAAATCATACCTTAGCCTTATAGCAAGCACAACAAGATTATTAGTAAGCCATTCAACAACAACAACAAGAAGCAACCTTAGCTCCACAAAAACAAAAACAAGTATCCTTAGCCACACAACAACAACAAAAAGTAACCTTAGCCACACAATGACAACAACAAAAATAGGAAGCCTTAGCTACACAACAACAACAACAAAAAAAGAAAAAACAACAAGCTTATCAAGCATCCTTAGTATCACAACAACAATAAGCCTATCAAGAATCCTTAGTAGCACAACATCAACATTAGGCCCAACACCAAGCCATCATGGCACAACAACAACAAAAGGCCCATTAGTAAGCCCTTGTGGCACAACAACAACAATCCTTACTAGCTCAGTAGTATACCCAACATCAACAACAAAAACAACAAGGTTACTACTATAACCCTCAACAGAACATCATCAATACAAATGCATTAGGAACATATACATCAACACCTCAATCACCTTCACATAACCCAACTCCACCATACACCCCATACAACACACCATCATATCAAAATCACATATACAACTCATCCATCATCCCATCATATGATCTTCTACCAAACCTACAAGATGATATTGCTTCACAACTCAAGGCACTATCCCAAGAAATGTAGGACCTTCGAATGGGAAAGAAAAAAGAAGCCCCATACATAGAATCTATGTCCTTATCCCTTTGACCGAAACATTGCAATGGTGTTGTTCCCTCCCAATTTTGAAATCCCTTAATTCAACAAATACAAAGGGAGAGGAAGTCCTATGGACTATATCAAATAATTTAACATTATGTGTATGAAGGTGGCTTACAATGATTTTTATCTAATGTTCCTCTTCCCTCGAAGCTTAACAAGTCCTTCTATGGATTGGTTTTCTCATCTATCTCCCGAAATCAAAACTTTCCAAGAAATCACTGATAAATTCATTGATCATTTCTCCTCTAACCTTGACATGGACATTAGTTTAGAAGAGTTGTATACTCTCAATCAAACCAATGGAGAATATTTCACCAATTTCTTGCAATGATGGAGACAAAAATATCATAAGAGCAAGTGGACCTTTCCCAACAAACAACAAGTGGGAATCATCATAGAAAATCTAGATCTTGATCTCTCTTTCCAATTAAAAATGTAGTGTATCGCATATTATGACGAGGTTATCCCTCAAGCCCTTAACATTGAATGAGCTCTAAACTCATAGGGAAATAATAAATCTTACAACTTCCCATCAACTAGTTCAAATGATAAACCTCATGTCTGAGCTAAAAAAATGTGATAAATGATTTTGTGGTAGATTCTAAGGTAGTCCTAAGTGCTCCTAGACCCAACAACAATCATGTTGCTAACATTCAACCAATGGTGCAGCAAACAACACCCCCTAAGAAAAATCAAAATCAACAACAATGGGATGCAACAAATGTGAACTACCAACAAGAACAATTATCCCAAGTGCAAGTACACATAGTTTTTTGCACCAATCGAAACCATCGTGAAAAAGTTGGTAGAGTGAAATCTGATAACATTACTGAACTTTGAAAACTATCAAAAACCATTAGAGAAACCACATTAATACAATGAAAATGATCTCTATGAATTTCACAAAATCAAAGGATACAAAATGATGAATTGCATGAAACTTAAGAACATCATCCAAGACCTCATAGAGAATGAACCAATCTCTAATGAAGTACTAGCTAGGAATCAAGATCTTAAGATATACAAGAAACCTATGCTAGATCATAACAAAGGGAACAATAACAAAAAAGCTAAAAATTACAAAAATGTACAACATAGCTATTTGAAACGTGGTCGCTTCCTATGATAGTTTCATTATTGTCGTCACCATGAAAGGACCTAGTGTAGAATGTGGAGTCACCACATGACATGGAAAGGTCACTATCCAAGGAGTCCCATCTTAGTCTAGGCAACAACCTACTTGTCCAACATTGAATCCCTACAAGTATAATCTCCTAGACCAGGTTAAGAAGACCCCAACACATATATCAATATTAGAACTATTGAGGCTATCTCCCACAAATAGAGAAAGCCTTATCAGAGTCATCTATTCCTGAGGATATTGATACAGATTAGTTTCAAGATGTGGCAGGACATATTTCCAATCAACTTCTCACCTTCTTTGAGCAAGACTTACCATCAAAACCATCCCATAATCATGCTTTAGACCTCAAGGTCTACATTCATAAGAACAAGGTTAAAAGAGCCTTTGTAGATGGAGGTGCTGGTCTAAATATTTGTACGCTTAATCTGATAAAAGACTTGGGCTACTCAGAGGATACTATTGAGAAAACAAAGAGTACCACCATTAGAGCATATGCTGACCAGGAGCGGACATCACAAGGCATCATTTCCCTACCCATTCAAGTGGGACCCCTCATTATAGAAACTACTTTCCAAGTGCTAGATCTTGATCTTTCGTACAACTTCATGCTTGGTTGACCATGGATCCATGCCTTAAAATTTGTTGCCTCGACTTACCACCAACGTGTCAAGTTTCCTTTCGAGGGTAGAGAAATTACCATCCATGGAGATCCCGAGTCTTTTTACTAATACAAGAATCTTGAAGCCAAGTTCTATAAAATACCCCAAGTGCCTAAAAATGATGAAGGGACTACACCCACACCTACCTCATTTGTTGATTTGTCATTCTTGCATCTACTTCAGCAATGAATGCACCCATTGTGCAAAAAATTCCTGACATCAAAGCAGTAATCAGGATGATGGTTGTGGGAACTACAAGTTATTAAAAGACACCTTTGTTTTAGGAGAGTTACCTATTTCTTCTCAATCTTATGGGAAACCAATATCTAGCACCAAAGAGCCTAAAACCATCAAGATGGTAGCTACTACCTTCACTAAGTGGGGGGATCTAAATCAAGAAGATGTCAATGAGGAGGATGTCTCTAAACTACTCTACCAAGATGAATGACCTATCCATGTTCTTCCCATGAAATATGACAACATAGGCTTATAGCTGATGAAAGGCATGGGTTATATCAAGAATAAGAAGCTAGGATAGAATAAAAATGGCTTACTAGAACCTATTGTTCCTGAGAAATGATTAAACAATCTTGGCTTAGGTTGTACTACTAGCAAGGTTACCCTTATTGGCAAAGGTACTTCCGCTAAACTGGCTGAGGCTTCCTCTTGGTCACCTACACCACATGATACAACTTTAGATGACTGCCCCCTTGATATGGGTGACCTATTTGAAAACAAATCCCTCTTCATGATATCCATTACATTCTTTGTTCCAAGCAATCATCCAAATTAACTATGCCTCATATACCTGCAACTTATTGACACAAACCAACAAGGACCATCGATTCTAGATTTATTCAAAAATGATGAAGCGATATCATAATTCATGGGAATCCATGACAAACTATCATAGGAAGATCACAAAGCAATTTTTGACATAGAGCTAGAAACAAGGGGCATACTATGGGGAAATGATTGAATCCTTTAGTCACAAAATTGATGAAATGCAACTAATATGCATATCCTTGAGTGAAAACCACATTGTGGCACTCTCTGATCCTAAAATAGTAAAAATAAAGGATTTATCTGAGGGTGAAATCCTCTCTGAGGTGCCCACAGATGAGGGATTCAATCTCCCCATTACTGCAATGTATCTAGAAAAGTTAGCAGTGCTAGCAAAAAAGGCCATTCCAGTCAATGTTGGAACAAAAGAAGCACCCAAGATCACTTTCTATGTTGAATTATTCTTGAAGCAGATGAGAGGGTTACACGGAAGATTTCAATCCATTAGAAGGTTCATAGTGCAAATATTAGATAAAATCCACCCCTTCTCACATCTTCTCCATAAAGGGATAACGTAGAAATGGGATGACAAGTGTGATAAAGCTTTCCAATAGATCAAAGATTATCTACTAACACCTCCATTTCTCATGCCACCAATATTAAACAAACCATTTATCCTATATATCTCAACAACATCAATGACACTAGGGGCTCTTCTAGCACAACATAATGAGAATGACTAGATGGGTGATGATCTTAATTAAATTTGACATAGAGTACATAGAGCGCAAGGAAATCAAAGGGCAAGTGATTGTAGAACAACTAGTAGAGTGACCTATCTATGTAGAGAACCCCTTGATATCTGAGTTTCCTGATGAATCAATATTCCTTATCAACCTCATAGATCAATGGAAAATGTACTTTGATGGATCCCTCACCTAACATGGATCCAGAGTAGGCATTATTTTCATCATCCCCAAGGTGATTGCATTCTGAAGTCATATAGGCTATCATTTCCTTGCACTAACAACATTGCTAAGTATGAAGCCCTAATCATAGGTCTAAGGATAGTAGTTCAGTTGCAAATTCAAGAGATAAATGTCTATGAAGAATCATAGTTGGTTATCAACCAGGTTAATGATGACTATCAAACTAAAGATGAAAATCTCACCCCTTACAAGAGGATGGTAGAGAATCTCAAAGATATCTTTATAGACATAACCTTTGACCACATTCCTCACATGAAAAACAAAGCAATGGACGCCATGACAACAATCGGATCATTGTTGGACATCCTGAACAATGTCCTCCAATGCAAATTCTTGGTAGAACAACTTCTCATACCAAATTTTGAAATTCCTAAATATGAATTCACGTGTGTCATTGTTGGTCCTAGATCCCCATGGTATCATGATATATTTATCTACCTAAGTAGAGGAACCCTCCCATCTAATATCATCTCGAACTTTAAAAAGACCTTTGTCAAAAAGGTTTCTCAATTTGTGATCCTAGGTGATACCCTGTATCGTCGAAGAATTGAAGGAAAATTACTACAATGTCTTAACCAAGAGGAAGCCTTAACTTCTTTAACATAAATACATGATGGCATATGTGGTTCCCATTCTAGTGGTATGATGTTAGCCAAGAAACTGTTGAGCACGAGGTATTATTGGCCAACCATGGAAAAGGAAGCTCATTAGTATGTGTAGAAGTGTGTCCAGTGTCAGCAACATGGAGATCTAATTCATGCTCTAGCTCGGGCATTTCAACCAATGATCAAACCTTGGCCCTTTTCAAAGTGGGGACTTGACCTCATATGAAAAATTACCCCAACCTCATCTAATAGCCACAAATTTAACAAAAACTGCTACTCAGTACTTCACTAAGTGGGTAGAAGCCATTCCTATGACCTACATAATGGGGAAGAAGATTGCCAATTTTATCCTGAATTACCTCATCTACCATTATAGTGTCCCACAAAACCTATCTTAGATAACAAGACACCCTTTAAAAATAGGGATTTAAAAGAGCTATGTAAAAAATTCAACATCCAACACTGATTCTCTACCCTATATTATCCCCAAGGAAATGGCCAAGTTGAGGCTACAAAAAAAACTATCTTGAAAATCCTAAATAAAATAGTCAACGAAGTTGGTCGTGATTGGCATCTGTAGTTAAATCCCTCTCTTTAGGCCTATCAAACTAGTATCTACACACCAATAGGTGCAACCTCTTTCTCCTTGATCTACAAATCAGAAGTCATCCTACCTATTGTGGCTGAGCTCCCATCAATATGAGTATCACTACAAAACCTTGTCACCGATGAACAATACAAAGTATCTCAGTTAAATGAGCTAGAGTTCCTAGATGAGCATCATCTTGACACCCTCAATCACTTGTAAGTATATGAAAATTGACTAAAATTGAGCTATAATAAGAAAATCAAATGTTAGTCTTTCTAGGTAGGGGATATTTTCCTAAAGTAGAATCAAAAGAATCTACCAGATTAGGACAGTAAAGGAAAATTTGAGCCTAACTAGTTGGATCCCTTTGTCATCACAACAAGCTATGGATTAAGAGAATATCAACTATCAACACCTGAAGTTGAGCCCTTGCAAGAGCCAATTAACAACTTGCATCTCAAAACATTTTATGCCTAGTCTTGAAGGGCGTAGAGTGTGAAAATACAAAAAAATAAAAAAATGATCAAAATCCAAAAAAAAAGAAAAAGAATTGAAAAAGTAAAGAAATTTTTTTTCCTCTAGTTAAAACCACTTCGGTGGCACTTTTGGAAAGTACCTTGTTGAAAACCTAGTAAATAGGCACCTTGCGTAAATAAAGCACCTTTATCTATTATTTGGCTCTTTTAGTCCTATAATTATTTGCACCACCATTCATACATCACCCATTTGCATCCTTATCATAGCTCGATAATGTGAAGTATTGTATCCCTTTAGTACTAATTGCCATATGCCAAAGGTCAGTTTGTCCTACATTTATTGAAGTAGTCTAACATGTCATGTTGGGGACACTTTGTTCTGAACTACATCGGGTCCTTGTATATCTTGGGGTTATCAAAAATCTTATCGGAAAACACCAAAAACATTCATAAAATCTTGTCAAAAATCCCAAAAAAATTCTTAAAACTTAATCAAAATCCAAAACATTTGCAAAATCCTGTATAGCTAAAATCCAAAAACATTCAGAAAATTGTAAAGTCAAAATCCAAAACATCTAGAAAACATCACAAATCCCTAAAAAGGTCAATTATCGAAAAACCAAAAATAGTCCCTAGTTGTTGAACTACAAGTCTTTGATCTTGAATGTAGGCAACACCATCATTGATGTGCCCCCAAGACACCCTAGGTTAGTCCTTTAGGAGTCTTCCATAATAAACTTATTTTCCATCATTTGTTCATATCTTTATCCTATAAATGGGTCGAGTTAGTCAAACTACGTGGTCTCTACATGTATAATGTAGGCAAGGCTTATCTTTGATCAGCCCCGAGACCCCTAGGATGGGTCTTTAGCTTAGGTTCTTGGTCAAAACTCCTCAAAAATTCCCAAACATCCCAATATCTTCAAAATCTCTAAACATCCAAATCTCAGAAAACCCCAAAACATCCAAATCTTTGAAAACCCCAAAATATCCAAAGATTTAGAGAAATCCAAAAACATTTGAAATTTTGAAAACCCAAAAACAATAGAAAACATTGAAAAGACCTAAAAAGCCTTAAATAATTGAAAAAAAACTAAAACATTCGTAAACTTTTAAAATGACCAAAAATAGCCTCAAAACATTTTCAAAATACCAAAAACATTGAAATGTTCCATAAAATCCAAAACTACCCATCTCATCTCGCTTTCACCCACAATAAACCTCCACCCATAATAAATTGAGCATCACCTACAACCTTTGGAAAAGTAAGTAGAAATCAAGTATAGCAAGTCGTAAAGTGAGAGCTTCATTGTCAAAATCTAAAGCCTAGATCATAGGTAAATGCATCAATGAAGTTTGTATCAATGACTCATCTTATCATGATCATCCTAACATCAAACAACCATCTAGTCAACATGTCCTAGGATGTATCATTCCTACAATGGGCATCAATATCATTTATCACTTTAGCTAAATTAAACAAGGAAAGAGATATAGATAACATTGACTGTTTGTCCTTGATCTTTTCCTATGATTTATATTAATGACTCATTCTGAGGACCTCTCAATGATGTCTATCAAAATTATTTGGAGAGAAAGAAATGGGGCATCAATCATAATATTTTGTTTGTTGTGCTTGTGGATATTCTTGTAAAATAATCTTGGTGCATACTTGCTTAGTTGTGTGTAGGAATGTTGTCTAGGGTAGGTTGTTGACTATTGCGTATGCTTTGGTTCAATGTATTCTAAGATTCTAACTTGCATTCCAACAAGGTTTCCATATGTCAAGATGTCACCAAGAACTATGTTGGCAGAGTCAAAGTCCATTACACTAGATGCACCATCGTCCTGCTTATCAATACCTTGATGCATCATGTCTATGTGTTATATCAAACAATAAGGAATGACGAAAAATATGAATCCCAAAGTGTGAGAAACTCATCATATTGCATTCATCTTGCATCTTGCATTGTCTTGTCACCATCTATAATAAAGTCTCAATGTATCATAGACTTGTTGTATCTTTTGAAGCTGTAACTCAGATTTTCAGAATTGGATAGATGCTACTGTTGCACAAAATTACAACCATCAATTCTAATCTAAATAAAACAACAAAGAATGATTACAAGTAAGCATAATTAATCTAAACTAATAAAACTAGAGTGATCTCACCGAATATGTGATTACTTCCTTGATTTATCTCAATTTCCCTTCTCCATCTTGCTGTATTGTTATTTTTTCCCTCAAATATTTGTGTTTGAATGCAAGTATAACTTCGTCGAGTGTCTCAGCAAAATATCAAAGATTGTTTCTTCTCAAAAGTATAAGGATTTTAGGAGCAATGAATTTGGGAGGAGGAATAATGATAATGACAGGCCATTTTATATATTTTGGGTTTTTGAATGATCGGCTCAGATTGAAAGAGAGATCGACGAAAGAGATTGATAAATGTCATATGATGTGAGTTCTATCAGATAGAACGTGAGGTAGAACACGATTCAGAACATGAGTTAGATCACAAGTTCAATATCTTAATCTTCAAAAATAGAAGAAATAGACTTTGTATGTAAAAGAAAAAGTTAGAAGTTGAAGATCAATAGAAGTTGAAGATCAATGCATTCGAATGCAAATAGGAGTTAGAACTAGTTAATCGACTAGTTGTGATGGAGAGTTCTCTCGTAGAGATAAACTAGTGTTGAACTCAAGAGATAACTAGAGAACTAAAAATAGATCTCGAGTCAGAAGGTGAGTGAATGACTTAGATAACTGATTGACAGAAGAATGTGACATAAATAATTAAATATGAATTAAATGCTAATTTAATTCAACATTCAAAAATAAGAGACTTTAATTAAATAAATAAAGTAATTTATTTAATTTGAGTGTTTGAAAAGGATAATAGGAATAATTAAATAATAAATATTTAATTATAGATAAAAGGGGTTAAATGAATAATTAAATAAAGATATTTAATTATAGTTGGAAAAGTATGATAAAGGGGTAATTAAATAATAAATTATTTAATTGATCGATACAGGGGGAAGAATTAATTAATTCACAACATCATTAAATAAATATGATTTATTTAATTAATCAAGTTGAATAAAGGGTGATAATGAATTAATTAAAAAGGAGTATTTAATTAATAGAGGAAATATGTGTTAGAAAGGCTAATTAAATAAGAAACATTATTTAATCAAGATGACAGACTATAGAAAATTATGTCGAATGTGTACTCACAGGCGTAGACCAATTTTCGATATCTATAGTTTGCCCCTCTTTGATACAATGTTGATACAACGTTGTGTCAAAGAAAATATGCCTTGATCGTGCCCCAGCCCTAGTGAAAGGGAGAAGGATGAGGAGGTAGTGGTATTCCCCCTTGAGAGGATAGGCGGGTTTGAAGAACATGAATGTGCTCTCGAAATGGATAGATAATGGTGGTGAAGATGCAGAAAAGAAGAAATGTTAGCATAGATAATTCAAAAATTTAGTATTGAAAAATAATGGTTATTGATTGAGAAAAATATGATCTTCGATATATTGCCAAATATGCTATGCTTGCTTGTTATCATCATTGGGTGGGACATGACACAAATGGATAGTACACACTATGATATGAGATAGACCATCGTGTAAAAATTCATCCATCTGCGAAAAATAGACAGTCGCAGACAAGGAGTGTCTTAACTCATAATAAGGACAGTAATTACCCTAGTCGTTGAATCTAGACAAACCACAGACAACAGACAAATAAAAGATGAGTTATGAGATGTCATTGCTCCTCTAAATCCTTGATAGGACATCCTTGAGGAAACTAGTAACATGACACAAAATCCAATGCTAAAAAGATAGTTGACAGACAACAACCAAAGAAAAAGAGTCTTGATACATTGTTGCTTCTCTAAATCCTTCAAGGGACATCCTTGAGAAAGCTAGTAACCGGAATAATTTCACAAATCGATAGAAAGATAAGACAAAATAAGATGTAAAGTCATAAAGCCAAATAAAGTATTCGCCAAAACTTGATCTTGTGGGATTGTTTGATGTTTGACATAGCGTAATGTGAGAGAATGACACATACCGCATAAGACGTTGAGTCTAGTTTCAACTTGGTGACTTCTGTATAAGGCATGACAAAGCCAGGTTTTAGAAAAGACACGTGTCGTATAAGACGTTGGAGCATGATGACATTGATGCGACAAGCCACATGATGCTATGACAATTGGATGAGGTCTATTGATAAGAAAGACATATCTTGCTCAGACATAAGTTGATCATTTTCAAAATGTGTTTGATATTGACTTGATGACAATTTGAGATGGTTTTCCTTGTTGTTGCATGAATTTTTTTGATTCCTTGAGTGATAAAAGTGTGTGCATGTAGACAATGTATGACATGAGATGATACCCTAAAGTATGACCTAATGCGGCTAAAGACATGCATCTAAGTGAATGATATGCAATGTGTGTGATAGTGAATGTGAATGAACCCTATTGGACTGACCTAGTGTGGTCTCGGGAGCTCATCAATTGATTAGCCTTGCCTACATTGTACACGTAGAGACTTCGTAGTTCGACACAACCAATGACTTTGATTGTACAAAGAGTCATGATTTAAATGTTTGTGATACATGACAAACCTAGACTAACAGACCTAATGCCTCAGGGGCAGATTGATTGATGGCCTTTCCTACGTCCCAGTCACAGAGGCAACGTAGTTCAACTATGACTACGACTGACTTAACATGACTGACTTGACATGACTGACGTGACATGACTAATGTTGTTTTTGGGATTTTTTGACATGTTTTGATTTATTTTATATTTTTGGATTTTTGAAGTTTTCTAATGTTTTTGGATTTTCAGGACATTTTCGATGGTGTGACATTATGTACAAGACGTTCAGGGAACAGGACAAGGATTTTCCCCCAGTCAGGAATAAGACTTCCGAGATGGAATGGGGAATGTGATGGAATGGGATGTTAGATGTCAATCATTCCAAGCAATGGATAAGACAACCATTTATTACGAGGGATGGTGGATAAGTCTGATTGGAATGATGGTAGACGAAAGAGCGAGTTGGACTACACATGGCGCCTGTTTTCTAGGTTTTCACCATGGTACTTATCCATAGTGCCACTGAAGCAGTTTTCACTATTGGATGGACTATTTCTCTTTACTTCTTTTTTTTTTTTTAAATTTACCAAAAAAAATTGTCATTACAAAGACGGTTGTTTGCCAGGTTTTCATCAAGGTAACCATTGTTTTTTTTTTTTTTGGGTATTTTCTAGATTAAGACATGATTCTTAGAAACTAAGCATAGAAACTCTTTAGATGCAGACTATTGATAGGCAACAAAAGCAGATCTCCTTCAGGAGTAGAGAGTTGGTACGCTCCTGATCCAAAGGCTTCTATGACAATATAAGGCCCTAACCAGTTAGGTTCAAACTTACCTGGTTTTTCTCCTTCAGCTTGATTCTTAGGATTCTCCATTAAAACCAGGTCACCAATGTCAAAGTGTCTATTGAGAACCTTCCTATTGTAGCTACGATGAAGATGATTCTGATATCCTTGTAAATGATCTAATGCTTTATGTCTTTGTTCATCCAATAATTCTAGCTCTTGTAACCTAGATATCCGGTATTCTTCATCGTCAATATGACCCTTCAAGGATACTCATAGAGAAGGTATTTCAACCTCAATAGGTAAGATAGCTTTAGATCTGAATATGAGGGAATATGGAGTGGCATCGGTGGGAGTACGGATGCTTGTGCGGTAAGCCCATAAGGCAGGATTTAGCTGTAGGTGCCAATCATGACCAGCGTCATTGACAGTCTTCTTAAGGATTCTAATAATGGTCTTATTAGATGCCCCAACTTGGCCATTACCTTGTGGGTAATATGGGGTGGGAAAATGGTGCTTGATGTGGAACTCTTCACATAAATGGTGTACTTCTTGGTTCTTGAATGGGTAGCCATTGTCTGTGATTATGGATTGGGGTACACCATATTGACAAATGATATAGTTTAGGATAAACTTAGATATTTGTGTGTCGGTGATGTAGGTAATGGGAATAGCTTCAATCCATTTGGTGAAGTATTCAGTGGTGGTAATGATGAATTTGTGGCAGTTGGATGATGGAGGTTGTATCTTACCTATGAGGTCAAGTCCCCATTGGGCGAAGGGCCATGGTGAAGTAATTGGATGAAGCTCCTATACTAGCGCTCTTATCAAATCCCCATGTATCTGACATTGTCTACATTTCTTTACAAAGATGTATGAGTCTTTCTCCATTGTAGGCCAATAATAACCTAGTCTCATAATCTTATGGGCTAAAGTAGGACCACTCGAATGGGATCTGCATATAACCTTGTGCACCACTCGCAAAGTTGTTTGTGCTTCTTCATCATCGAGACATCTCATTAGGGTGTTATCTAAGGTACGTCTATATAGGTTTTCTCCAATGATGGTGTACTTAGCTGACTTACGGATGAAGGTTCAGCATTGGTTATTGGACAAGTCTTGAGGTAAGGTTTAGTCAGTTAGGTAGTCGAATATGTCTTTATACCAAGAAAAAAGTAGGACCAACAATGGTACACACCATTGTAGTATCAGGGATATCGTAGGTGGGGACCAACAACTCTTCAACCAAGAACTCGAACTTAGGCACATTACTCAGAATATCCAACAAGGAACCCACAGTTGCCATAGCATCTGCAGCTCTATTTTGGATACGTGGTATTTGTTGAAAAGTTATTTCATTGAAATACTCCTTGAAACTATCAGCCATACGCTTGTAAGGGGAAAGCTTCTCATCCTTAATCTTGTACTCATCATTTACCTGTCGGATTACCAGTTGAGAGTCACCAAAAACATGTAGGCTCTTAATCTTCCATTGAGCTGCCATTTTTAATCTTGTCACTAAGGCTTCATACTCTGCTATATTGTTTGTACAAGGGAAAGCAATCCTGAATGATTTAGGAATGGTATCACCTTGTAGTGTAACAAATAAGATACCAGCTCCTGAACCACGATTTGTATGTGACCCATCAAAGTATAGCTTCCAATCGGTTTTAATGTCAATGTTGAAGAGAAATTCATCAAGAAAATATTTCACTAAGGGATGGTCTGCCTTCATAGGTGCATCAGTTAGCTGATCTACAATTACTTGTCCTTTTATAGCCTTCCTCTCGACATACTGAATGTCATACTCGCTAAGTATCATAACCCATTTAGCCATTCGGCCTGTTAATCTTTCCTTACCTAGGAGGTATTTGAGTGGGTCAATCTTTGCAATTAACATTGTCTGTCGATTGAGCATATAGTGCTGATTTTTTTGGGTAGCAAAGACTACTGCAAGATAGGCACATTCTATGTTGTTGTAATTCAATTCATATCCCACTAAGGTACGATTGATGTAATAGACTTCTCTCTCATGACCTTGATCACCGTGTTGTGCGAGAAGAGCCCCTAATGCCGACTAAGTTGCTTAATGTATAGTATCAATGGTTTTCCCTTTGTAGGTGGCATTAAGATTGGTGGAGTGAGAAAATAATCCTTGATTTTCTGGAAGGCTTCCTGACATTTAGGTGTCCACACAAATGGTATTCCTTTCTTGAGTAGATGTTGAAATGGGTGTATTTTATCTGCCAATTGCACTATGAAATGCCTGATGGACTGTAATCTTCCCTATAGGGTTTTGAGTTGACCAATGCTAATTGGAGGAGGCATTTCTATGATAGCTCTTACCTTCTCTGGATCTAATTCAATGCCTCTTCAAGAAATGATATACCCTAACAGTTTCCCTGATTTCACTCCAAAGACACACTTCTTCAGATTTATCCTGACATTGTAGTTCTCTAGCCTTTGGAATATCTTGTCTAGAACCTTTAAGTGATCTTCCCTTGTTTCTGATTTAGCTATAATTTCATCTACATAATCTTCCATGAGAGTGTGTACAAAGTCATGGAAAATCGTAGTCATTTCCCATTGATAGGTAGCTCTTGCATTCTTAAGCCCAAATGGAATAACATTCCAATAGTATGTGCCCCATGGAGATGTGAAATCCGTCTTGTGTTGGTCTTCAGGTGCAATTTTAATCTAGTTATATCTAGAGAAACCATCTATGAGGGATAGCATCTTGTATCTTGATGTAAGATCTACTATCATGTCGATGTTCTGCAAAGTTAAGTCATCTTTAGGACATGCCTTGTTGATTTCTCTAAAGTCTGTTCAAATGTGAATGCCCTCAGTTGGTTTAGTCACTGGTACAAGATTTGATATCCAATCTGCATAGTCTATCATCCTTATGAATCCTACATCCAAGAGTTTCTTAAGTTTATCCTTGACCAATAGAGCAATTTGCGGATGCATTTTCCTTAACTTCTATTTGACTGGCTTAATACCTAGCTGTAGTGGTAAATGGTGCAATATTAGGTCTAGATCAAGCCTAGGCATGTCATCATATGACCATGCAAAGTTTATCTATCTTTTTTGGAAGAAGTCTTTAAACTCAGGTTTTTCTGTCTCTATTAAAGAAGCTGCAAAATATACCATATGAGGATTCTCTTTTGTACCTATGTTGACTTCAATAGATTCTTCTACTAGCATCGGTGACTTTTCCTATTCAATAGGGATAATATTTAAACCTCTATCCTTGGGTGCCTCAGAGAGGTTTTCACCCTTGGATATGTCCTTTATTTTGACTATTTCTTTGTCCAAAGGCGCCTTTCGGTTTTCACCTAGGGACTCATCATTTTCCTTTTGATTGTCTTTTTTCTTTTTATTCTCATTTTTGTGACTAGAGGTGTAAATAGACTCCCCAAAGTATTCTTTGTCATCCAAGTCTATGGTAAAACCAACTTTATGATCCCCTCTTGGTATGCCTTCTCTAAGTCCCATGAACTCAATAATTGCTTCGTTGTTCTCGAATGTATCTATGATAGGTGTACCTTGTTGATCCCAATCGATAAGTTCAGGATATATGAGAGGCATGTCATCATCGGATTTTTTAAAGGTTGTAGCTGACAAGGTGAATAGAGAGTGGTTGACATGGTCACAAAAGTTTTGGACTAACTCCTGCTTGGTTTTTTCCCTACGGGTAGGTAAACTTTGATGTGGGACTATTGTAAGGGGTGAGTCATCAGAAGATGATTTATCAGGTGCCCAAGATGCATGATCAAGGGTTTCCCAATAATAGTTCTCTTTCCATTCTTCTTTAGACAAGTGCTTCTTATGACGAGGACTAGATGGTTTTGGTACAGGTTTCATATTTAGCTCCAATTCTCTAAAAAGAGCCTCTATGTTCATGGTACTGGTAGAGGAAAGGGAATCCCATTCACAATCGCTTGAGTCAGGAGATTCATCGTAAACTAGGGGTTTGTCGTAAACTGGGGGAGGTGGTTCATGAGATATCTCGATGTCTATGCAAGAACTCACTTCTTCTTGAAATGATGACGAAGTACCAGGAAACCCAATTTTAAGCGGTTGACACCCTAGCCCAAGGTATTTCGGTCATGGGTAGACAATGATCAGTTCTATCCTTCCATTTTTATATAGACCTAACCCACTATGCACATCATAGCCTTTGTTTTGCATTATCTTAAAGCCTTTTCCATACTGGTCCTTAGCTATTTGAATAGATGGCAAGGGGTATTCATGTTCTTCTTGATACAACTAGGAATCACCTTGATCCATAATTTCTTCACTTAACTCTCCCCATTTGGTCAATGTCATTGTAGGGGGAACATGAAATGTGACTACTGACTATCTTCTATCTACCATAGGTAAGCCATATGCCTTAGGTGGAATCAATTGGCTGACACAGTATGATTCCTTTATATGATATTCGCCACAACCCTTGTCTTGGATCTCAAGCTTAGGATTAGTTGATGAAGGTTTGAATGAGATGGACCTAGTAAGACATGATGGGTTAATGTATAGGGATTTGGTGGATGATGAAGCTTCTTGGTTAACTGGTACCTATCATTGTGGAATTTCCTTTAGCCTTGTACAATACTAAAAAGGATCTGGATCACCATCAATTGTGATCTTTGTTCCATTATAGGGGATCTTAAGACATTGGTGATCTATTGAAGGTATCACTTTCATTGCATGTATCCAAGGTCTACCTAACAACAAGTTGTATGGAAGGGTGAGATCCAAGACTTGGAAGCTGGTATTCATGATTGCTCGGCCGATTCTGATAGGGAGTGTGACAACTCCTTTGGATGATCTTTCCTCATCATTGTAAGCCTTGATGACTATACTCTTAGAGGTATCTACGCAGTCTTCTAAGAATCCTAATGCCTTAACCTATTTTAGGGTATACAGGTTCAAACCTACTCCTCCATCTACCAAGACTCGTCGTACTTTGGTTTGATGGACTAAGACTTCAATATGTAAGGGGTCACTATGATCAAACTTTTCAACTGAGTAATCTTGTTGGGAAAATGTGGCATGATGCGAGTTGGTCAAATATCCCACCATTTCTTTGAAACGATTGAGATCTAAGTCTGTAGGAATAGTTGTATTTTGTAGAGCTTTGTCAAGAATGGCTTGATGCTCAGGTGATAAATTCAACAACTCCAAGATAGATATTTACGCAGGAGTTTTACTCAATTGATCAAGAAGGTTTTACTTAAACTTGGAAGTTTGCAGAGATGGCTCAGAAGAAGGACCTGGAATAGTAATCTTAGTTTTGTGTGTGTTCACATTACATTCTGGATGCTTCTTAATGATGATGGTGTTGACATGTTCATTTGTAGCCCAGAGGCTATATATGGTCTTGCCTTTGCCATATTCATACTTAGAGTTTGCGTAATTGGCTGACGAATCGTTCTTGGGTCCCGAACTGGAGGCTTTTCCTTTTGTGCGGTCATGTAAGGGGTCAGTGAAGACCTTATGGTCATTGTTCTTAGTATTTTTATTCCCACCGACCTCTATGGTTCCATTTTCAACAAAGTCTTGTATAATATTTTCTAGTTGGCGACATTGTTGTAGGTTGTGTCCTTTTATTCGATGATATTCACAATAGGCTTTATCGTCCCACCATGAAGGTTTAAACTATCTAGGATCATAATCTCTTGGTTCCAAAGGTTTGATGAGCTTGTGTTTAATCAACTCTTTGTAAATAACCTCGATTGGTTTTCCTAAAGGAGTAAATTCACATGTAAGAAATCTTCTTTGAGGTCATTGTTGTTGTGAATTTTGGACATAGTTAGGTATTTGATCTGGACTATCCGTCATGTATTGATTTTGGTTGTATCCTCTAAGTGTGATAACTCATCTCATATGTATGTTTTTAGCATCAACAATGCCGTCATTTATAACATTTTTGTTCCTAGACCAGAATTTGTTTCTATCATTTGGCGCGTTCTGATGTTGGACAACGAGATTTCTGCCTAGTACCTTAATTTCTCCTTTGTCTATAAGACCCTTCTCAAGGATGATTCCTTTTTGTACCAAGTCTAGGAATGAAGTACAATAGTGTACCCTTAAGTCACTTCGTAGTTTTGGGTTGATGTTCTCTAGGAATATCGTGACCTTTTTCTTTTTTGGTATTTCAACTGGACACCTGCTAGCTAGACTTCTCCATCTCTGAAAGAAAGTGGTGAAGGTTTCACCATCTTCTTGTGTGATGTGGCACAAGGTTGCTATTGTTACCTCATTCTCTATGTTACAGGAATTTTTTTTGATAAACTTCTCAGCTAATTCACCCCAGGATCATATACCATATGGTAGTTTAGAAAACCATTCCAGTCCTATCCCGACAAGGGTTCATGGAAATAGTCTCATCAAGTATGTGGGGTCATACGATATGTCCATGCATGTTGTTGAGAATTCTCTAATGTGTTCCAAAGGATTCTTTCTCCCATTATACTTAGGCAAAATCGGTATAATGTATCCATGGGGGAAAGGTGTCATATAAAGTGCTTTGTCAAATGGGCATGGACATAGGTCTTGCGCTGAGATAGTACATTTGCCTGACATAGACATGTTGTCCATCTATTGTTGAAGAGTTTGCATTTGGTTTTGAAGGACATCTACTTGTGTCAAGGACATGTTGTTTGCGTTGTTTGGGTCAATGTAGGTGTTCTGATATGCCATGTTTTGTGATGGGTTGTGATTTGGTGAAGGAATATATCCTATTAGAATGTTCTGATTTGGTATAGGGATATTACTTGTTTGAGTGTTTTGATTTGGTATTGGAATATTTCTTGTCTGAATGGTCTGATTTGCTATAGGAATGTTTCATGTCTAAATGATTTGATCTGGTATAGGTATATTTTCACCAACTTTGGATCTCTTACCAGTCGTGTTGGTGCCAAAGGGGTTGGAGGAAGTTGCCCCCATAGTAAATTGTAAACCTTCTGCTATGTTGAAAGGGGTTGTGTTTACAATTGATGATGTTTGAGTTGGTATCCTTGTGGTAATTTGGGGAATAGAAACACTTGACATGATAGTTTGAGTTGGTTGAATCAGTGGTGTTTGCAAAGTACCAATATTGAATCCTATGGGTAGTTTGGCACCTTCTACTAGCAACTTTGCTAGATATCGTTCGGGATCATTCGCCAAACACTCGTCCATAAAGGATGCAAATTCAAGATCTTGTACTGTTGTGTCTATGTCTTCTATGTCAATTTGCCCATGTCTCTAGTGACGTGTTTTTCAAGCAAAGGTTTGTGTGGTATTTTACTTCCTAATGGTTGATTTCCGAATGGATTGATGAATTCATTGGGGTCTGTCATTGCTCTATGTTTCTTTCAAGACCTTGTTTCAACCATGAAAATTTGCTCAAAATGAGGTTATGCAGACTATGCCTAAAAAATGGTATGTCCTATTTCTATATTTTTGGATTTTTTGACAATAAATGATGTTGCTAAATTGATTCCTAAAAATACATATACTAAGATGACGTATGGTAGGAGGGACAAAATGCTAAATTCTAATGTAGACTATGACGAAAAATGATTCTAAAATGGGTATAACCTACCACCTTTGGAATAAATGCATGCAATGATTTGATTTGATTTGACCAAGGAACCTAATTGTAGGACAAGGACAGTTGAAAAGGTGAATTTTCCAAACTAGACTATTGAGCTGGAAAGATTCACTAGATAGGACTAAAGTGACGAGGTTCAATGATTGTGAAAAATTGGGACATGAACTTATCCAATGACGAGGACAGTTATCTATTCTGTGATATGCAATTTCCTAAAAAGTATCTATATGCATGCAACTTAGGATGACTATGAATAAGACATTTACTATGACTAAGACATATATGACACCTAATGATGCAAGGTTTTTGAGCAAAATTTTGATAGTTTTTGTCCAAGGTTGATCTTAAGAACCAAAAGGAAAAATGATAGTGATGTTTCAGACTCAGTTTGCGGTTTTCGAATTTTTGTGTTGACAAGAAAATGCAGTTCACCAAATAGTTGCGGTTCAAATTTTGACAGATGTAGTTTTCCATAGTGAATGTGGTGTTTTTGATAGTTGTGGTCTTTCCTATGATGAATCTGGTTTACCAATACACATGCGGTTTTTATTATTCTGGACTCTGTAAATCTAATTTTTCTGACAGACACTTGCGGCTTGATAATTAACAGATGCAGTTTGTATGCACACATGCGAATCAGAATATGACAGTCACGGCTCAAAATTTCTAGACTGTACTTTTTGATAGATAGATGCAGCTTTTCCCCTAATAGATGCAAGTCGCTAATACAGATGCGGCGTTTAAACTAACAAATGCGACTCAATTTTCTGATAGTTGAATTTTTTCTGGAAAGTTGTTTTGACTGACTTTGTTTTGATCAAGATTTTGGCAAATACAACAAATAGAAAACACAACAATCAATGTATTTTCAGTTTTTATGATGTTAGAACTGTTAAGACTCAAAAAACATTTACAACCTAGGCTTTTTGGACAATACTTGCTGAATTCTTACTTGGATAAATCCTGCTATGCACATTCAAGGCAGATGACTAGTAGCTTGACCCCACTGGCTCCCCTCCATGGCACTCACTTATAAGAGGTAGCCAAGCTACTATACCCATTAAAATCCCATGGCATACATGTCACCTCAACACAAGAACCATAAATTTGTAAGACGACTTCACAGGTTTGCACCTGTTGCACCAGCAAATAGATAGGTTTTTGGTAACTCTACAACAAGGTTTTTAATAAGGGCATTCCACTCGTGGGACACTATCCAACATCGGTGAGAGTCCATTTTTGTCCATCTGGTCAGAATAGTGCACGTGATTCTTGGGATTTCCCCAAGAATCCACTTTTATATAACGGTTGGAAGTCGCTTAGCTTTAGCGTGCTACCAGTCTGAGTCATCTTGTGGTGAGTACTTTTTCCCACCAAGACAAACCCAAGTTCTAGAGTCAGTAACTATTTATCTTACACCCAAGATCGCATGACTTTGCAAGGGGAGAGGATACTTCGATTACCGAATTGTAAGGGTGACAAAAATGTGCAAAGCACCGGACAAAGAAGAAAATGGTTCTTTTTAATCCAAATGACAATTTTTTATCTACCAAACAGAAAATTATTTTTAACCCACACGACGATTATCTATCTACCAAACAAAAGCTTGTTAAATAAATAAACATAGAGGCATTAGGTCATGCATGCAAATTTATCAATAGTTTATTGTTCTTGTCTTCGGCTTTCATCCTGCAGAAAATATTGTCTTTGGTTTTCAATTGTCTTCCATGCTTCATCCTGCAAACACTACATTATTCCACCTTAACATAGCTGAAACAAACATTAGTGAAAATAAAAACAACCTAAAAGTCAAAAAACAAAAATATGGATGCACGAAAATCAATAAAAAAGTGAAAAATATTTACTAGCCAGATGCTACTTTTGGAGACACAGATGTGATTCGACAGTTGACAGGCGGATGCAGTTGAGGACTTCGCGGATGCGGTTTTCTATGGCAGATGCGTCATTGTTTTTCACAGATTCAGCTTGTGTATATAGATGCACTGTATTTTGGAAGAGATGCAGTGTGCTGCAAGAAAAACCTACAAAAAATGAAAAACAAAAATGAAAAGACGAAAAGATGTGTGGATTTGAAGCGTGTTCACGTTGTGTTCACCAAATGTAACTTTGATTTTCAGAATTGGATAGATGCTACTTCTGCACAAGCTACAAACATCAATTCTAATCTAAATAAAACAACAAAGAACAATTACAAGTAAGCATAATTAATCTAAACTAATAAAACTAGAATGATCTCACCAAATATGCGATTACTTCCTCGATTTATCTCAATTTCCCTTCTCCATCATGCTATATTGTTATTCTTGACCTCATATATTTGTGTTTGAATACAAGTATAACTTCATCGAGTGTCTCAAGAAAATATTGAAGATTGTTTCCTCTCAAAAGTATAATGATTTCAGGAGCAATGAATTCAGGAGGAGGAATAATGATAATGACAGGCCATTTTATAGATTTTGGGTTTTCGAACGATCAACTTAGATTGAAAGAGAGATCGACAGACGAGATTGATAAATGCCATGAGATGTGAGTTTTGTCAGATAGAACGTGAGTTAGAACACGAGTCAAAACATGAGTCAGGAAAGACTGTAGATAGAGACTAAGTTAGAACGTGAGTTAGAACATGAATTCAATATCTTAATCTTCAAAAATGGAAGAAATAGACTTTTTATGTAAAAGACAAAGTTAGAAGTTGAAGATTAATGCATTCAAATGCAAACAGGAGTTAGAACTAGTTAATCGACTAGTTGTAACAGAGAGTTCCCTCGTAGAGATAAACTGGTGTTGAACTCAAGAGATAACTGGAGTACTAAAAATAGATCTCGAGTCAAAAGGTGAGTGAATGAATTAGATAACTAATTGACAGAAGAATGTGACATAAATAATTAAATATGAATTAAATGCTAATTTAATTCAACATTCGAAAATAAGAAACTTTAATTAAATAAATAAAGTAATTTATTTAATTTGAGTGTTTGAAAAGGATAATATAAATAATTAAATAAAGATATTTAATTATAGTTGGAAAAGTATGATAAAGGGGTAATTAAATAGTAAATTATTTAATTGATAGATACAGGGGGAAGAATTAATTAGTTCGCAACATCATTAAATAAATATGATTTATTTAATTAATCAAGTTGAATAAAGGGTGATAATAAATTAATTAAAAAGGGGTATTTAATTAATAGAGGAAATATGTGTTTGAAAGGCTAATTAAATAATAAACATTATTTAATCAAGATGACGAACTATAGAAAATTATGTCGAATGTGTACTCGTAGGCCTAGACCAATTTTTGGTATCTATAGAAGCAATCATCGAAATCAACGGTTATTCATTCTTTAGTCTTCTATATTCTCTTTGCGCTAACCTAGTATCATGATAGTCAACAAAAACATCATCAATGCATCCACAAATGATCAACATACATACATCTCATAATCATAGCATAATCATAAAATATTCATAAGCATAGTCATTGCATATCGCATCATACATTCTACATTATTATTTGAGTTATTATTCTAAGCATCTTAAATTGTTGTATATCATAAACATTTGTGTCCATACATACATATGCATACATAATCATCTCATTAATTGCATAGAAAATACACAAAAAGAAATACATCCATAACATTTACATACATGATCATAGCATAAATATTTGCATCTCATATCATATCATGAAAAGAATACTGAAAAATAATATAATATTGCATCCATAGCATCATATAGCACATAAGGATAAATAAAGTGCATCCATACATAATCAAATATAAGCACATAATTGCATCCATATAGCATAAACATGAAATAAAGTGAACACATCACATCATAAATCATTTGTTTATGTATCATATATATCAAAAAATGAAGGTCATGATACAAAATTTAGATCAGTGTATGTATATCAATGATAAGTACAATATCACGGATGCTATCAAAATGGAGCCCATGAATGTATATATGTGATATAGAATTAGGAAACAAAATCAAAATCGTGTCTATACATCAATAGCTAGCCCTAATGGTTGCTACCCTCTCCAACGTACCTCTCAGTTTGATCCTTGGCTCTCAGCCATTCATCGCTCCTCTGTGAAAAATCAGGTTGTCTTAGTGCTTGTGGTACATCTCGGTGATAATGCTTCCTATAATACGCAACCTCTTTCACAGCCTCTCGGTATAACCTAGCTAAAACTGTCTGTCCATATGTGGCCACCACCATAGCCTCTATATGTTGGCATCAGGAAACCTCATAGTCCCTCTTTGAAGTCATGACCTATACCCTTTGTAATTCTTGATCTCTCTTAGTTGTGATCGCCACCACCTACTTTTGTCCTTGGTCTCGCTCAACAGAAATACCAAAATACTATTGCTAGGCCTAATCCCACTAACTAGTCAAAACCTACAACTATTGCTACACCTACTATATCTGTGTGTTTCTCACATTTGGTGGTGGTGGTGGTCATGTCTGCTATTATACCATTAGAGGTTGTTGTGGATTGTAATGTCCCACTGATGAAGCCCTCAAAACCAGACCATCCTAGGCACCCTGTCCTCTACCTCTCACCCCCTACCTCTAGGTCTACCTCGGCGAGGAGCACCTGTTTGATCTATCAACCATAGCGAGGAGCACCCATTGGACCTATCAACCATCGAGGAGGAACAACCCAAAGATCATATGTCAACATAGTCTATGATGTCACCTGACCCTGATCATAGGCCTAGGGCTGAGCTGCTAACTTTCTGAAGCTCTCGACTACCTCAGGATTTGGAATGGTCATTCCTCATGTGGGAACTTCTTTGGCCAACCTAGCAAAAATGGCCCTATACCCATCATCTAGCCTATCCCGAATGTCTCCAAACTGGCGAGCCACCCTATCTCGTAAATATTGCTCAATAATGGTGTTCTCACGACCCTACATATATTGGGTCTGCCTAGTGAAAAAAAACTACTAAGCATCATCATACGACATTGGCATCTATAGCTAGGGTTTCCATCTAAATACTGTCATATCATCCAATACCCATCGCTGGTACAGAAGCCCAACCTATCCAGTGTGCCTTAAGGTGATGGCCCCTTTGTATCTCCAAATGATGGGATCATCCGACTCGATGTCCACCATCTAAACAATAGATCAGAGCATGATAGTGTGCTCCCATGCCCAAATATGAAGCAGAGTCACCCTTGCACCAATGGCTCTCCCATCATGGTAAAACAAATCATGCAAATCATGATATAAGGAGGCCAACATCGCAGGCCCCCACACAAAGAGTTTCCTCCTATGCGACATCTGATGCCATGCTAAGCCCCATCCTGGACTAAATCCTCTATTAGGTCTGTCTGGAGCCACCAAACCTGAAATAATGGTTGTAATAATGAATTGGAAGAGGGGCACATGACCTCTATACAACTCAAGGTCATTCTAAAATGTAACTAACACAATATCCTCCATCTCCATCACCTCATGGAAGGTGTCGAGTCTGGCATCAACATAATAGATCACATGATCACCATGAATGGGCAAGCACAAGATCCGAAAAACATCCTCCAAGGTCACTATCACGTCACCTGTCGGGAGGTGGAACAATGGGGTCTCACTATCCCATCTCTCACATAGGGCAGTCATCATGGAAAGATATGTCTAAATCATAGGCACATACATGACATGCTAGAGGCCGATCTCTCCCAAGTGCTCCTAGTGTAAATATGAAAAATCATTGAGTCTCTCCAACACAATGGGCCTCGGCTCCCACGATATCAGTTGTGGAATGACCTCCCTCATCCACGAAGCACACAACATTAATAAATCAGAGAAATTTGACACAATTTGGAATTTACATCTTAGAAATCACAATAGCATCGCTATATTCAAATTTCAAATTGCGATGCCCGAAGGCATTTTAAATCACAAATCAAAGCATGTGTCACCAAATACACCGGCATTGTGATTTATTCTTTGGTAACCCTAACGCTCATTTCTAAATCAGTTTCGGCGTTGCTAAATAAACATGTGTCGCCATTTAAAATTAGAAACCCTAATTTTAAATCGCAAGATAGTGTCGCCCTAAACATATGTGTAACTACAATTCATCTCAGCATCACAGATTGCAATTCGGGCATCACTGTATAGCAACGCCACCAAAGTCTAATTTCTAAAGAGTAATAAATGCATCCAAAAGTCAAATTTCAAATCAAGTTTGGAGTTACATACTAGTGGTCATGTGCCTTGAAGCTATTGGAATTCTCAAACTCGATCAGAGATGTGCCTAGGAAGCTCATGGCATGCCATTTCGTTAGAGTGTCAGAGCTCAAAATAGCAAGAATCTCTTAAGTGTGAATGCACAAATGACTTGAAAGTGACCTTTCTTGGCTTATTTATGCTAGAAAATTAGGGTTTTTAATGCTAATTTCACCTTCAAGCTAGGGTTTATCATCATTTTCACCAAATTTTCCAATTGAAACCTAATTTTGCATCATGTTTTACATTTTTGGCATAATTCTTGCATCCTAAAGCCTTTCTGGACCCTTGGGGCAGCTTTTAACCTTTATCGTAAAACCAATCCAAAATTCAAAATTTCGTCCAATTTCTCAAGGGGGTAGCGAATCATCTTTATCCTTCCACTGGGGCATCTAAATAATTAGAATTTTTTATTTATTTGAGCAACAATTTTCATCCAAGGAGTGTTATTCTTTGAACTGAAGCAACAAGTACCTCACTTCAAAGAGGGGAAAAATGTAGACACTAAAAAATGTCCTGATCGATATCATGCAATTGAAATAGGTTTACTAACATCATTTCCTCTAAAACCCATCATCTTTTCACTTAAATGACTAAATTATCGTAGCTATTTAATTAATTATATCATTTTCATCTATTAATCTAATTTATTAAATCAAGTTAATTCACCCCCTTTCATGCTAACATTTCTTCTAATTAAATTAAATAAATTAGCATATTTAATTTAATTCCATAAGTCTTCTAATTTTATTAAATAACCCTAAGTTATATAATTAAATGCCATCTCCACCTTTTCCCATTCACTAAATCATCTAATTTAATGAAAATCACTTTATTCCTCCAAATCCCCTAATTGTGTGATTAAACATTATTTAATTAATAATTAAACTAGTTTTCCTCTAAAAGGGGAATATTCCCATGGAATATTCCTTATCCCCCTTTTTTGCACAATTAAAACTTTGTTTTAATTTGTAAAATACGTTTTCCTCATCCATGAGAATATTCTCTCTCCTCCAATCAATTAAGAAATGGATATTCTCACTTGGCTTCAAATGCAAGTTACCTTGTAACTTGAATTGCAAGTTATCTTTTAACCTCTTGAGCAAGTCACCTTCCAACCTATGTGTGTAGGTCAAAAGTTTGTTTTTTTGAACCAAATGTGAGCCCTTGATTAATTTTCAACTTGCATTCACATCTGTTGATGATAATCCATGATCCATGCCCCTTCTTCCTTTCATCTTTGACCATTGATTAATCTTTCTGATCTCAACCCTCCATTTATCATTTGTTTTCCTATAAATAGAATCCTATTTGAAGACAAATGGACCCATCTTTTTCAAAGAAAACTTATTCTATTGAATTAACTCATACTCACATCCATCTTTACTAACTTTTAACTTGTTTTAGTTTATTTCTAATTGCATAATAGCTTAAAACATCCATTAATGGTTTCCATGCATTGATCTTAGCTTTTTTATACATCTAGTTTTGAATATTTTAGCTTAGAAGTAGCTTATATTAGCTTAGAAATTGCATACTTAGTTCATTTACAATATAATATCATGTTTAATTACCTTCCATCATGTTTATATTAGCATAAATCAAGTTTTTCATCCATTTCATCACAATGGCTTCATTGATTCTCTTCCATAGAATCGACTGAAACAGACTCACTAATCATGGGATTGGGAAAGGGTCATTGTTCCACATAAACCCGATACCAATTCCAAAACACGATAAGTTTCAAATGGGTTAGAGTAGGAGTTTAACTGTTTTCATAGTTTGTAGTTTCCAGTTTCAATAAATGCTTAGTTTAACTTTGAATTTGAATGATCTTGTTTTGTAGATTGAGGTTTAGTGGTTTCATTAAATATCGATTCATCAGGAATCAAGAGTAATCAATCCACCCTAACAATCCTTGTCTCACACCACAATCTCAATAAGTCTTCTCTTAAGGATAATTTTCCATTGCCTACTATTGATATGATTGTAGACTCAATTGTGGGCCATTCCTTATTGTCTTTCATGGATGGACTAAAACTTACCAATGAGAAATGACTCTTATCTTTCATGATTTTATTTATAAGATTTTAGAAGATTATGTTGATGAAATCTTGGCTAAGCCTATGACACATCAAGATCACAATGAAAATATTCTTCGTATATTTGAAAGGCTTTGACTCTATAAGGTGAGACTAAATCCTCTTAAGTGCATCTTCAAAATTATTACCGACAAGATTTTAGCATTTATTGTCTTTCACCATGGAATCAGAGTTGATATAAATAAGATTGATGTAATTATTAACACACCTCCTAGAAAAATCTCTCAATTACATAGTTTGCAAGAGAAAATTCAAGCCATTTATATATTTGTGTCTCAGTTGGTTGATCACACCCTTTCATTCTTTCATTTGTTCAATAAATATGTGCACTTCAAACAATATGATGAGTGAAAAAATGGTATGTGTAGAATCATGATGGGCCAAAAAGTGGCAATATGTAAGTGATATGATGGCCCATGTGGCTGATGACTGTTTTTTTACCCAAAATTGATGAAACAAAAAGGGTTTTTAAAGGAGATTCTCAACTTTCCACCAGTATAAATTATTATTTACTTTGAATTTAATAAATAATTATTAATCATTTTCTATTTGAATTATGACTAAAGTCTCGATTGATAGGCTGATTGAAAAATATCTATAGCTTTCAAAAGACATTACATTTTTTGAATCAGAAACATGCATCACATTTTATGCATTGCATAGTATAGGATTAAAAAATAAATTGAATTTCATGAATTTTGACCAAGTAAGGGTGGTTATACATACAAGTTCTTATATTTTAAAAAATTTGTAATAAAAAATTAATAATTAATTATTTACTTGGAAAAAACTACAAAAAAATATGCATCACATCGAGACATGAGTCCTCTACTTATATCTAAAACATTATAAAAAAATATTATCATTTTATTGTGGTTAAGGTGGTCAGACAAACACCTACTTCTTATTTTTCCCTGAAATTTAAGTTCTACTACATTGAAATTTCAAATTTTAACCAAATAGATTTTAAAAAAAAAAAAAAAACCTAGTAGTTTAGAAACTACATTCAATTTGCTACAGATTCTCTTCTTACATATTTTTTAAATAATGTAGATAACTTATTCAAATTTTTATGTCAAGTCTCCTAACTCTAATTTTTCTAAATTTTATCGCCACTTAAGGGCCTATTTTTTCTATGATGATCCTGCACATACCCAAAACGATTTTGAGTCAATCAAAAATTATTTGGCCAATCCTCCTATCTTAATGTCAGTTGTACAAGATACAACATTTTTACTTTATATCCCTACATTACCTCATGCCTTGGAGGCTTTATTAGCTCAACATGACAATGATGGTAAAGAAAGAGTGGTATACTACATTAGTCATATTCTAGTCGATTATGAAACCCACTATTCTACTATGGAGAAACAATGTCTTGGTCTCATTTTTCCAATTTAGAAGTTATGACATTATCTTCTTCATGTTGAAACCCACATTATTGTGAAAAGTGATATTCTTAAGCATATTTTTACTAGAACCAATATTTCTAGAAGGTTGGAGA
This sequence comes from Sequoiadendron giganteum, assembly GCA_007115665.2. Taxonomy (NCBI): domain Eukaryota; kingdom Viridiplantae; phylum Streptophyta; class Pinopsida; order Cupressales; family Cupressaceae; genus Sequoiadendron; species Sequoiadendron giganteum. The sequence goes on along the minus strand of CM021101.1, from coordinate 125,034,168 downwards.
AATGGGTAATGTTTCTCTTTGAGTTCGACATTAAGTTTGTAACTCAAAAATAAATGAAGGGTCAAGTTTTTCGTAATCAATTGGTAGAAGCTCCCTCATCTCACTCCTTTCTTTTAGTATGGATTTAATTTTAGATTAAAATTTCTTTATAATAGACCATGAACATGTATGGGAGATGTACTTTCATGGATCAAGATGTCAAGCTAGCTCTAGGGTAGGTGTAATTATATTCTCACCCAAAGGAAAGCCAATTCCTCTATCCTTTCAATTAGAATTTAATTGCACTAAAAAACTCATTAAGTACGAAGCCCTTATTTTTGGCCTACATACCATGATGGTTTTGAAAATTCATCTTCACATTTATAATGATTCCAAACTTATTGTAAATCAAATAACAAGAATGAATTAGGATAAGTAGAATAAGCTATCTCAGTATTGATATTTACTTTATCCTTGATTGATCATTTTTGTTCTTTTGCAATAAATAGTGTCCCTAAGAGAAAATTAAAAAAAAAACTTTAATGGCATCCTCAAGGATGGCAACCTAAAAATTTGGGACGATGTATCCTTAGAATTCAACCTCTCTCCAAGCAATTGGAGAACATTTATAGTATTGAAAGAGGCTTGCAAATTTATGTAGTTTCAAGTTGAGGACTCAACTGATAGTCAAGAATACCTTGGGTGTCAATGGAAAGATGGAAAAACATTTCAGAAAATCAATGCTAAAAAAAATTATTTCTCCCTAATTAAACAAATAGATATTTATGATCATGTGAATAGAGTTTTGGGTGTAAACTTCAATAACAACAAATGAAAAAAAGTCTTTGAAAATAATTGGAAACAACAGTTGGAACCCAAAAAATCCTATTTCGGATGACTTCTAATTCTACAAAGGCCCCCCTTTAAAGTTAAGAAAAATGATATTGACCTCTACAACCTATGTAGGGTCCCAAAATCTATTAACTATATTTTGATTGATTACATCTTTGCTAGTGAGATGTGGAAAATATTCTTTAATGAAATAAATATATGGAAATATGAAAATAAACCTTGCCCTATAAAGACACTATTGAAGATTGATAACATATTAGATAAGAATTTCTCTCCTTTTTGGTTATGCTTATCCATTGAAATACTTTGGACCTTTTGGAAAGCCCAAAATGTAGAAAAATATGATGGGAAAAGGAGAGTGCTTACTGATTCTTACAAAAGACTTACCTTTTACAATATTGTTATGTAGGTATACGTGACAATGCATATTTCTAAATATATGTTTTGGAAGTCCCTAGAAAATAAGACAGTGGACATAGATGTTTAGGACACCAGATATGATCACAAGTGGCACTAAGGGCACCTAGGGCTAAGAGTTTTCCTAAGGGAACTCTAGGAACTCAAGAAAGAGCTCAAACATAAATACAATAGTAGTGGTGACAAGGTAACATGTATAAAGGGCATAAAAAAATAGGAAACAACAAAAGAATAGGCTCGGCAGTGAACGACTTAATCAACATGAGTAACCGAGAAAATAATGGGAAATGAGGGATTGGTAAAAAATAGTAATGAATGTTGCTATGGTAGACCTACTCATTGTATCATTTTGGACATTAGTTTCCTTGTTCTCAGTGTATATCTTGTTGTAACTCAAGAAATATTTCATGTATAACATCATGTAGCCAAGAGGGATATGTTAAAAATTTCTATATAAGGGGTTCTTATAGTAATAGTCTAAAAAATTATATGTAAGGGGAAAGAATTATATAGTGGAAGTCAAAAAGTGTAAGATCCCTTAGCTCATGTTGATTAATTCTCTATATCTAATATAAAAAAATCAACACACAAATGCAATGGTGAGTGCAACCTCCCTTGTGTCTTTGGATGATGGTATAGAAGAATACAAATTCATGGTTTACATTCTCTACTCTCCCACTATCTCAAGTCAACCTCAACCCGATGTTCCAGTGTGTTCTCATGTAGACTCAAGGGAAAAAAATTTTGACATCAATAATTATCTGAAGAATATAAATTTTCTTGATGATGTGACTAAAAAATTCTCACACTCGGATACAAAAACTTTCAGTCTAATATTTGATACTGTCTAATGTTCTTTATAAAAAATATTATAATAGTCTTCTTCTTTAGTTTCTAACTAAGGCTGAAATACCCCTTGCCCTTCAAGAATCCCATTCAAGTTTCGAGGGTGGAAATTTTGGTGGTAAATCCTTGGTGCGTGAACTGATTCACATGGGATAATTTTGGAAAATAATAGAGCAATATTTTTTTTCATTTGTCAAAAAGTGTCCTAAGTGTCAACAACATAGAAATCTCATTCAAGCTCCTACACAAGAGCTTCAAAATTAGACATATCCTTGGCCATTTACAAAATGGAGGTTCGATATTATTGGAAAAATATCACCTCATTAGGGTATACCTTCATCATTATAGTCATTGATTACATTATGTAATGGGTTGATGTTGTTCTACTTTGATCCACTAACAATTGAGAAATATGTAGATTTATTCTAAACAACATCATTGCTCATTTCAGATTGCCTTTCACTCTTGTTTTTGACAATGGTACATTTAAGAACAAAATGGTGAAGCAATTCCTAGAAAAAATTCATATTCAACACCACTTTTCTACACCATACTATCCTAAATCTAATGGCCAAGCTGAAGCATCTAATAAAATAGTTGAGCTAATTCTCTAAAAAAGTGAATAAACATGGTAAGGATTGGCATACTCAATTAATGTATGCCTTATGGGCTTATTACATGAGTTTTTGTATGGATATTGGTACATTTCCATATAACCTTGTGTACGGTGTTGAGGCTATCATGCCTTTAGAGTTGGAAATTCTATCTTTGTGAGTTTCCCTTAAAGGGTTGATTGATGATGACACTTAAAATTCTGATCATTTGTACCATCTTGAGTTGCTTGATGAGTACTAATTGTAGTCCCTTGAACTTCTCCAAGCCTATCAATGGTCTATTTCTAAAAATTACAACCAAGGTGTTCTCTCTCAAGATTTCAAGGTAGGTAATCTCGTTCTCTATGAGAATCAGATAAATGTAAATGTACCACCTAATAAAAAGAGGAAGTTCAACCATAATTGGTTAGGTCCTTACATAATCATCTTTGTGTATGGTTCTGGTTCCTATGGACTATTGTGTATAGATGGAACACCTCTAAAAGAACTAGTCAATGTAATGCATCTTCGTTGATACTATGCATAGTGTCTATGTGGCATGCATGATGCTTGTCCCTCAAAGATTGTAGTTCGCTATGTTATGACATGTATTTATTAACACATTATATCTCCATTTTGTGTTATGATGTGAACATGTGTATGCAATTAATTTCTTTAATTAGGAACTATATATAAATGTATTTTTATTATGCTATGTGCATGCATTATATTTGATTAGGCCTTTTGGTTAGGAAATTAGATCATCATTGTATTTAATTAAAAATACATCTAATGTGTGTTTATTAAATCATGATAGCATCTAATCTAAACATATATCCATAACAAAAAATTCATCATAGCCATACATGAAAGTAAAAGTACAAATAAGAACACCATGATGCCGCACAAAATCTCATATATATATCAAAATTCCATGTATGTGTATCAACCCACTATATCAAAATGTGGTGATTATATATCTGTATATGTCTATACATCAAATAAATGTTATACATCAAAAAATTATGATCTAATATAAAAATATTAGCATGTAAAACTAGTCTCTAGCCCTCAGGTATGTGGCTCCATGAGCCCTATAGCATTGGGATTTGTGTTGGAGTCATATGTCAGATGGATGTGTATGAATGGAACTATTGGGACCACAAACCATACATGATTTATACTTTCATTCCTCAAGTCTCTCCTCTAAGCTCTATTGCATCCTCTCATAGTACGACCTCCTGCTCATGGGTTTGTCATTGCTCCTCCTGGAAGTGTTGTACCTGGGGATCAACAACTAGCTTCACTACCTCTGCTTGCCTACCAAAGTAATCGAGTTAGATTTGTAGGGTGGAATGTGTCACTATGACACTCTTTTCCTGCATCACAACCTGATCTCACTTGGCTAGTGTAGCATAGAGCTCTACCAATCACCGATCCCACTCCTTGATCATAGTAGTGAGGTCATGGTCCTCTGGAGAGCCTCCACATGTACCTCCTCATAGTTTGTCCTTATCCACACTATAGTCTCAAAAAGGTAGGAATGTCACCTTATTGAATCTAGCCTATTGATGTCTAAGATGCTCCCTTGGATCTACATGGTTGGGGCCACTTCTACAATGCATCACCCAATGAAGGTGATCCACTCCTATGTGTTCATTGTAACCATACATAATGTGAAAAATATTATCATCAGATCATATCAAAACATATACATATATATGAGAAAAACTAAAATACAAGCATTAGAAATAAATATGTATCACATTCTTACTTGGGTCCTCAGCCTACAAGTGTGGATCAAAAGGGGGTTCTACGCATGGTCATGTTGATGTTGTTGCTGTAGGAGGTATGACTATGTGATTCAATGGTCAAGCTAATGAGACTAAGAATGGTGGTGGAGGTGAGGACATCCTTAGTTACCACATCAGCCTCTCTACTACCTCACCCTCCTTGTCATCACTGCCACAAAGATCATCATCCCCTGGCCCCTACATACCAACATTTCCTACAAAGGAATCCTTCAAGAAAATTGAGGCTAGGCCAGCCATCGCCCACCACATTTCAAAACTATGGATGATTTTAACATCATGAATCATGAGAAAATAAGGTTGGTTGTCTTTTTATTATCCCTCATCACTAACAGTGATGTCTATGATACTCAGATGAGGATGATCACCTGCCCAAAATATGCTCCTTGATGATCGAATGTACATGGGAGGCATAAGAGGGTTTTTTTGCACCTACCCTAACTGTCAGGTGACCTAATGCTAGTATTATGGGATAATGATGTTATCTAATCACCCCACTAGGATTCAATCACTCTACATCCTCTATAGATGTTAGTTATCGATGGGCTATATCTACATCCTCCTATAGGGGTGCCATCAAGTATCTCACACCCACAAAGAATCAAATTCTAACTGTGTACGTTAGAATGCGTAAATCAAAATGAATCTAATCTAATACACCAATGAAACATTAGATTAAAGAAACTAAATTAAAGAAAGAAAAATGCAAACTCTAAACATAGGCAGCTTCTTCAAATTCGTCCCACTATCCTCTATCTCCAAGGATTCATTTCAAGATGTTGGCTCTCAGTTGTTTTAAGCAGCAGCTTGTAGAATGGAAGCTTGAGAGAATGAGATTAATGAAAATGCATGTGCATTGCTAATATGCTCTAAGCTATGAAATAAAAATGCTAAAATGTTGATTATGCTGATATGCTGGTTTGAATGCAACTATAGTAATTGCGCATGAATTCTAGATGAAATCTTCTTACCGAATGGCTGTATTTATAGATTTTTGAGAAGGAAAAACCCATTGGCCAAGATCAATGGTTAAGTTCAAACCTGTTAAGATGAACGGTGAGAGATCGAGAATTTGAAAAGAAGATGGAATTTTAAGAAATAGATAGAAAATGAAGAGAAAAATGGAAGATGTGTCCATAATTAAAATAGATAATATTTAATTATGTGAGAGAGAAATATGAAAAGACCTTTAATTAAATATTGAAAATATTTAATTAGATGTGAAATGAAGAATATCATTTAAATTTAGAATTTAAACTTGTGATAATTAATATAAATAAATTGTAAAATCTATTTAATTAATTAAGAGGAAGATAGCATTAATTAAATAAACTTATTTATTTAATTAAACTAGAAGAATTGGGAAAATGAACAATATAAATAAATAATTAAATTTATTTATATGTAGATGACTTTAGAATATTAATTAAATAATGCATATTTAATTAATTAACAAGTTTGAATAACCATGACCATTTTTAGATGTGTACACTTTTTCCCTCTTTGAAGTGATGTGTTTTACGCATTGCTTTAAAGAATTTTCCCTTGAATTTTTAGAAATTACTGATGATGCATTGATGCCCCCTCGAGAGGTAAATCGTGTGATGAGAATGATGATGAGGATGATTTGACAGATTTTCAGATGATTTCAAAGAAAAAATGGCGATTTAGCTCTGGAAATAGCACCTTGCATAGTAAAAATAAAAATAATTTGCCACTTTTACCCCTTTAAAAGGTGAAAAAGGTGAAAAGTCATTTTCATTTGAATAGTAACCTTTGAGAATTTTCTGAGCTCTGAGTGATAAAAGTGAGATTCCAATCCATTATGAGCACCACCGATTCGAGTGAGCCCATCGTCATCAGAGACCTGCAGCCTATGGACCTCCGGTAAGTAGATCAAAACCTCTTTGTCACTTTTTTAATGATCTTCGAATGCTTTTTTGATTTATTTTGATTTTTTGAATTATGTTTTGGCACATAGAATTTTATTTTGGTGCATACGAGCTTTAATTTAGCACATAGATTAGATAAACTGACGCATCAATAGTGGCTCATAGGTGCAAAACAGTCACACATAGGTGAACTAGCACATAGGATAGATCAAATGGCGCATCCATGAAACCTGCCTGCATAGGATACTTAGATTAGCGCATAGGCTAGATTAGCGCATAGATAGACTGTTTTAGCACATTCATAAAATTGCGCATTCATAATATATTTTAGCACATCCATGGATTAAAGGTACGCATCCATGGTTTAGCGCATCGATTAACTGTTTTGGCGCATCCATGGAATTTAGCTGAATTTCAATTTTTGAAGAAAAATTGATGCGTGCTTGATGATTGTTGCTAGATTAGACAACTGATTTGATGCTTTTGAAAAACACCAAGATTAGATTTTTTTGTTTTGATAAATTTGTCTTCATGCTTGAAGAACAAATAGTAGAAATCATTGATTTGCTTTCCTGATTGAAAGGCTGATAGATTTGCTTTCTCAATTGAAAGGGTGATAGATTTGCTTTCCCGATTGAAAGGTTGATATATGTTGATTGATTTGACTGTTAAATTTGCTTCCATGTGATATGAAAAACAAACAGATAGATTAATTTTCTTTCGTGCTTGAAAATAAATGATAGATGATAGATTTGATCTGATTGCTTGATTGAACTAATTTGATTGTTTGATTGATCTGATAAAGGAGGAATTTAACCTCCTCCAGTTTAGAGAGAGATTCTCTTGTACTTGGGAGATGGTTCTGTAGTTATCTGAGGATGATTTAGGGATGATACATCAGTACGGATTGGGTCCTTTATTGGCGATGCCGCAGTATCAGGTCAACAAGGCACTGTTGACTGCTTTAGCAGAGAGGTGGCACAGCGAGCATAACAACTTCCATTTGCTGACAGGAGAGATCACGGTGACTCTGAAGGAGGTTTACAGGATTTTGGGTATTCCTGTGGTTGGAGAGCTTATGATTTATGATCGCAAGGAGATTGGGGGGACAAATGTGCTAAGACGGGTCTTCCAGGATCCTCATATTGCTGGATATGACATTCCTTGGAAGGAGATGATGGAGAGCTATGCCCCACTACCTTCACTTTTAGCAGGATTCATTGGTGGTTTCCTTTGTCCTGATCGTAGGGCAAAGGGATTGTCAGTTGGGTGGGGTAGGATTCTGGTGGACATGCTTCTCCATCATACCAGATATGCATGGGGGTCATGCATGCTTTCCCATCTGTACCATGATCTTCATCAGGTTGTGTACACAGATGGGGAGAGTCTCTCATGCCGGGTGACTCTATTACAGATATTCGTATGGGAGCACTTTGCAATTACACGCCCCATCATCCAAAGAGATCATCCCCTTTGATTTCTAATGCAAAGCAAAGAGGATTCACAACTCAAAATTCCATTCAATTGAAAACTTTCATAAAATCATTCATCTCAACAATGATTAAGTGCATTCTAGATCGTAGTGTAATCATTCTCACAACAACCCACAATTCAATGCAACAAACAGTCATTAATAACTTCCAAAAAAAACATAATGAAGCCAATCCCTTCAATGATATTTAAGATAAAATAATTACAGACCTCCCTTCCAATTTTTATAAAGATCCAATGGTTGAAAATAAAGTTATTGTATTTTTCCCAAAACTGCAAACCCTAGGCAGTGTTCAAACCTACCCTCACCAAAATAATCATATCTTTCACAAAACTCATTAAAATTCAATGAGAAAAAAAGAATTGGAAACTAGAAATAGAGACATTTCCATCCATATATGATACTCTATTATTTGAAACCTTTTCCAGTCCGTACAAATCACAACTTCAGCCTAAAAACAATGTAAAAAACATAAAATGCACACCAAACTTGAGGTTGCCATTCATCAAACTCCAAAATAATGTCCCCAACCCCTCCAATTCGAGTTTTGGAGGGTGTACTTATACTTTTACAACCAAAACCAGCTATTTTCAACCATCTTTTAGTTCATTTTTTGAAAAAACACCTTAATGACACTTTTGACAAGTTGCTTTACAACTTTCTTGAGCAACTTTTACAATTTTTACAATATGGAACAACTTTAAACATTGTTTGATAATTGACTTCAAATATTGCTTCCTAAGACTCAAAAACCTATAAAATGGTTTTATAAACCTTATTATAAGACCCAATACACAAAATAGAGCAACTATTTACAAATGACCTCATGGAGGCTTGAAAGCAACTTGGTGCTCCTACACCATACACCCCTTGAAGAAAAAACTCAAGTCCCCTGAGTTAGCATAGAATAAAGCACCTGCAAAAATAAATGATTCTTCACTATCATCTGCAATAAAAAACACTTGTATCTTCATCTTAACCCATGGTTTTGTCTTCCTCTTCTTCTTATACCATCTCTTCTCCATCATTTTCTCAACATCTAGGCTCCAAAACTCCATTTCTTGTGTATAAAATTCAGTAGCATCATCTATATCTTCATTCTTATCATTAGAGTACCATATATAATCTACATCACACTCTTTCAAAAATTCATATAACTCATTAGAAAATATATCTGCAACATCTTTATTAACAACCTTATTATCAACAACAACTTGATCATTAATATCAACATCAATATTATCAGCAACTTTATCATCATCAACTTGAGTATCAATACAAGGGTTATCAATAACATCAAAAACCTTCTCAACTTGTTCATCAACTAGTTGATTACCAAAAACAACCACATCACTAATCTCAACATCAACATGTTTATTAACCAACAAAGAAGTTTGTTCATCTGCAAGCACAATCGAAATATCATGCATCTCAACTTGTAACTTATCTTGCTCAACTTGAACGATAGATTCAAAATTTACCTCTATCTAATTTTTTGCCTTCTTTTGTTTTCTTTGCTTCTTCATAATCTTCTTTAGAGGCCATTTTAACCTCTTTGACACTGGTATATTCCAACTCCTTTGTGCTTCCTTAAGAAGTTGGTGTTCTTTGGCTAATTTTTCCAACCTTTGACTTATCTTTTCTATGGCTTCCTCAAACTCTATTTGTCTTGCCTTCTTTCTTTCCTTCTTTCTCATTTCCTTTTCCTCTGTTTCCTTCTTCCTTCATGAATCCTCAGCCTGCCAACATCTTCTCAAAAATTCCATCTTCACAAGCAAGTCTCTCCTTGCTTCCACTTCACCTTGTCTCTCCTAGGCAATCAGGTTCCTTCCTCAACCTGCAAACAACCACAGCCACAAACAACTTTCCCAGAGCATCTTCAGGCTCTAATACTACTATGATGTATAGCAAAGAGGATTCACAACTTAAAATTCCATTCAATTGAAAACTTTCATAAAATAATTCATCTCAACAATGATTAAGTGCATTCTAAATCGTAGTGTAATCATTCTCACAACAACCCACAATTCAATGTAACAAACAGTCATTAATAACTTCCATAAAAAAAATAATGAAGCCAATCCCTTTAGTGAGATTTAAGATAAAATAATTATAGACCTCCCTTCCAATTTTTATAAAGATCCAATGGTTGAAAATAAAGTTATTGTATTTTTCCCAAAACTGCAAACCCTAGGCAGTGTTCAAACCCGCCCTCACCAAAATAATCATATCTTTCACAAAACTCATTAAAATTCAATGAGACAAAAAGAATTGGAAACTAGAAATAGATAAATTTCCATCCATATATGATAATCTATTATTTGAATCCATACCATTCCATACAAATCACAATTTCAACTTGAAAACAATGTAGAAAACATAAAATGCACACCAAACTTGAGGTTGCCATTCATCAAACTCCAAAATAATGTCTCCAACCCCTCCAATTCAAGTTTTGGAGGGTGTACTTATACATTTACAACAAAAACCAACTATTTTCAACCACCTTTTAGTTAGTTTGTTGAAAAAACACCTTAATGTCGCTTTTGACAAGTTGTTTGACAACTTTCTTGAGCAACTTTTACAATTTTTACAATATGGAACAACTTTAAACATTATTTGACAAATGACTTCAAATATTGCTTCCTAAGACTCAAACACCTATAAAATGATTTTATAAACCTTATTATAAGACCCAATACACAAAATAGAGCAACTATTTACAAATGACCTCATGGAGGCTTGAAAGCAACTTGGTGCTCCTGCACCAATTTCCATATGTTTATGCATATACAGGGCCCCTTGTGCAGCCAAGGTTGGGAAAGTTAGAGTACTAGCGGCATGTACTCAATGATTTAGACACTGTCATTTGGTGACCGTATGTGGACTGTGACCCATGGGAGGCTGATGATATAGAGCTACCATATGTGACCAAATCCAGATACCTGATTGGGCAAACACCTTTTATCATTGAGCGGTTTTTGGTTATGAGGGTGCTGAGACAGCTAGGATTGATATAGATGATGCCACAAGGTGTGGCACACTATGCTAGATGATGAGAGGATGTATCAAAGTGGGGTCCATTTGTGACCATTGAGGTTGCTAGGGTAGAGTACATGGAGCTATAGTCAAATTACTGGGCGATGCACCCAGAGGTGATAGCTGTAGGGATGATGGATGATGGATGATTATGCAGTGTACTTTTAGACACATCCTTTCCTGAGATTTACCAATCTAGAGGAACTTACCCCATAGATGGGAGGGTTAGTTACATGGGTGAGGCGACAAGAGCAATAGGGACCTCCAGCAGTAGGGTAGCCACACGTACCAGCATAGGCAGGGCTGCAGGTAGAGCAGGCTGAGGATATCGGTGGGGTGGCTATGGATGTGGACGATGAGAGTTCTGAGGATGAGGAGATGGATGAGGAGTAAGATGAATCAGATAGTGGAGATGATGGGGATGATAGAGGTTGTGGGAGAAAAAGATTGTTCTTTGATGTGCCTTTCAAGATGAGACCACATACATCCAGAGTAGTAGATCAGGTAAGTACTTCGGCTCCACGGATTATTATTAGGGCTCCATCTTAGGGACAGATTGATGGTTTACAGGCAGAGATTTAGACCCTTTAGAGTTAGTTAGCATAGGCATAGGGGACCATTAGTTAGTTGCAGGAACAGATTGCACATCCACCACCTCCTGACCCATAGGTAGCTCTACTTATAGTCGAGAGAGAGTTTTAGAGATAGGTGCATACAGGCTGAGGGGATAGCTGAGAGGATTCTTAGATCAATTGAGAGCACCTCCATTGGAGAGGTTGTGGTAGAGGGTTTAGAGATTGCTTGGGAGGTCGAGTATTATAGGATGAGGTATGTTGAGGCAGTCCCACCTAAGAGGAGGATTGCCTTCACACAGTCAGGTAGTCGGTCTTGGACCCATTCACGCAGTCACTCCAGGAGTGCTACTAGGAGTGTGGTTTAGCCGGTCAGACGAGAGAACAGAGCTTCTGGGAGCAGATATCTGATGAGACCTACTACCTCAAGAGGCAGCAACAGTCATGCTCCATGGTTAGATTCCACACAGTGATGGGCATGTGGGACACATTTATGCCATTGTATTTGATTTATCTTTTTGAAACATTTGATATCCTTGTATTTCTAGACATTTGTTTTGATGAGATTTATGAGATGCAGTGGTGATTTGATTATGCACGTGTTATGGATGATTGATGCACATGTTATGGATGCCTATTTTTATTTTTATATGTTATGTCATGTATGATAATGCAAATAATGATATGATGTAATCTAAATGATTTTTTCTTCATGATGTATGAAATGAATGTATGATGTAAGATGTAAACGCTTTGATGAAATGAGATGATATGATTTCTTAAGATGTAATATGTAATGAATGATATGCACGCGCAATGATTTATGATGTAGTATGAGTGATAATGATGATGTAATGGAAATGAACTTATGTAATGAACTGATGATATATGATGTAATGAATATGATAACCTAAGTGATGATGTGAAAAGAATGAAATGGATGCAATTTTATGTATGAATGTGTGTGAAATATGCAAATGTGTATGTTAATGAATGATTAATGAATGATGAAAATAACGACCATGCATATGATATGTAATAATGGATAATGATCATGATGAATGAGATTTGAAGAATATGATAATGAAATGATAATGATAATGTAAGTATGCAAGTGCAATGGTAATGATAAAGTAAATGGAAAATGATGTGAAATGAATGGAATGAAAATGATGTTAAAAATGTCCAAATTTACTCAATTGTTTGTTTTGAAAAGATAGATGAAATACTTACCAACTTCCAAAATTTCTACCTCATACAGCCTTAAAAATGCAATCCTAAATGAATCATGCAGTCCTAAAATGTAGTAATGAATCATTCTCTCTTTTTCCATTCCATGTTGTGCTTGATTTTCATCATTGAGCCTTTTGATATGTTGAAAGTTAGTACAAGCATCCAAGGGTATGTTAGCACCAATGATGACCTGAGTACCGCTTCCATGATTTTTGATATAGCAAATTAATACAAGCATCGAGGTATAATTGAACCAAGATGACCTGAGTATTGTTTGCATAAACAGGCAAAAACTAACCATTTTCTTATGAAAATTATGAAATGTCATCAATGATACATTGTAGAGCATGTCCTATGACAAATTTGTTCAATACTAATGATTAATTTACAGACAGCAAGCCAAGAAAAATCATATTTCTTCCTTGTGATTCTAATTCAGTATATCATCGAATCACTCCAAAGATATGATGTCATCAAATATCAAAACAACAATTGCAACTTATGCTTTTAGTTTTGTCATTCATTTTATTCAGATTAAGATAATCCAATTTTCGTTTCTATTATCTATCCAAATAGTCATGCAGCCTCAAATGTAATTGGATCATGTTGTTGTTTCTTGATATTCTAATTCTTGACACATGTTATCAATTGCCTGCTAGAAAGCTCCAAGAAGTGAACTGCCTCTCCCTAATGACCTTGTACCATGATTCCTCTTAGACACAACTACTGCTAAGGATAACTCAAATCATCAAGCCATGATGAAATCCTTGTTGTTTCAAGAAGATGATGTGATGTATGATGCAAATGTATTGGTTAGGCATGTGGGTGATGCAGATGAAAAGATGGATATGCAGAATGAATCCTTATAGATGGGAGAGCCAAACGAAATCATAAACAATGCCTGTTTGCCAGGTTTTCACTATTTGTTTTTATTGCACCTTTTTCCTGATTTTCTTATTTTTTTGTTGTTACCAAGATGCCTTTTTGCTAGGTTTTCATCAAGGCAACGATTTTTTTTTTTCAGGACTTTTTATATTGTTTTTGATTTTTTTTTAGGCATATAATTTCTTCAAATGTATGTTGTTGGTTGGATCTTCAAACAGTTCCCCTTCTGATGTTGATAACTGATATGCCCCCGATCCATATGTTGCAATGATTACGAATGGGCCCAACCAATTAGGTTCAAATTTGCCTTTCTCTTCTCAATCCTGTTGATTTCGAGGGTTCTCTTTGAGAACCAAGTCACCCACTTGAAAAGTTTATGTTTGACTCTATGATTGTAGTTGTGGAACATAATCTGTTGATACCCCTTCAAATGATTAACTACAGTTTTACATCATTCATCAAGCAGTTCTAGCTCTTGCAACCTTGATACTCTGTAGTCGTCATCATTGATTAACCCCTTAAGTGATACTCGAAGTGAAGGAATCTCCACTTCCAGTGGTAGAATAGATTTTTCTCCATAAACCAAAGCATAAGGAGTAGCACCTGTTGGTGTGTGAATGCTCGTTCTATATGCCCATAATGTTGGATTCAATTGGACATGCCAATCACAACCTGCTTCATTCACTATTTTCTTCAAAATATTTAGAATTGTTTTGTTTGAAGCTTCAACTTGACCATTCCCTTGTGGATAGTAAGGTGTAGAGAACTTGTGTTGGATGTGGAATCTTTCACATAGCTCATCAACATCCTGATTTTTAAAGGGTCTTCCATTGTCTGTGATAATGGAGTTAGGAATACCATATCTGCAAATGATATAGTTCAAGATGAATGAAGAAATTTGTTTGCTTGTAATAGTTGTTAGTGGAACAACTTCAATCCACTTAGTTAAATACTTAGTGGCTGCAATGATAAATTTATGTCCATTTGAAGATGATGGGTGTATCTTGCCAACCAAGTCCTATCCCCACTGAGCGAAAGGCCATGTTGTGGTGAAGGGTTGTAATTCCTAGGTAGGAGCATGAATGAGATTCCCATGAATCTGAAATTTTGCACATTTCTTTACAAAGAGGAATGATTCCTTCTCCATGGTCGGCGAGTAGTAACCCAATCTCACAAGTTTCTTTGCTAAAGTTAGTCCACTTGAGTGAGTCCCACAAATACCACCATGCACCTTATGCAAATATTTTTTTGATTCATCGCGTTCGAGACATCTAAGGAGAGTACCATCCAAACCACACTGATATATGACATTAGCAATTAATGTATAATGGGAGGATTGACGGATGAAATTTCTTTTCTGATTTCTAGACAAATCTAAAGGTAACACGGTATCCTTTAGGTAAGCGTAAATTTAGCCATATAAGGGAGAATCAGAATTGGTTAAGTGGCAAATGGTCTAAGTTTCTGAATTGTCATGGGTGGGAGAAAACAATTGTTCCACCAGGAAATCATACCTTGTTTGATTCTCTGTCAATTGGAGTAAAGATGTTATTGTAGCCATTGTGTCGGCTGCTTTATTATCGATGTGTGGAATTTGTATGAAATTGATATCGAAAAAGTATTTCTTGAAATCATCCACCATCTTTTTGTAAGGTACCAACTTGTCATCCTTAGTGTGATATTCATCATTGATTTGATTTATAACAAGTTGTGAATCACCAAAAACTTGAAGTTCTGTGATTTTCCAATCCACCATAATTTTCATGCCAATTAATAATGCCTCGTACTCAGCTATGTTGTTTGTGCAAGTAAACATGAGTCGGTAAGATTTTGGAATGGTATGTCCTTGAGGTGTAATAAAAATAATCCTTGCTCCTGAACCATGCTGAGTGTAGGAACCATTAAAGTAGAGTTCCCATGACTGCTTAATAACCGTTGTGAATGCATCGGCATCAGGAAAATCAATGTGTATTGGGTGTTCTGCTGGCATTGGTGTTTCTGCTAACTAATCAGCAATTACCTGTCACTTTATAGCCTTGCGATCCACATAATGAATTTCAAATTTGCTCAGTATCATGACCCATTTAGCCAACCTGCTAGTTAGGGTTGCCTTACTTAAAAGATATTTAAGTGGATCAATCTTAGCCACAAGCTTTATTGTATATGATAGCATGTAGTGTCATAACTTTTGAGAAGTGAACACCACTGCTAAGCAAGATTTTTCAATGAATGTGTAATTCAGTCAAAGTTTGACTGATATAATAAATGGCTCGCTCCTTTCCTGAGTTGTCTTCTTGTGCCAATAATGCTCCTAAAGATACTTTTGTGGCAGCAATATATAATATGAGAGGTGCTCCTTGTATCGATAGAATCAATACTGGTGGATTCATGAGATACTGTTTTATCTGATCAAATGTTGCTTCACATTTGTTCTCCCATTTAAATGGAATGTTCTTGTGTAAAAGATGTGTAAATGGTAAACTTTTATCTGCCAGTTGAGCGATGAATCTTCGAATGGATTGTAACCATCCTTGTAAAGAGCGTAACTGACTAATGTTCCTTAATGGTGGCATATCAATAATTGCTTGTACCTTAGCTGGATCCACTTCAATTCCTTTTTCTGATACAATGTAACCTAGCAACTTTCCATATTTTACTCCAAAGACACATTTCTTTGGGTTAAGTCTTACCTTGAATCATTCCTTTCTTTTGAATATTTTAGATAAGATATCTATGTGTCCTTCTCTTGTGTTAGATTTGGCAAGGCGATCATCAACATAATCTTCCATGAATGTATGCATCATATCATGAAAAATCATTGTCATTGCATGTTGGTATGTAGCTCTTGCATTTTTCAACCCAAATGGCATTATGTTCCAACAATAGGTACCCCAAGGACATGTGAAGGTTATTTTATCCTAATCCTCTGGTGCAATTTTTATCTAGTTTTATCCTAAAAATCCATCCATTAGTGAGTACATTGCATGCCCAACTATCAAATCAACAATCATATTGATATTGGGTAAAGGAAAGTCATCTTTAGGACATGCCTTGTTCAAATCTCTGAAATCTGTACAAATTCTAATCCTTCCATATGGTTTTGAAATAGGTACGATATTGGAAATCCATTCTGCATAGTCAATAGACTGAATGAATCCAACATCCAAAAGATGTTTTAGTTCCTCTTTAACCAATAACGCAACATGTGGATGCATTTTTTTGAGTTTTTGTTTCACAAGCTTTGCCCCCGACATAATGGATAGGTGATGCATGATGAGATCTTGATCCAATCCAGGCATATCCACATAGAACCATGCAAAACTGATTTGATTGTTCTTTAGAAATTCTGTGAATCCGGGAATTTCCTCTTCCATTAGAGATGTAGCCAATTGCAAAATTTTGGGCTTTTCTGCAGTACCTATGTTAAGTGCCTCTATTGGTTCAATTAAGATAGAAGACCTTTCCTGGTAGTGTTTCGGGAGAGTGTCAAGTTTCCCATCCTTTGGCGCCTTTAAAAGGTTTTCACCATTGGATACGCTTTTTATTTTTCTCTTTTCTTGATCTAATACTGCCTTTGTTAGGTTTTCACCATTAGATCTTTCTTTTATGTTATTTATTTCATAGCTGAGAAATTTGGCACTTTCTTGTTTAAAATTCTGATCTTGTGATTCCTTGGTGGAACTTGTTTCTGGTTGGGATGAGCAAAGGAGATTTATAATGGTTTCGTCATTTGGAAAGTTTGGGACATCAATAGGTGCGGCTTGTTCCCAATCAATAAGTTTAGGATGGACCAAAGGAAATGGGTCATTGGGATGATTAAGGTCACTGGCTGTTAGAGTCATGATATTATTATCAATGTCATTATAGGGGAGATCAAGGATGGTATTCTCCTATAGATTATTTGTCTCACTTTGAATCGAATCAGTTTCACTTGAGTCATGATCGCTTTGCAGAATGTAATCAAGTAGAGGTCTTGAGCCTTCCCCTTGTAAGAATGTGGGTGTGAATTTATGTATGATATCCACCCTTTTCTCTAAGATGATAGTATCATCAGAGAAGTTATCCCATTCATACTTATTGGAGTCAGTATCAAAATTGTTTGCTTGAATTCTTAGGACTCTTTCAGTTAACTCCTCTTTAGACATTCTTTGTATCACTTCTTTATTTGCATCCTCACCATATCCTAACCCATTTTTATCATTTGGGTGCATTGTCTTTAGTTGGATAGGTTCAACAATACCCTCTTTCCTTTTACCTATAGGGCCATTTCCTTCCTAACCCATTTGTTGCATAATAGAATAACCTTGTCCATATTGTTTTGTGGGTAACTTGTCATGTAGTACTAATTCTTCTTCATCTTTATAGAGCCAATCAAGGATAGCTCTATCTTCTATTTCATTTTCTTTGTTAAATATCCCATTAAACTTGGTGATGGGAACTGAAGCTGAGGCTAAAGTTGTTGTAGCCTGCTATATGGATGTTGAAGGTTGACCATGGGATCTTGGAGATTTGGGTAGATTAGAGAGAGATAAAGAATATTCTCCCACTCCATCATCTTTCAATTTTAGCTTGGCACCAAAATTAGTTATCATCTCTCTTGCTTGGTCATTATACTTTGAGGTAGAGACTGCCAAGGCTTCTCTATTATGGGGAATGAGTGTGTTTTGAGTTGCACTTAGGTTAGAGCAAGTTTGACTGCTAATGTAATCAGCAAGTATTGTTACTTCCTGTCCATCATATGGAAACTTTAAGCACTGATGATAAGTAGATGGAACAACTTGCATGTCATGGATCTATGGACAACCCAAGAGTATGTTTTAAGTTAGATCCCGATCTAGAACTTGACAAAAGGTATTTTTCACAACAGGTCCCACTTTGATTGGTAGCATGATGAGGCCCTTAGAAGTCATTTCCTCATCATCATATGCCTTGATTGTAATCTTTCTTCATGGATCTATAGATTCTTCAGAGTATCCCAAATCTAGGACCACCTTCAAAGTTCAAATATTTAATCCAGCTCCCCCATCTATTAGGACATGTCTAATGTGAGCTCTGTGAACCATGACCTCTAAGTAAAGTGATGAATTATGTGGATGGTTTATGGATGAGTCATCCTTTTTAGTAAAGGATAAACATGTGGATGGGGACAAATGTCCCACCATGGCTTGAAATTTATCAATATCCAGATCAGGGGATATAGTTGTATCAACAAGTTGCTTTTCCGAAACCTCCTTATGTGCAGGTGACAATTTTAAGAGCTCCAATATAGAAATTTGTGCTAGTTTTTTCCGTAGTTGATCAACCAAATTGTATTGACATGGAGGGGGAATTTCTGCTTTAGATGAGCTTCCTTTGACAATGATTTTAGCTTGTCCCAGTGTCATAGCATTGACTCCTCGATATTCTTGCTTACCTTTGATTCAGATAGCATTGATTTGTTGATCGTCAGTATAGATATGATTGATAATGATGTCCTAGACATGATTAACATTCTTGCCCTTGTTACCTAAAGATTCCCCTTTTTGATAATTAGGGAGAGGGTCCTTGAATGCTTGATGATTATCATTGACATTATGTCCCTCAACCGTGATTGTGTGGTTATCAATCAAATCCTGAACAATATTCTTTAACCCTTGGAAATTGTTTGTCTTGTGACCTTTACACCTGTGATAATCACAAAAGTGTGAGTCATTCCATGATGGTGGTTTAACTCGAGGCTCAAATTCTCTTTGTGGTGGCAATGTAATAGCATTTTGATTCAATAATTATTTTAGAATGGATTCCAAAGATTGGCTCAAGGGAGTAAAACTCCTTCGATTCAAAAAATATGAAGATCTGGGCATACTTGAATTTTGATTATTGCCAAAATTATTTCCACGATCATTAGTCACATTCCCTTGATTTGAAACATTACCTTGGGTACTATAATTCCCAGCATTATTGTTGCTATGTTGAACACCTGATACAATAAGAACGGTAGGCTTTACCTTTACATTGTTAGCATCTACTACCCCATCATTCACAACATTTTTATTTCGAGTCCAAAATCGTGACTTGTCATTGTTGTTGTTGTTGTTGTATGAATTTGAACCCTCCTTATCGATTTTCAAAACCCCATGCTTGACCAAAGCACCTTCAATGGTAATTGCATTTTCAATCAATTTTTCAAATGATTGAGGACAATGGAGGTTTAGTATGTAATTGATCTCCTGGTTCAAACTATCGATAAAGATCTCCATCTTTTCTATTTTAGGAATAGGATGGGAGTATCTAGCAAACACCCTTCTCCACCTTTGCAAAAATGTAGTGAAAGATTCCCCTACTTTCTGTTTCACCTTACAAAGATCAAGCATGGTTATCTAGTGTTGGATGTTGTAGGAGTATTGTGATATGAGTTTATTTATTAACTCCTCAAAGGTTTTGATGGGGGGAGTGATTTTTGAAAGCCACTCCATGGATTGTCCACCCAAACTTCATGGAAACAATCGCATTAAGTAGGTATCTTCATGAGCGAATTCTAAGCTCATATTTCGGAAATCCCTCACATGTTCAATGGGGTCAGTTTTCCCATTATATCTATCAAATTTAGGAATTTCACAATGTTTTGGAAAAGGGAACATTCAAAGTCTCCTATCAAATGGATAAGGACATATTTCATCCAAAACATACTTCTTTGTTGCACCTCCTTGCATTTCTTTTATTTGCCCTTGTAATTCTTTTATCTATTGAGTAAGGGCACTAAAATCATCAAGAGGAGCTTCAGGATCTTCTTTAATCCCTTCTGTGTCAAAATCGGTAGGTAACTTAGCTCCTTAATTAGTTAATGAGAGGAAATATCTTTCCTTGTTTCATTCTAAGATCCTTTCCATAAGGGTATGGAACTGGGGATCTTGCTCTGCTTCTCAAAGCTTTTCCTCTGTTATCTCTTCAGAATGAAAAGGATTCTCTTCCCTATCAATATTATCACCCATTTTGCTTCCTGTACTTTTTCTTTTGTCCTTTTATATGCATTTTTGAGATCTTGTGACAATAGGCATAAGCTTTTTCCCAAATTCTACTAACTTTTAATCAAAAGAATGAAATAGTGCAATGTTGATGGATATGAAAGTCGGATAGAATGAAAATTCTATGACTTAAAAGATTTTTAACCTTTAGCTCATGATTCCCTGATTGAAAGGATGAAAATCCTATTTGCGGGAATTAAAATAAAGACCAAAAATAAAGATGATTTTGAACTTTGTGAAGTTTTGATTATAGTTTTGTAAAAAGATGGATTGGCATAAATGCCTAATGTGCTTGAGTTCCCTATTGCAGAATTTGATTGGGATGAGTAGCGTACGTGATTGTAGGTTGGGGAATATAAGAAGAGTGAATACACTGACTATGGTTGTGCCTTTGAGAAAGGGCTCTTCTATGAAAGAAGGCTTGTGAGTATAAAGGTTCTATAGCATAATCGTTAGTGAAATTTCTAATATAGTCGTGATATCGATGAATAAAGGTCCTCTGTTCAAGAAAGACCTTTCGAATTTGGTAGAGAAATCTCCTTTTCTTCAATAACTTCTTATAACCAAGAGATTTCTTTGGCTTTTTGATTTTCCTTTCTAGAGACTTTTTGACAAAAGTTATAGACTTCCAAACTCTGAGCATGGAAAAAGTCTAAACTGAGAAGACCGATTTTTAAATGTCAGAAAGGTACCTAGGTTCAGAAAACAAATGCACCAAAACAAAACATGAATGTGCCAAAACAGACTACCTATGTGCAAGAACAGAATACAAATGCGATGGAACAAAGCACAAATGCGCTGGAATAGAGCAGCTATGTGCCGAAATAGAGCATAGATGCACTGGAACATATCACAAATGCACTAGAATAGAACAAATATGCACTAGAACAAAGCATAGATGCGCTGAAACAGACTGGCTATGCGTCGAAATAGACCAAGGATGCACTAAAACATCCATTTAAACTTATGAGATGAACATGTTTGGATAGTTTGATAAATTTTGAATGATCTTAATCTAATTTAAATGTAAAAGACATAGCATATAGTAGTAGACAATTTTTGTATTAATCCTAAAATCTAAACATAGAGCGTATGTTCTTTGATATTTTCACAGGTTTTTGAACAAGATGAGCACTTCAAACAGACTCACTCTTAATTTTTCAAATAGGTCATCATAGTAATCACAACCCACAACTTAAAATCGCGTCGACTCACACAGCCATGTCACCCCCTAAAGGGCGCCCATGTTTTTGTCTTTTCCAGGTGCATACTCAGGTTGACGGAATTGGATACCGAATCCCCTGAGCAAACAATCTATGGTGATTATATGGTGAGTGTCTTGGGGGAAGATTCTTCTCTCCCCTTACACCGTGATTAAAATGATGTTTGGATACTGACACGGCTAGCTTCTACACTATGGTTTTTAGTAAGGATATATGTTCAGTGTGGCAAATAGATAGACTCCCTCAAGAGACCTCCCAACCTTTAGAACAAAGGTTTTGGGGATGGTTATCCTGCGCACTACTGTCAAGTTGGATTTTCATCAACAACTTGCTTTTGATTAAAGTGGGTTGGAAACCTTGGCTTTAGGTGTTCCCACTTAGGTCATTCCTCTTGGGTGAGTACATTTTCCCACAAGAGCAAGCCTTCTAAAGGATGTAATAAAGCATTTAATTGTAGAAAATAAAAGGTAAGTCTGGCATTCTGATCACCCAGTTAAGGGGAGAGCATAAACCTATTACCCACAATCACAACAAACAATAATGGTTCAATTTTAAATCCCAAATTGATAATTCTCTACACTAAGTGAAGATGTTGCTTCACCAAAAACATGGGATTCATTTTAACCAAAAGAAATTTATGCTTGGTGACTATCCTAGGATTGGTTAATTCTGATTTTAAATGTCTACCCTAGGATTGCTTCATTCCATTAAAATAAAATTTGAACAATCCTATCCGCAGATGGCGTCAGAATGAGAATTTAAGATTTTTACAACTGTATGCACCAAAACAAGTTACCTATGTGCCGAAACAGGTTATGGATGCACCGAAAGATCTCACAGGGATGTGCTGAAACAGAGAGTCTAAGCGCCAAAATAGGCGATGGATGTGCCAAAAGATCTCATAGGGATGTGTCGAAATAGAGAGTCTAAGTGTTGAAACAGGTCATGGATGCATCGAAATAGTTGATAGATGCACTGAATTATCTCATCAATGCACCAAAACAATCTTCGTATGCGCCGAACCGAGACTCGTATGCGCCAAAACGCAATTTTAGTCCGTCCCCTACCAGAAAAATCTGCAAAAAGAAAAATTAAATGTGGGGCTTGGCCCCTTGGTGGGTGCCAAAAATGTGTACGTTAGAATGCATAAATCAAAATGAATCTAATCTAATACACCAATGAAACATTAGATTAAAGAAAGCAAAACACAAACTCTAAACACATGCAACTTCTTCAAATTCGTCCCACTGTCCTCTATCTCCAAGGATTCATTTCAAGATGCTGGCTCTCAGTTGTTTTAAGTAGCAGCTTGAGAGAATGAGATTAATGAAAATGCATGTGCATTGCTAATATGCTCTAAGCTATGAAATAAAAATGCTAAAATGTTGATTATGCTTATATACTAGTTTGAATGCAACTATAGTAATTGCGCATGAATTCTAGATGAAATATTCTTACTAAATGGTTGTATTTATAGATTTTTGAGAAGCAAAAACCCATTGGCCAAGATCAACGGTTGAGTTCAAACCTGTTAAGATGAATGGTGAGAGATCGAGAATTTGAAAAGAAGATGGAATTTTAAGAAACAGATGGAAAATGAAGTGACAAATGGAAGATGTTCCCATAGTTAAAATAGATAATATTTAATTATGTGAGAGAGAAATATGAAAAGACCTTTAATTAAATATTGAAAATATTTAATAAAATGTGAAATGAAGAATATCATCTAAATTTAGAATTTAAACTTGTGATAATTAATATAAATAAATTATAAAATCTATTTAATTAATTAAAAGGAATAGAACATTAATTAAATAAACTTATTTATTTAATTAAACTAGAAGAATTGGAAAAATGAACAATATAAATAAATAATTAAATTTATTTATATGTAGATGACTTTAGAATATTAATTAAATAATGCATATTTAATTACTTAACAGGTTTGAATAATCGTGACCATTTTTAGATGTGTACAGTAACCACCAAAATGCAATAGAATCATAGTGTTAGTCATGCACTAGAGACTATGTATGCACCATGGGTATATCATGTGCCATGCATTAGGGGAACCTAACTGAGCTCATGTAGTTGATGTGTTAAAATTTCCACACCTATAATAGTATGCACATAGTGAGGCTATAGTACTCATCATGGACATACTACCTAAGGTCATGGTATAGATTTTTTAGGATGCTCTAAACACATACGAAGATGGTATCCTATTCTTTGATCACCTAAATATATTAGATGAGGCCTCCATGTAGGTGTGAGCCTCACCCATCCATCATGATATGGAGGGCGACTATGACAATCATAACTTGATGAATGAGTGGCATGGTGACTCGCCCTTGCTTGAGCCACCTCATATATATTTGACCTATTGTGTCTCTCGGGACCACCCTCTCGATGGAGTACTCTTACCCTATGTAGTAATCCTAGGATATCCTACCCTCATTACTTGCCACTCATCATAACTACATGGGTAGCTTAGTGATGCGGTAGACATCCTCTAGGGTGATGATCATATCACCCATTGATAGGTGGAAACTGGACATTTTGGCATCATAGCTCTCAATGAGAACCATCAACATGGGTGTATGATATTGGATCTCTAGGATGGTGTAGACCCTATTAGGTCTCAAAATGAAGGTTTTGAACCTTAAGAGGGTGCTAGTCTCTTAGTATGTTTTTAGCTAATGAATGGGGTGAAATATGATTGATAACCTCTTGCTCTTTAGGCTTTGCTAAACCTAGTTAGGTGTACCTAAATGATAAGGCATATTTGAAGGCTTAAATATGGTCTCTAATTTGGGAAACCTACTCACAATGGAATGTAGGTGTGAAGTAGATGCAAGGCTAATGACTATTTCCTACTATAGATTTTTTTGAGAATCAAATGAATGTGTAAAGTTTGAAAGAGATTGTTCTAATTTGACCAATGCCTAATATATTTCATGAATGGAGTCAGAAGGTAGATGATGATTATGGAGATTGATATGTGTGAAGGGTAAACCAATTCTCCAACTTAACTCTAACTTGTTGGGCACTTGAGATGTTTGCACCTTGTACAAACATGTAGGATTATCAACTACTGTACTATTCTTTATGAATCCTCATGTTATTCTCCTAAATTATTTTAATCTTATGAAAGGATTTTTAATTCTTAGCCTGAGGGAAACCAATTAGAAAAATCACCTTAAAAGGATTTTAATCGTGAGAAGGAACAAATTAAAATGGATTATTTGAAAGGAATTTTAATTCACTCCAAACAAAACCTAATCAAGACAACCACACAACAACAACAAATGTGTCCTGACAAATATTTCATGGAGTCATCAGGTGGGAGAGGGTGCGGGGGTCTCCATTTGAATTCTCAGGAGGACGATGGTGACGAAGGTGATGAAGATGATCTAGACAGGGATGAGAATGGCATGGAGGGGCCTACTTTGTGAAGATGTGTTGGGCGTGGATGCCTTTGTGGGTCCTATCCTTTGTGTGTTCATTGCTACTTCTGGTAGAGGCTTCCCCTATGGTGTGATGGTTGGGGGCTTGTCTTTATGGTGTGGCTCTTTGAGCCTTGGTGTGTGGGGTTGGAGGTTGTGCCGAGGTTTCTTGCGGACAATTTTTTTGAGGAGTTTGGTAGCCTATATTAAAACTTCATTGGGTTTGTAGAGTCAGATGGTGTTCTTTTTTCCTATGCCCTCTCTCCTCATTTTCTGTTTGTAGTTTTTCCTAGTCTTCTCTAGCCTTTTGGGAGCTTTTTGGCTTCTATGAGGGGGATTTATTTTCTTGGAGATGGGAATGTTGGGTTGCCTCTAGTTTGGTCTATGAATATTTTATGGCTTGTTTCAGTCCTTGGATAGATAGAAGGGTTGGAGGGTGTTCTTTATTGTTTGGTTGGATGTCTGCTTTCTCTTCCTAGTGGTTGACTGTGCATGTTCCTTCTTATTTTGGGCCCCTTTGTTGTGTTAGTTGTGGGTTTTGGGGTTCTTGATGTTGGGTTTCTTGAGGAGTTGGATGGCATTATCTTAGACCTAGACTAGTATGTTGGGTTGGAAAGGATTTTTTATTGATGTATCTCTACTCTTCTTGCCCTTTCAGTAGGCTTTTTGGGATTTTCTTACTCTGTGAAGGAGTGGACTATAGATGATGAGGTGGTCCCCCCTTTACCTAGTGCCATGGCTCCTTTTAAGAAAGAGGATAGCCTATATTTTTACAGCGGGGGCCTAAGGGTTTGGATTTATGGTGTGAAATGGTGGGTCTTTTCCATGAACTTTGTTTGTGCTTCTTTGGGATCCATTGTGTGGGTCCTTTGCTTTTTTTCGTGCAAATTTTTTCATTTCATGTTTTTACTTTTGTGGCTCTGCTTATTGAACCCATGGAGATTGGCTTGTCATACTGGTATGGTTGTGAAGGGGGCTCCCTTTTCCCTTTATATAGGCTTGGCTTTGATCTCTTATATTGAGGTGGAGAGTTCTTGGCTGGGCTAGTTTTTTGTTACAGCATCTTCGGTCATCTTTGGAAAATCCTATTGAGGTGGTGGTATCTTCTATGGGGGTGGAGATGGTTTTTTCTGAAGAAACTACCTAGAGGTATTGCTTATAGGGGTTGAATGGTACTTGGTTGATTTAGCTTGAGGTCGGTTTCCCTTCAATTCCCATGGAGGTGGGTCTCCTTCATATTGAGGTGGTAAGGAGTTATGCTGGTGGGGTGCTCACTTTCAGCTGGTTTGTCTTAGTCGGGTTCAATTTGTTGGGTTTGGGAGCTATTTCGAATGGTTCTCTCTTGGGTTCTTAGTCCCAAAAAAACCTGGTTGAGGGTTTAAGGTCCTAGGTAAAACTTGTTTGTATTTGGTTAAGGGGTCTTGGCCCTTTCCTTTCTTTGTGTAGCTTGTTAGCTCTATTGTATTCTTAATGTTGTTGCTAAGTGGCTACTAATTGTATATGTTTTATCCTTTTTGTAGTATGTTCTCCTTGGATAAGGTTGTGGGTTCCTTCAAAACCGTATTGTAATGGGTTTCGGGTCCCATCAATACGTGTTTTTACTCTAATGAAAAAAAAATGTGTCTTGAAAAATTATATAAATTTAAATAACTTAAGAGAACCACTTTGGAGATAGCACAACAACATATAAAAATGAAAATTAACACAATAGTTGAACACTGAGAATAATTCACCAAGTAAGAATAGTCTTCTTAATTATATTTCTTCAAAAGATATACATTGATTGTAGAAGTTTCTGAAATGTGGAAGTGAATGGATAGAATATGCCTATACTAATGATCTACTACTACTAAAGAAAATGATATGCTGATAATGATCCAAAAAAAGGACCTGGTTTCCCTTTTTATAAGGGAAGCAGCAAGCTATAGGCCTTTTACAAATGAGATGACCTTTCAAAACTACTACTCTTTACTAACAAACTATTCCATTAGCATAATTAAAGAAATAAACAAGACTTAATACATTCAAACATTTAGTACCCATTAATCAACATAAAATGCCTATGATTATTGATCTAGCAAAGCCTTCTTCTCCATGATAGACATCCAAATGCTCTTGTCCCAGTGACCTACTCCTTAGAAGCTAGATATTTCTCCTCTCATTGATACATCAATAAATCTAATGACCATTTATATTCATGAATCCTTGGTATATTTGTGAGATGAACCTGCAAATGACTATCTAGCAATGCCTTCACATCATTAACAAACTTCACGTATCTAGCATCAAAATAAATTAATCCATCCAAAATCAAATTAATCTTATGAAGATTCATGTCATCATCCTCATGTACGTGAGTCATGCACTTATTGATAATCTAAATAAACTCCTTCTTCCACTCTTCAAGACTCCTCAGTTGGTCATCTCCTTTTACAATTTTTTGTATATACCACTACTCTAGGGTATGGAAGGAATCCATTTGTGTCTTAACCCTTTTGTCTTGTCCCTGTACCTACTAAAATTCACCAATAATCATCTCGACTATTTTCTCAGTCAGTTTAAGTAATGTAGGAGCATCAGTACTCCTTTGTAAAACTTTGCATAATTTAAACAAAGTATGGTGTATGGGCTGCCACTTCTTGAATAGGGGATCTAGTAGAAGCATATGTGTTTTCATTTGCTAAATAGCTTGTTGAAGTAACTTGTAACTATCATATACACTCTCTAATTTATCTTTAGATAACTTCACCCTATGTTCAAGAACCCTCTCTGTGACACCACAAATCTGTCATCTTACTTCCTCCTGAACCTTGTTGCCAATCTTCTTAATTTCTTACACTTCTCACTCGAGATATTTTACTTGTTCATCATATAATGGAGCACTTGGAGGCCTATATAACACCATTTCTTTGCTCTATGAATTTCCTGCTCCTTTTATCTACTCTCTTAATTTTACATTTTCCATGAATAATTTATTTAATTCATCATTCAAGAACTTTTTCTCCTTCTCATACTCTCTCAATCTATCTTCCAATCCTTTAATAGTTGCATGAGTAAACATGGTTTAATGCATAGTCATGGTGGCATATTCTAAAGGGGTTATGTCTTGTAACATTCTTACCATGGCTACCCCTTTCATTACTTGTATCACATCCAACAACTTCAGCTTTTGTGTATTCTTCTATTTGATCCATATAGGCAAGGTTTTGATCTTGGGATTATACCTTGTTCTACTCACTCCTTCATCAAATTCAAACTTTCCAACTAGCATATGATCCTCTTGTGTCCATACTTGGTCAAGCAAAAACATTTTCTTCAGTTCTAAACTAGGGAAGATAAGCATGTTACTTTTTAAAATAATTTCTCTAGGCTTTTGAGGGCTAATGTCAATATGGTCAATTCTCAATTCCCTAAAGGTTTGTGCAACCACTTGATCATTTATCTATTCCCCAATTCCCATCTCATTTATTTCCATTCTTTCCTCAAATTATTTCACCTTCATTTTTGTCAAAAAATCCCTAAACTCTGGAGTCTAAATAAATTCATCATCCTCTATAAATCTCCTAGTTGCAACTCTTCCAATGTGTCTAAGCCTACATACAAGTCTTCACACTTGGTTAAGTTTGGCAGAAATGTTCCCTTCTTTTTTTTGTCCATCACATCATTTTCCATCCACATTATTTTCCACAAACTCCAAAAATTCTAGTCTAAGGGGCACAAATTTTTGTAGTATGTGCGGAGTAGTAGGGAACCCATAAACTTATTATTGTGACTTCAGGGAGAAAGAACCAATCACCAAAATTATGTGTATGACCCTGCTCTTGTTTTAAGAAAAGAGGTCTCAACAGTTGTAGAATTTTGGTTGGCAATCTCGGTATTGATTAACCAAGGACTCCCAAAATTTTGTCTACAAAATCTTCATAGAATATTGAAAAACTAGAATTCCTATACCAACTATCCCAAATATAGCACCATTTATGTACAGGTGTAGGATTTCCTTGCTCATCACTACTAGCCAATTCCATTCGTTTATTCCATTTGTCTCGATTTTGGTATAGTAGCAAGTGACATAAAAGAGAATAGTGTCTAAATGTAATAGGTGCCCTATCATCTATGACTTGCAAGAATTCATCATCCAATTCCCTTTCTAGATATGAAGCAAAGTCATATTCTATATTAGTCTCTGGATTGTGGATTGTCATGGCCATCAACATCAAACTCACTGGAATCTTATCTTGGGAATCCATCCCTAGTACTTGGCACAAGACAAGATATGTATTTACAAAATAATATTAAAATTTTGCCACAGTAATTGGCTCAGTAGTGGAGGGAGAAATGGGAATTATTTTGTTGCCAATGCCTCTTTTTAGGTAGGAAGCTTGTCACTCCTATAAGTTATCCTTAACCTAGTGTAATATTCTTTATTTTTTTATAGGTTTATTTTCATTAGGGCCTACTTATCCAAGTCAAAACACTCAATGATAGTTGCCTTGGTCACTTCAACTAATACCGCACCATTTGGTAACCTTACAGTTTTGGTAGTAGAGTGATAATGTTTGGTTAACAGTTTATAAACTCCACATCAAAAAATACATTAGGGATAATCAGTTTGTCCAAGTCCAATGTCCAGGGGTTAGACACTAAAAATTTCCCATTCCTCTTACTATAAAATACCAAAACAAATTCCACCCGTATTTAGGAATGAGAGCATATCTATAGCCTTGTGTAGTATCTATGAGGAGTTTCTTGTTACCCTCTTTCATGGATGCTGGGAGTAAATCTAAGATAGACTAGTGGGGAGGCCTCTTCTTTATCTTAGGTTATTCATCCTTAATTTTAGTTTTAATTTCTTCTAATTGTTTCCTCTTAGGAGACATGATTCAACCCTTTCCACTAAAACTTCAAAATGATAGAGCTTTGAAAAATATCTATTTCAATCAAGCTCCTTTATAAAGTTATTCATGCATTGACTCAGGTGTTTGACGCTTGCAGAGCTCCTTCTACGACAATTGAGTGTAGTGTTAGGAAAATTCACTTGATTTTTAATGGCATTGTATTGAGTCATATCAGAATTAATGCTAACCTTCTGCCAAATATTTTGCAATAAGATCATATGCTTGAAGTTGATTATGCACCATTGCATTTATGTGTCAGGGTGGCTGATGTGATTTCTTGCATTTATTACCACAATTTGTAATGATTCCACCACAAACCTTACCACACTATCGTAGTTGTCTATTACATCTTCCATGGTATAGCGGTATCAAGTTATGTCTTTTTATTATCTATGCTACTTTCTATTCTTATGATTATAGGACAGTGGTGCATATACCACTATGCTACATCCCTATTCTTCATCTTAGGCAGTACCGCAATGTCAGCCTTTCTCCTTTACTATGTTCCATACTATCACATTGCTTGAGACTTTTTATTGCGACGTTGTGGTGCATAACGCTCTACCATGCATGTTTCTTAACCCCTTGGCGGTATGGCGGTGTATGCTTTATTTCTTTACTGTTTACCATTTTACTATGCTCCCTTGAACCTCTCTTTGCGAGGTAGTGGTGGGTACCGCCTTACAACACTACCTTAGATTTATCCCCGTAGGGTGGCGATGAGTACCATATCACCACACATGATATGTAACCTTTTGGGGGTATGGAAGTAATCATTTACTTCATAAACTAGGAGCTGCCAACCCATGCTGACTTTATTTTGATGTTGTGGTACTGTGGTAAAGGCATAAATTATTTTCTTAGTGGATTTCTAAAAGGATAAATGAATATATACAAAGGGTATAGTGCCAATTTGATGGATCTTGTCACACAAATTATTGAATTTCATGTTGAACACAATGCAAAATTAGAGGTAGTAGATATTTTGATGTAAATGATATGTGGTAGATTTTAGGGGGGAAATTTTAGCTCTAACAGACCCACCATAGATCGACCCATCAAAGAAAATCTTACTCATCGATGTGTAGCTCATTGTAGAGATCTTATAGAAATATAAGTAATGAGCTACTAACGTGCTCATGAATCTTGATACAAGACTACAAATACATAAAGTTTCACATCAATACCTCCTCCATAATAAAAAAAATCTAACTCTACATCAAAGTTTTCCTAAGTTCATCTCTAAGATAGAGGTGTGTTGTGTAGATATCTGTGTTATTAGAATTGGCTTTTGAGGTAGCTTGCCAATATCTTTCGGCCAAATGGAAAGCATAAAGAGATATTATGAATATGATAATAATAAACTGTATTCTTATCAATTATGCAAATATGATTCAATGTGCAATGTATGAGATACCCCTTAGTTATATAGCCAAGGTGAGGCATAAGATGTCATAAGATTATGAAAAGTGTCTTAATCATATGACATGAGACAACTTATCACAACTACCTAGGTTACATATGTTCCAAGTCAAAAGGTAAGATAACAATTAATGACAACTAAAATCTTCTAGAAAGATTCCTAGAACCTAAGTAAACTTAACATGTAAATAAGTCCCCTAAATATCCTAGTAATGAATTAACTATGTACAAGACTTTATTTACACCAACACTCCCCCTAAGTGCAACTTATGGAGTAGCAGATTATTATACAAATGACACAAAGATGGGTCTTGGCTATAAGGCCATGTTAGGTACCCATGTATAAATGCAAAAAAATGCTCTCACAAATGGGGAAATGGAGAAAACCCAGTGGGACAAAA
Organism: Sequoiadendron giganteum; assembly: GCA_007115665.2. Taxonomy (NCBI): domain Eukaryota; kingdom Viridiplantae; phylum Streptophyta; class Pinopsida; order Cupressales; family Cupressaceae; genus Sequoiadendron; species Sequoiadendron giganteum. The sequence goes on along the minus strand of CM021101.1, from coordinate 125,002,166 downwards.
ATCCTCCCCAAAAGAGAGATAAAATACAAAAAAAAATTCTCTTAATAATGCATGAGAAGTCCAAAACACCATGTGAGGAAAAATAATCCCCATAAGAGATAAGAATAAGAGATACAATGCAACCCACCTCAATGGTGAGTCTCCTACAATGGTGCTAGAAGCTTGATATTGAATGTTCAATATGATCCAAAAGTATCAAACAATGTTTCTCCCCTTAGGAAGAAACAAAACCAAGATGGTATGTAGGATGTGTGATGTATCTAAAGAATGCCTAAGTGTATCCATGTCGATGCCGAAAGATGACACACTCCAAATAGGTGTTCTAGGCCACACTACTGAAGAGGAAAATCCATAATCTAGTAGAGATGAATGTAGGACATAATCTAAAGACAATGATATCCCCTTTGAAGAAAAAGAAGCCTCCTCCAAATTTTGTCCAAAAGTATCCAGAGTCATGTCAAGTTGCAAAGTATGACCATGTAGAGATTGCACAAGAGGGTCAAAGTGTTCCATCGCAACAACTGAAGAAGGTTCTTCTCCATCAAAGAGAAGATGAATGTTGTTAATGATGTCTCCCATATCTGGAATATGAGACTCCACAAACAAGTCTGAAATACCTGTCAAGAAGTCATCCAAAGTAATCAAATATGAAAGAAAATGAAGATATTTTTGCGCTAAATCAAAATAAGCCATATCTGTAGCACCACAATCATCATCAACTGCAATAGTAAATGCAACAAATGAAATGTATGACTCAAGAACTCAATCTGATCTAAGAACTCCCAAGTTCAAGAATCCAAATATCAAGCCTTTCAATCATGGTTCACACTTGAAGTGTGATCAACAACCAAAGGAACAATGTCATCATCAGAAGAAAAATATGAAAATTTATACAATTGAGATGAATGATCAACTGTCCTCGTAGCAATGATCTCTCTACTCTCCAAGTCTTGAATGATGACTAAATCAAAAGTGAACTCCATAGTCCTCTCATCTCCACAATGTGTAATCTGATATATGGAAAGAATATTTTCTATCAAATGAGGAACATAAAAAACATCTTAGAAAGTGTTTCCCCCAAAACTAATAGACCCCTTCCCAATTACACTCATGTATGTATTATTTCCCATCAAAATAGGAGAAATAATACAAGGTTGAAAAGAAGAGAATATAGACTGATAAGATGCCATATGATGAGATGCTCCTGAATCTAGAAGTCATATCCCTAATCCGTGATGTGAAAAGGAACAAAGAGAGTTTCCTTTATATCCTTATGGAGAATCTTGATATTTGTCCTTTTTAGACTATTTTGAAGAAGAAGAAGGTGATTCATACATTCTATAAGGCAAATCAATGTGCTTATTTTTGAGAATATTTTTCAACTCATCAATATCATTCTTATAACAATAGTGCTCTTCATGTTCATCCTTCTTGCAATATGAAAAAGCATGCCTCTTCTTCTTAGATGATTCTCTTTTAGAGGGAAATAATTTTGATTCTTTATGTGGTTTGTTATTTTTATTCTTTGGCTTCTTATCAATATTCATTGCTTCTTTCTGTACCTTTGAATCACTGCAAAATGATACTTCTGACTTGGAAGACTTGATTATACCTATGTTCATTAACTTAGCTTCCTCTTGGATTAGGAGATTTTTGAAGTCCTCAAACTTAGGATCAACATATTATGCTCCCATAAAAATTCAATGGGTATGAAAGCCAGAAACAAACATGAATACTCAAGACCAAGCTTGGATAACACATTTGGAATCAATTGTAAATCCTCTTTATCAATGCTACTTTATTTTAGTTGTGTTCTTAGTTGCTTAACTTTGGAGATGTAGTCTTGGATGTGGTCAAAAAATTTAGGATCAAGATTCATAAAATCATTATCAATCTGATATCCCCTAATATTATCTATTTTACCATACAATTTTTCAAAAAAATCCCAAGCCTCTTTAGGTGTTTTACATGATTCAACATGAAATTGAAAATCAAATGAGACTAATGAACATATGCATCCAAGTGTTTTCTCATGATCAAGCTCCAATTTTTCTAATTCTTTAGCATCATCAGGTTGAGGAATGGTTTCATTTAGATAGCCTATTGGACCTATCATCATGAGATAGTTCCATACTAATTTTCTCCATGTAGCATAATTATGTGGAGTTAGGAGTTCAATTTAAGATTTCCCCATTGCAAGAACACAAACCAAGCAAAATAATGCAATCAACCACTACAAGATTTAACCCCAAAATTACTCAATCATGAAACCCCCCAAACAGATATGATTTTTGACAATCTATAATTTGTGTGATTACAGTTGCTATGTGCCAAAAACAACAAAGTGGGCTTGATCTTGGTACATGCAAATGCCAAAATTGGCCATAGAATCAAGTATAATTCTTGGTATAAAATAAGATCAATCTAATCATACCATTCAAAATTACATGAAAAATTATGCACTTTAAAAAATACACCCAAAAATTTTACCGTAGGAGCAAGATATGAGCTCCTGAAGTTCTGAAAATGAGGATGAAGCAGCAACACCTCTGAGAATCTATAATTTCTAGAAAATCTAGATACCAAAACCAAAATTTGATTGTACCACTATGAAGAGCGCAAAAAATTCACTCAAATAAAAAAAAATTTCTCTAAAATAGGATTCAAAATTACTAAGATATGAGCCTTTAAAGTTTTCCCTTCAAAACCAAAATGCAAACAATGAAGGGGGCAATTGTTTTTTGAAAATTGTTGATGTATCGCTCACATTAGCAACTAGGGAGCTTAAATTTGATGGTTATTCACCCATCAAAAATGAATAGTTTTATTCCCTACGTGCTTAAAAATGATGGTTATATGATCGACGGAGAAGATGTTGGGTCTAAAATCTTTGACAAAATCTTCTGAGAATTTGCGGTGCCAGAATATCTCAATTTTTTTATGCTAGAATATTATTTTACTCCCAATTTTCTAAAGCGTTGCTAGGTGTTTTTTGTTGGAGGAGCTGATGCATGGATTTGCGGTCATGGGGCTGTGTGGTAGGCTACAACTGCACCACCTAGCCTTGTGTGTTGCATATACCCTACCATACCTTCTACAAAAGCGTACCTTGCAGAATATATATATATATATATTTAACTAAATTTTTTATGAAAATTAAACTGATATAATTAATTTTTTTCAAAACAAAATTTTCAAAAAATATTTAAAAAAATCATATCGGCCAATAATGACAACCTTGGAGGTCGTATAGCTCCCTGGATAATTTTTCTTTTCCTCGTTGGACAACATCTCAAATTTGGATGATTTGATAGTCGATCTTAGGGTTTTTGGCCCTTCTACTATATTATATTCCTCTGAGTGGAAATTCCAAGTGGAGTTCATTCCCTAAGTTGTGAATCTTCTATTATTCGATTGGTCCTCTCTTGGAGACATTAGGCATGATGTTGCCTAAGTTAAGATATTACATAAACTAAGAAAAACCAATTTGAACGTAACTTACACTATTTCTCATTTACAATAATTGTTATATGGCCATTTTGCATAACACACTTTTCTTGCTTGTGGAGCCATCTTGTTTGTTCATGGGTGTTAGCATACAAATTTGTGCTTGTCTCATGAATCCTATTGCTCATGTTGTGTGGCACCTTATCAAATTTATCAGGAGGTATAAATTTAGTATGGTTAGTATGTATGGGAGTTTACCATAGGCATGAATTTACCATAGACACTTGCTTTTTTGTGTGGGCACATACCAACTACATGTGTATGTGTCTCATTGGGTGCTCACCTAGTGGATATCAAATTCCACTAGCCCATGTGAGCGTACATTTTTTCATAGTGGACATCGTGTTCCAGTTGTAAATTTTTTTTGGGAAAAAAACTTAGACCTGGTCCACATTGTGTTGGATAGACTATTGAGGCTTGATCCACCCTCTTTTTTCCCTTTTCTTTCTTATTTATGTCTTTGATAGTGTATATTTGTATCTTGTTGCTACTTCACACATCTTTCACATTTATGTTTTTTTGTGCCTACGTTAGTTTTCCATAGCATCTTGATCATCCTTCTTGATTGTTGTCAACCTATCTCACTAGCATTGGTACACTTGGACCCCTGTTGATGCGAATTTGTATACTTTAGTGTGACTTTGATGCAAGGTCATCCTCTCACTAAAGTAGGGGCTAAATATAGTGTAGAAAAAATTATCCCTTTACATTTTCACACTTGTTTGGGTCCTCCCTATTAAAATTTAGCATATTTATGCCTTAATTGGTCCTATTTTGCATCCACAAGCCTAGTTAAATGCATTTTTCTAAGGATAATCCTGACATGATAAATAAAAAATCATAATTTAATGATTTTAGCTATGTTTTCCCGATTTAGGGATTTGGGACCATACACCCCTTTGGGCATATGGGTCCTCCCTAGGTCATGAGCCCTGGTTTGGGTCCCGCTTTAACCTAAGACCTATTTTAATTAAAATTCTTGAAAAGATTTTATTATCCTTAGATTTAATTTCTTAATTCTATGTTGTAGTGTTTTAATTTTGGGAGATTAAGCATAAAGTATAAATATAAGGTCATTTCATTAAGTTTCTCCTAACAAAAAACTAGCAATTTTTCAAGTCATTCCTAAGGAAAGTTTATGAGATCAAGAGCATTCAAGATTAAATCATCAAGAATTTGGAGCTACATTCAAGATTCAAGCATCATGTCAAGGTCTTCATGCATCATCTATGTTTGTAAGCTAACATTTGTGATGTAGGTTTCATGATTCAAGCAAGCATTCAAGATAAAGTTTCAAGCATCTAATCAAGAGTCAAGATCCACATCCATTGAATCCATTTCACACAAGTTTGCAACCTTTATTTCAATGGTTTGGTGAGTTTCAACATTGCATTTTTTCATTCATCATTCCTTCATGATTTTCTATTTCATTTCAATCTTTAATTACCAAAATGGGGTTTCACTAAGGAAAACCCTATTCCCTAAAAACCAACATTTTCCTCTCTTGATGTGTGTTTGTAGATCTAGGTGAATTGGAGCTTGAAGATCCTATGAAGAAAAAGAAGAAAAATTTGTCAAATTTTTCAAGAAGTTGTCATCTTCATGGAAACTCACCTATAGATTAGAATTTAGACATTCAGACCTGAAGATTGGATAGCAAGGAAGTGACATAAGATCACTAGAGGCTATAAAAGTATTATTCAAACCCTAGCAATAGGACTAAACCACCCTACCTAGCATATTAGTCCCAGTATAGCCCTTTTTGACATCTTTCTATAGATCATGATCATTCATCAAAAGATTCAAAATTCTTCCCAAAAACCCTATAATGAGACTAAATTACCCAACCTAGCATATGAGTCCTAGTGTACCTAAAATATAAGATTTTTAGAGTTGCAAACCTTTCTTTGACTCCATTATTCTTTTAGTTACTTTTTTGTTTCATTATCTTTGTCAATATCATTTCATGCTTTCATGTTTCCAAGCTTTGTGCATAATTGTTTGTATTTCTCCTTTGAAGCTTCATTTAATGGTGAACCCTCATCCAATTACACGAGGAATACCCTAGCCATTCCTCAATCAAGTCAGTTGGTTGAGGAATCTAGATTCCTAATGAACTAAAGTGTGAAATAGATCCCAAGTTCCATCTTCCAAAAGGTGGAAGCCAAACCCCATTTTCCTTGTGTTCACCCATCAACATTGGTTCACTTGGACCCCTCTTGATGTGTATTTGTCTACTTAAGTGTGAGTTTGAGGTGGGTTCATCCTCTCACTAAAGTGGGGGCTACATATAGTGTAGAAAAATGCAACCCTTTACATTTTATCCTTTTTTTGGGCCCTCCTTATTAAAATTGACTTAATAATGCCTTAATTTAGTGTTGCAAAATGTACCACTTTAGATTTTCACACTTGTCTAAGCCCTCTTTATAGACACTAAAAAATGTCCTAAGTCTCTGAGCATCATTTTTTGCAGTCGTCATCTTTTGGTAATTGAATAATTTTATTTATTCAACTATGTTCGATCATATTCCTCTATTAATTAAATAATTTTCAATTATTTAATTAATTCACCTTCTTATTTCTATCTTGATCAATTAAAATTATTTAATCGCGTCGCTAATATATCCCTTTCTCCAATAATTAAATAAATCATTATTTATTTAATTATTTATGTTTCATCACCTCTCTATAGTGAGATAATAATAATTATTTGACCTTCTATTCTTCTACAATTAAATAATTCACAAAATTATTTAATTATGTGTCATTCTTCCCTTCTAAATAAATCATCCAAATTAATTATCCAAGTCTAATTTATATCTCCTCCTTTGATTAAATTTATGAATTTAATTAAATCTCCTTTTTCATTTCCTCCTAATAAATAATTTAAAATTAATTATTTATTTTCCATTTGTCACTTTTCTTTTGAGTTACTAATCTCTTGTTTTCAACATGTGGCACAACTTGGAGGGAGTCTAAAAACTTTTTCTTTACAAACAAAACTCAAACTTTTCATTTTTGTAGGCATAATCAATTTTGTTTGCTTTCAACAACTACAAAAAATTGCATTCACACTCATAAAGGTTAAAATGAACATGCATTTTCATTCATGAAGGCTAAAATGAACAAAAAATTGCATATTTCATTGATGGGCTTAAAATGAACAACAAATTGCATATTTCATTGATGGGCTTAAAATGAACAACAAATTGCATATTTCATTCATGGGTTTAAAATGAACAATAGCTTGCATATTTTCACTCATGGGATTTCAAATAGACTTGCATCATATTTCATTGGCTTAAAAAGAATCCAATTGTTTTCAAATAATAAGCAAGGTTTAAAATCAATTAACTATCTTTTAGTGTAGAAAACACTTCAATTGGTGTTTTAAAAAGAAAAATTGTCTTCTTTCTCATAGATTTAACTAGGGGGTTAGTAAACTTTTGTTTTTCGTGCTTGTAAGATGGTAGGTATTATGATCTCACCTTGTGCAAACTTGGTGATCAGAAATTCAGACCCATCTGATTTTGTGTTTACCCATTAGAAGGGCCTACCTTGGTGGGAAAAATTACTCACCCCAAGGGACGACCCTAAGTGGTAACAGGCTAAAGCCAAGTCCTTCTGAACCGCTATATAAATGTGTGATTGGAAGGAAATTTTGCAATCAATGGGATGTGGTACATGATAGCTCTCCCCTAGTATCTTTATGATATCTAATCCATTTTTCTAAGGGTAGAGAACCTCCTAAGGGATTTTCTCATAGTACCCCCTGAATTGAATGTCGTTACTAGACACCTCTTGTTTGTAGCAACCAAAATCCTTCTATTTGTTGGTGCAGGAGGTTGGACCTCCAAATCCGTCACACATACTCATCATTCTTAGTAGAGATGAAGAGTTCATCATGAGAGATTCATGAGAACTCGAATCTTGGTTGACCTAGAGATGTGAGTGTTGTGGATGTGAGTAAGTGTGGCCAATCTTCTAAGTCATCCACTAAGAATAAGCGTGGCTAGTTAATCCAAGTGGGAATTCAATGAATATTTTCCTTTCCAACCATAGGATTCATGCTTGTTATCTTGAAATCAAACTTTTTCACATCCAAAATCAGACCAAAACAAGTGTTTGTGACTGTATTCTATGTTTGTCAAGACAAATTTCATCAAAATCAATCCAAAAATCCACTCAAAACCACAACAAACTGATCACCAAAGTTTCACAAATCATTGTCCAAACCTGATCCAACTCATCTTGACTGTGATCTTGATTTCCAAACCTTAGACTTGTAGACCTTTACCAATCCATTTCATCATCCTCGTTTAGGATTGCATTACATTTTAGATTGCACCTTAGGTCACCTTTGTCTTGCATAATTAATCTTACATCTTAGGTTGTGCATACCTTCTAGATTTTAGCCATAGGAAGATTATCAAGCCTTTGCAAAATCCCTGGTTGCTTATTCAATTTGTCATTGACATTTATCTTTTTATCTATCAATCCTTTTCATTGTCATCTTGGTCAAAATTTTGGGTCTCAAACTTGTGTCCTAGTTTGGACTCACTTTGTCAAATTTATCATCTTGATTATCACAAAGGTCAATGACATTTGGGTTTGTTTCCTGAACTTACATTAGCTTGGTTAACATCCTTTGTCTTAAATATAGGATTCATATCCTTAGCATTATTTTAGTCTCATTTAGATTCATATCATACCCCCCTTAACCATAGCTTCATTATCATCCCATCAATCCTTAGTCTTGGAATCACATTGGACTTTCATTTTCCATCTTTATATCCAAAAAATAGCTTAATTTCATCTTAGCCTTAGTTGCATCACTACCTCTGATCATGAACTTGGCATCATTTAGTCTCATTATCATTATCATCAATTGGTCTATGCTTGGTATCCTTCACATCCATTAGTCTCATTTAATCTCATCCTTTAGTCATTGTTATCCTTGCATGGTCATCTTGCATCCTTATATCCTTGAAAATCTAAAAAAAACCAAAAAAATTAGTGTGGATATTAAATATATCTCATGCTCTGTTTGTGTTGTTTTGATGTTCATCTTAGCTTCTGACTGCACCCGACGATTTTAAAAGTCTCCATGATAGATTTTTAGTGGTCTCAACTCATTGTCTCCATGTGTCATCCAATCACTCACCAAAAGGGAGCTTCCCTTCCCTTCTCCTCTGAGCCCTGTTCCGCCCCCACGTGTCGATTGATTGGGCTTGATGAAACTTTGTTCCTGTGACTCTTTTTGGTCCTTGACTGCATGCCACGTTGCCTCGTTCACACAAAATTTCAACGAGCCCCACAAGTGGTTATGATAGTAGGGATGCTGCCACATGTCTTCCCATCACAAGATTTTATCAAAGGACATGGAGGATGAACCACAGGTTGCGAAATACTACCACATGTCCCTTTGGCAGATCTTCATGGAAGGAAGGAGTAGCATGAATTCCATACACTATCACATGCTCTAACTGCCTTTGCTGGGAGATAATGCTTGTTTGCATGGGGTAATCTAGGACCACTACCATCATTTGTAGAGAATTCATCTGGCTTACGAGTGACTAGGTTCATGCTCAAGAATCTTTCTATTACAACGACCATGATGAGTCATTGTCATTGTCATCATTGCTCATCATGTATGAATCTTTTTTGTTACAGGATTTCAAGTGATCGAAACGTCTAGCTATATATGCTACTCCTTTCATTCATAAAAAAGTTCAAAATACCGACAAAAGAATTACAAAGACACCAGGCCTTTTGTTTTGTTAGACAATTGTAAAAGACTCACAAACTATGCCCTTGTAATTTGGCCTCTTTGTTTCTTAGCTATTTGAAAACATTATACTATACTATTACTAAATAGTTTTTTTCCACTTTAATGATCTGAATAGAATGCTGATTTTGAACATGTCTCCGACTCTTTCCTTTTAGTAAATCTCTATTGAAATTTTTTTATGTGATGAAATGAATTATTCAGGTCTTTCCATTTGATGTTCACTATTTTGGGACACAACAGACTATTGAATGTGCCCTTCAATTGCATCCAAAAGATAGATTTACCGTTCCTTACATCTAAATCTTGGTGTATTTCCCTAATTAGATCTTTTATTTTATATCTGCTTCTTTTCCCCATTCAAAACCCTAGTTATAGAAGAAGCTAACTTCTTTAAAAGCTAAAGGTTACTCAATTTAGTGCAATAGGTTCCCCCATTTAACTAAGTTTCCCACAATGGGTTGTTACGTTGTCAATTTTTGGCATCAACAATTTTCTTTTTCATGGCATGCCCAGTGGGACCTTTTAAAAATATACCAAAAACCTTGAGCAAGTATATGAGCCATCACCCCCTCACAAGATCACAACAAACATATAACCTTGGTTTGTTGGTACTATTTCTAAGAGCAATACCAACTAGAACCCATCACGTGAATTCTTTGACTCCTCCACCAGCCATGTTACCTAACTTAAACTATGTGGCATGGGATGCCAGAAGTCCTCTTAGAACACCAGTAGCACCTACCATTTGGGCTCCTATCCTGGTCTCTACTCTCAAAGCTATTTTGAAGTTCATCAAGGATGGCTCAAGAACACCATCCAAACATTTGTAAGATGTGGCAGACGTACATTTGGCGCACAAGGTAACGGATCAAAACATAGTGTTGAGGTTACTCGCAACTTCTTTTAGAGGTAAAACTTTAGACTGGTATCACACTCTGTCGACTAACTCTATTGACACTTGGGATCAACTAGGAGATCCTTTTTATGAAATATTCTTGAACGACGAAGATAGGTCTTCCTAGTATCACCAACTAGAGATCATCAAGCGGGCTCCATATGAGGCTCTGAATAACTTCAATGCCCGGTTCCAAATAACTTTGCAAAGAATTCAGGCTACAATTTTCCCACCGCCCAACTTGGAATTCATGTTCTACATGAAGTCCATCAATGCTGATATATCAATGATGATCCAGTCACTTAGAGGAACTACTCTACTAGATGTATAAAACATCACAATTAAAGCAGAGAATAATCTAATTGATGCTAGAAAGTTGTCACCTTGGCCCGTCATGCCTATATTCCTTAAGCTATCACTTCCTACCTAGGTGACTCTGCCGACTACTTCAACTCCTCCTCAACCCATGTACACATATGCAAGCGTGCCACATAGCACTACTCTGAAGGATGAGATGACCAACATAAAGGAGATGTTGTGAGCTATGGCCAATGAGATAATTGTCATCAAGTGCAACCAGGCCACTCCTCCAAAGCCGACCTATCAGAAATATCGAGGCAGAAGACCCTATTACCAATAGAACTAGTTCCAAGGACATGCTTGCAAAAATCCTTAGGTGCAAACAACAAATCAAATAGTACCGGTACCCACTCCATTACAAAATGACAACCTAAGCTCAAGCAGAGAGCTAACTATGGGGAAAAAGTATTTGGTCGAAAACAACAACCCTCAGTGTTTCCCTTGCAGCAATTCACATATGCCTTGAAATTGCCTATGTGGAAATCTACAATAGAAAGTGGTGGAGCAATGCAGCCAAGGCACAACTTCAAACAATGGGGGTTATGTATATGCCTCTCTGAAAATGGAAAATGTGGTACTCACCACTCAAATGCAAGGGATGTCTCTAGAATAATAAAATGACATAGCTCCTGGCCATGCCCTCTTCTTATGGACGGAAGGAGATGAAGTGGTGTTCACAATCAAGACACCCACTTTAGAAACCCTACAAGTACAATTTTATTACAACACTCACTCGAAGAGGAGATTCACAGGCGAATCAGTCATTTCACAATCAGTCAGCCTGAAATCTAAAGGTGTTTCCAACCAAAACCCCAGTACCTCTACCGCAGTGTCGCCATATCCACCACAAAGACAAATCATAATAAAAAGAGGTAAAGAGCAAAAGCCTCCAAACCTGTCACCATTCAATGTGGTGGAACAATTGAAAAAAACATCTACTCATGTGTCCCTATGGGATATCTTAGTTATTTCTGAGCATAAGATATTACTCCAGAGGGCTCTCCAAGAAGATCAGATCATAAAACCAAAGGAGAAATCACTTCAAGGGGAGGCTATTAGTCAAACACCTCCAGAAAAATTTCTCACAAACACTATAGAAGAGGGCTTTATTAAGAACAAAGAGGAATAATCCATAGTCAAAATCGATGAAGGAAAGAAAAAACCGAAGCCATTTTTCCTAACCCTTATTGTGGGTAAGAAATTACTACATAACTTCATGATTGACTCTAGTACCAGCACCACAATCATGCCCAAGAAAATAGTTGAAGCCTTAAGACTAAGCTATGAACCTTTAAATAAAGGGGTTATGCAATTGGATGGAAATATGGTTAGTACTGTGGGAGTAATTAAAGATCTTGCATTGATTTTTTTTGCCTATCCCAATATCATGGTCAAGTAGGATACTGTGATCATTGATATTCCTCTAATATTTGGTATATGCTTGTCTAGGGAGTTCACTTCTAAATTGGGTGGATACCTTTCCTTAGATTGGTCGCATATGATTATAAGGATGAAACGTGGATCCAAAATGAAGCTGGTGTTCGAACCTTTGTATTCGAAACATGTTGAGGACAAAAATAAAATTGTCTTTAAGCCTGCTCACACCTCCATCACAAAGGAGGAGACGTATTGCACAAAGCTTCTAGAAGATGAGGAAATTACTGGAGATCAGACTGATCAAGAGGAGGTTCTCCTAAGAAAGTTCATTGATAAAGACCCCTTTGGAAATTATCATGCCACTGGACTAGGAATTTATGTCATTTATGATGAAGATGAAGCCATACCAAAGGTGACACAAGAGCCCAAAGGAATTCCAACCATAGAACTGTGGTCACTGCACTTCGATGGTGCCAAATGCAAGGTCTGCATAGGGGAGGGATATGCCCAACTTCCCCAATCAATGAAAAGGCAAGCAAATCCTTATGATTCTAGTTTTTCTACTCCAACGATGAAGTTGAATACGAATGCCTTGTGCTAGGTCTAAACCTAGTGGAATGAAAGGGCATCAAGCAAATAATGTTGTTTAGAGAGTTCAAGCTAATCATCGAAAAAATTTAGGGCATCGATACAACAAAAAATGTTTGTATGAGATCCTATAGAGACAAAGGTTGGGACCTAGTCGAGAGCTTTGAAGCTTTCAATATTCAAATTATTTCCTGAAAATAGAATGTTGATGTGAATCACATGGCCGAAATCAAATCCCAATTCAAACCAGTCTCTGACCTACTGCATAACAGACTCTCTGTATAAATGGTATACCAATCAGTGATTCTAGATAACGGTCAGAGTTGGCAAGCATTTGATAGAAATCATCACACCGTTGCATTCAACTCATAGTTGAGAGAATTTTCCAACCAACTCCAATCAAGGGTCACCAAAGCCAACGATGGACAAGATGTTCAACTAAGGTTCCATAAGCTTCTGAAAGGTTTGGTCACTCCTGAAAGCCCTTTTCTTGGCAATGCAAGAAATAATAAGAGGAAATTTGTAGCAAGTGAAGGCAATTATATGGATTTTTTAGATCAGAGATGTAAGCAAGCTTAAACTCAGAAAAAATATCTTGCATCAGGGTAAAGAAAGGATTGTCCACTTTTTAAAAGAAAGTGATGAAGGGACGGTTGCTTGGTCATATGATAACCTTAAAGGATATGATCCTGGCATCCTCTAGCCTATAATAAAGCCTAAAGGAGAGGCCCCAACTTGCCAAAAATAGAGGCCAATGTGTCCCAAGATTGAAGCACGGATGGCACAAAGGTTAACAAAGCTAGTTCAGTTGTGGATTGTCTTCTCAGTCGATCCTAACACGTGGGTATTTATCCTAAACCCGGTCTGAAAGAAGAATGGAGGTATTTGCCTATGTATCAATTTCTACAACCTAAACCAAGCATCACTAAAAAATCATTACCCACTAGCCTCCGTAGGGTCAATCGTGCAAAATGTAACATGTTCGGGCATGTTTTCTCTATTGGATGAATTTATAGAGCAAGGTTTGTATAGTAAAGATCTAATAGTGGAATTCAATGACTAGACAACAAGACCTGGTCAAGATGATAAATCTGATGGCTTGAGGGAAGGTTCATTCATGATAATTCAATACAAACGATATGAATCATTTGAATCAGAAAGAAGCGAAAGAATAGCGATAAGGGTTCCTGTTAGGGGAATTCACCTTAAAATTTCCATGGAGCTCAATTGAAAAAATATACCATGTAAATATGTAATTATTGTGGTTATTTTCCTTTTTGTTCCTTTGTTTGTTCGGTCGGTCTTTCTAATCCAAATTGTAGAAATTTTTCATATTATGACGTAGAGAATAACACATATGCTAGAAAGGACAAGAAATATGAAACAAAGCAAAAAAATTTAAAACCATATCTTCATTATATTTATATACTTCGATAAGTATAGTATCAAAATGGATCAAAGGCCACACTTTGAAAATTATATGCTTATATATATGTATTATGAGACATTTTAGGCTATATAAAAAAATGGGGCTAACAAGTTTTAGTATTAAAAGCATTCAGAGGGGAATATTTAACCATGGGAGAAAGCAGTAGTAGCAATAGCATTAGAAACCATATCATCCTTAGTAGTAGCAACTGGGTCAATGATACCATCCAGGGAAGCAATGACAGGTGGTGGAGGGAACACCAGGCTCCCAAAATCAGTGTACTAGTCAATGTCATAGAATGGCACCATGTTGTATATTCAAAAGAGGAAGTGATAGGAATGGGTGGCCCTTTGTAAATGAAGTTCCTATGACTAGATGTGGAAATTGCTCAGGAATGACAACCACAACAATAAATTTTTGAAGGTTGTTCACAGTCCAGAGTCATCCGCCAAATGCAGCATTCGCCACCACCTCCCCAAAGTTGTTCAAATACATTTGTCAAAAAATTTCCTTTACTAGATGGATGACAAGTGGCTTGGGAATTTAGAAGTCAAGCATTGAAGCCACAAAATGAGAGCACGCATTAGTGTTAACTCTATACTTGTCCTCATATTCAAAGCAGTCACATTCCAAAACCCATTTCATGGCTATGATGGCCAAAGAATGCTTGTTTTTGGTCATCCTTTTTAGACTCCTAATCAAAAAAATTCCTAGAAAGGCCATTTGAGGTCTATGGGAGGTCAGCCTAATTGGGGTGTCCATGGTGTTAGAATCTATGTGATTTTCAAGCAACAGCCCTATGTAAGACATCTAAATTTGAACTCTATGCAAATACTATGTGGACTACAATTACCAAAGGCTAAACCAATCACCTAATGCTAATTTTGCTAAAAATTGCTAAGTGTGATTCCACTACTGACTAGTCACCTATTTATAGAAGCAACAAGGATAAGTGTGGTAATTCGCATATCATAAGCATGAGGTTAACTAGGTACCACCTTGAACCCTACACCAAGGTTCACTCGAGACTCTCACCTAGTTACGTCTGTAGGTATGAGTTGCTGCGTACAAAATTAAGGCAAGCTAGTTAATTAACACAAGCTAGTGGCAGTATTCGGTGGTAGTCTATTCGGCCAGATGATGAGGTGTCATCCTGCTAGTGTTCCTCAAACTCCAAAAAAGGATGCAAATCTACTTGATTCTTATCACATACTTTGGTGTAATCATTTTGTTTGGGATATTAATTGCCATGGATTATGATGCCTAATTTGCCTTCAAATCACAAGATCAATTTCCAAGGAAAATTGTGCCATGGGTTGTTAGTACCTAGGGTCATTATGGATTCTTGTCATTCAAAAATGACAAGGAATTCACTTCGCACAAGCAAAAATTTGGCAGTACATGCTGAATTTAATGCAAAAAAGAAACTTCCATCTACCACTCGAAGGAGGATAGAAAAGGATAAGTATTGCCTGTGGTTGTGTAAACCAAAGAAAAGAAATATTTTTGAATACATAGTAAGTGCAAAGAGTTTTCAAAGTGAAGAATTAATGAGGAATGCGTAGAAAGCATAAAAAGAGAGGAAAAAATGGAATCCACCACCATTGAGGTAGCTCAAAATCCACAAATGAATGAATCGAGCAAAGCATCCCAAAGATTGGTTGATGCAATGCTCACAATACCCATGGTCAATATTTTTTAGGATGATTCAAACGCTATGCCTAGAATCCCAAAAAAGCCAGACTGGTTTCACACATGATTAGCTAAGAAAGGAACCCTCAGAGACACAAGTTTGGTAAAGGAGGAGTGGGATAAATTTATGACCCCATCCTCAAGACCAACCCTAAGGGCCTAAGGGAAGATGCTTTTGCTAGGATGAGAAAATCCTTCAACAATCAACTATCATACAAACAATGGCTTTGTGGGCTTCCACAATATATGGTCCCTTATGTAATTCATGAAATCATTTAGTGTTTCAATCTGACAATTGGTGCCATTGAGGGAAGAATTTTGAGGGTTGTGATATCTATGGAAGCTCTTAGGAACATGTTGTGCATTCCTGAAAATAGCACTAGAACATTGTCGATGGAGCCATTCAATCAGAGAAAGGGTTCAAAATTCTAGAGAAGGAGAAGGAATGCCCTTGAATTTTATAATGCAGACATCGAAAGGCCCTAGGATTTCTAGCAACCATTGAAAAATATGAATCATCATGTTGACTTCACACATGCGGACTTGCAAGATGCCTTCTCCATGATGGCTTTTGTGTTTGAATAGGATGATGACACGATCGTGTATGAATCTTAGTTGGGCCTGGGTTTTCAACTAAGGAGGCAGCATGAATGTTTCTGGTATGATTTTAGAAACATGATTTTCAAAGATATTTAGAAGCAGATTGATGAATTTCAAACTATTGGTAAGTTCAGATATCCTTGTCTTCTTGCATATATGTTTCTACATCAGAACCCCAATTTCTTCAAAGAAAAAGTGGAGTTATCAATATTTGATGAGAAGAAGCATTAGAGGCCAGTTTCAATATGTAATCACATCCTCTCTTCCACCTATGAGGACTATGCATTTTTGAAGAAATTCTTGATTTTGATTTTTCGTGATCTAAGCGAGGATGATGACTACTATCGCTTGTCAACTGACCAAACCGGCTAGATGCGATCCTTGTTCCCCAAGTGTGACTAGTTCCTTAGGGAGGAATTCACATGCATCTGCATGCGTGGCTTTTGTGAAGAGCTAATCTGACTCCCTGCATCCCCCACTAATCGGGTACTGGCCCTTGAAGTGTTTCGACAACTGGCTATTATGGACTTGACCTTTTTCTCTAACCCAAAGAAGAAGAAGAGGGGATTTTTCAAATGCTTGTTGAGCTATAAAACAGTGGTCATGGTGAAGAAGAGATCAACAAAGCTACTAGAGGTGAAGTTAGAACACCTCAGACTAGTTTTCATTTAAAATAGGTGAGATTATAACCTTGAGGCTGATTTGGGTGATACATTTATTAAGGTAAAACATAGCCCTGGACCTTACTAGGAAGCATGGTGGAATCCTCTAGAGGATATTAGCAGATTCTAGGTGGACTTGGCATGCATGCCAATGGATAATCGGAGGTCATCATGGCTTGGGTTTTATCTCCCAAAAGGGAAGGCTGATGAAAATTTCCACATAAGTGCTCCACTCTGCAATAGTTTGATAAGGGAATGTGGTTGGAAGGAAAAAAATATTAATTCTTTCTCGATCTATCCCTAGGAGATCAAGTGAACTCATGCATTGTTCCAAAACCTATCTATCTTCGACTATAATGATCAGTTTGATACTCTCTGGAAAATGGAACATGTTGACTCTGATATGAGTGATGCGGAAGAGGCTAACCCTGATGGAGCCACACCATGCTCAGACAAGGGTAAGTAAAAACAAAGTATAAGAATGCAGCCTAGCATAGCTATTAAGAGTGTGTGGTTGAATATTTCATGATCAAAGTCCTCATAATCTCGAACCTAGTGCTCAAGAAAGCCTAGAGGAACATAACAATCAACAAAATTAGTAGATGTGGAGAACCCTCCACCAAGAAAAAGACAACGCACTAATGCTATTTCGGGAGATGGTTCGTAAGAGGTTGCAGTTGGTCAAGGGTCAAAGATGGAATCTACCACTTAGGTATCTTTCTCTCCCTCTCTTCTTAGCTCCCAGTCTCCTATTTCTTCCATGATCTTTATGGGACCGATCAATCCAAGTGCAAGCATATCTTTCTCTATCCATGCTACAATGGTCATGGGAGATTTCTCCTAGTTTTCTCATATCAAATAGATGGCTTTCGCTTCCCCAAGAGCTACTCCATCTTTTGTTAGAACCCTGTAGGCCTCCTTCATTGAATCCCTATCTTCATCCGTGGTATTCGAAGCTATTGACCCTTTTGCCTCCTCTGAGTCACCCCAAACCAAACCTTTCCAATGGATAGAGCCCGTTGTGTCTCCATTTCCACCATCATTCCCCATGTGTCCATCCACGCCTTCATCACCTGGGATTTAGAATATTCCTCCCTTCTCTCTACTCATAGTTTCCCTTCCAAAGAAAAAATCATTTGATGTCACTCGCTTCTCATTTCCTTTCGTTGTCCCTCCCAACGTACCCTTTGTAGATGAACACATCATATCGTTGGCTCAATTCTTGTCACAAAGTGATACAACAAAGAAAGCTCAAGCTCTCTGACTCTAGAACTAAAAAGAAAAAGATGTCAGGAAACCAATGGAGCCCAGAGTCTAGAAAATGTATAATGAGGCTCAATAGTTATTGCATTTCATAACTATGCATCCCAATGTTACCAAATTGTAGGTAGAAATGCAAGCTAATGATTATGATGTCCATGTCATCAGACTAGACTTGTGTTTTGCCTGACCATAGGATAAAGTTGACCTAATGGAGGAGACATAATGGGTGGTGACCACTAACTTTCTCAAGTTTGGTCTCATGCTGAAAAAGGTAGAGGATGAGCTCAAGGCCGTTAAAGAAAGGATAGAAGTCTTGTTGGCCAAGGAAAAAAAATGTGAAGTAGAAAGGGTGATCTTCACATAGAATGTGTAGGTAGAGCAGGCTAGCCTACAAAGAGAGATTGAGAGGTTTCAATCCCAGGAATCAGACCAAATGGTTGAGTTGTGGTGAAGGAATCAAGAATTATAAGACTAGATGGCCCAAATGATAGGGGAAATTTAACAAAAGAACAAAGAGTTGCAGCAACTGTGCACTCAATTGGAGCAAGCAGTACAAAAAAAAGATAATCAAGCAAGTGTGCAAGCTCAATTACAAGAAGAAGTCCAAAGGATCAAGCTTTCCCTAGAGGAAGATTCTATGACCTAAAGCTAGGCTAAGGAAAGGTGGCTAGCTGACTAGAGAGCCCTATAGGAGAAAATCTCCTCTACCATGGATCAAATTGTAGGGCAAACGCAAGAAATTTGGATGAAGGATGTGAAGATTAATCTCTTGAAGAAAATAATTCAAACTCATACTCCAAAGTTGGACCTCTGCTTAATAGCCCAACAACTATATGCTTCCTACAGGGAGAGAGTCAAGGCTTTATGTCCGACTCTCCAACCCACACTTCAGTTTATGGTGGAGGTGATAGATTTATTTAGGGAGGTTTGCAAAAAAATGGAATAATCCCCACAATTCATAAGGGAAAAGCTTCTCGAAGCAGAAAGGCTGCTAGATAGGCTACACACCGTGCCAAGTGAGGATCTAGTATGAGCAGGGGTTGAAAATTGGAGGTCAGCTGCTAGGATTGCGAAAGAGTTTATTCGTTGCCATGAAGCTACCCTTCATGCTCAGCATTGCTCAATCACATTGGGGCAAACTATAGATAACGTATAGGCAAGGTTTTCTTAATTGACCCAGATGGGCTTGCCCTCTCCTTTTCTTTCTAATGAATCGGTCGCCACTGCAAAGCAAATTTCAAAAAAAATTGAGGAGAGGTAAATTTTTTCCATTTTCTAAAGTTTCAACCAGCCTCCTACACCTGAGGACATCAAAGGTATGACTCATCAAATCGCACGACTATTTTTTCATCTCTAGGTTGGGTTCAAAATATATGTGATGCTGCCTTTTAAGGAAGTGATCAATTTGCATGAGGTGCATGAGAATATGCATGCCATATCAACGCCTTCTAAGGCTGATGGACTGCCCTTGCAAATCACCCTTTCTAAGCTCTAACTCCAATGCTCAATGAATAAGGCCATGGTCATGAAACTAAATATTTTTGGGTTCATTGTTATGTAGATGAAACACCCCTGATAGTCACCAAAAGGTGTGGATATTAAATATATCACATGATCTCTTCAGGTTGTTTTGATGTTTTGCTCAGCTTCTGACTACTCCCGATGATTTTAAAATTCTACATGCCAGCTTTTTGACGGTATCGACTCATTCTCACCACATGCCATCCAATCGCTCATCAAAGGGGAGCTTCCCTTCCCTTCTCCTCTGAGAAAAATTCTACCCCCATGTGTCAATTGATCGAGCTTGATGAACCTTTGTTCCTACACGGTCCTCGACCGCATGCCACATTGCCCCGTTCACATAAACTTTCAGTGAACCCCACAAGTAGTGTCGATAGTAGGGATGTTGTCACATGTCTTCCCGTTGCAAGATTTTATCAAAGGATGGGGAGGATGAACCATGGGTTGTGAAATACTACCATGTGTCCCTTCAATAGATCTTCATGGAAGGAAGGAGTAGCACGAACACTAAGCTTCCATAAACTACCGCATTCTCTAACTGCCTTTGTTGGAAGATGATGCTATGGGGTAAGCTAGGACCATCACCATCATTTTAAGAGAATGCATCTGGCTCATGAGTGAATAGGTTCATGCATGAGAATATTTTTGTTACAACATTCATGATGAGTCATTTTTGTTTTCATCACTGCTCATCATCTGGGAATCTTTTCTGTTACAGGCTTTTGAGCAATGGAACCCTCTGGCTATATATGCTACTTATTTCATTCATAAAAAAAGTTCAAAATATCGACAAAAGAATTAGGAAGATACCAGGCCTTTTTTTGTTGTTAGATAATTGTAAAATACTCACAAATTATGCCCTTGTAATTTGGCCTCTATGTTTCTTAGCTATTTGAAAACATTATACTATGTTGTTACTAAATTGTTTGTTTGCCACTTCAATGATTTCAATAGAATTCTTATTTTGAACCATGTCTCTAACTCTTTCTTTTTAGTAAATCTCTATTGAAATTGTTTTATGTTATTAAATGAATTATTCAGGTCTTTCCATTTGATGTTCATTATTTTGGGACACAACAAACTACTGAATGGGCCCGTAAATCGCATCCAAAAGATAGATTTATCATGTCTTAAATCTAAATCTTGTTGTATCACCCTAGTTAGATCTTTTATTTTATATTTTCTTTCTTTTCCCATTCAAAATCCCAATTACAGAAGAAGTCAACTTCTTTAAAATCTAGAGGTTACTCAGTTTAGCGCAATAGGTCCCCCCTTTAATTGAGTTTCCCACAAATGACTATTACCTTGTCAATTTTTGGAATCAACACATAGCATAGGTGCATACCTTCCATTGCATTAACATCTCTTATAGGCTTGATACCATCCACCACCATGTCTTCCATTCACCTTGATATGGTTGCTAGTCAGTTTGAATACCAATCACTCCACATTGGTCAAGCCCAACAAGCCATAGATTTGAAAAGAAAATACTTTGAATCTAAATACCAAGTACTCACAACCCATAGTCAGCCATCCATCTATCCCCCTTACAAAAAAACCCATAAACTCTAGTCCTCCATCCATCTACCCTCACCATCAAGATTCCCTTAGCACAACCCACATCATTAATCCACAACAAATGTCCATTAATCATCCTTATCCTAAACTTGACAAGGGAAACCAACCTTCCACTAGTCCATTCCAAGCCTCTATATACTATCCTAGTCCATCATCCCTCAACCCTTTCCAAGTCTCCACTTCCTATTCTAGTCCACCATCCACTAATCCATTCCTATTTACTCCATCCCAAGCTACATTTAGTCATGAAAATACATTTGATCATGGTCTCCAAAACCACATCACATTGCCTACACCTTGGGATACATGTCTAAGAAAAAGTCCAAAGCATGACATAATTTCTTCACCTTCGTGTCAAAATCAAAGTAGTCCATCCCATGACCCCATCCTTAAGTCCATACAAGAAGTCCTTCTAGATAGTCATGGAATCCAAAATACACCTATCCTTGCTCAAGAGTCTACTCACAACCAT
Organism: Sequoiadendron giganteum; assembly: GCA_007115665.2. Lineage (NCBI taxonomy): Eukaryota > Viridiplantae > Streptophyta > Pinopsida > Cupressales > Cupressaceae > Sequoiadendron > Sequoiadendron giganteum. The sequence goes on along the minus strand of CM021101.1, from coordinate 124,980,431 downwards.
GTTGTCCAAGATACACCTATTTTTGACCAAGATCCTACCATGGAACAATAAATCCAAAATATCCTCTCATCGACCTTTATACCATCCATGATCAAACATTTGAAGTTGGTCCTATCCAAACTCAAAAAACCTCCATTTCCCAGGATAAGATACTTGCCTCCTTTGGAAATATAGATATTCAAATGAATGATATGGATAAAATCAAAGAGGAGCATAAATAAACTACTATTGATCAAGTCAAATAAGAACAGATAAAAGTTACTATGGATCAAAGAAAACATAAGGAAGCTACCATTGATCATGTCAAAGAAGGAGACACAAAAGCCACCATGGACATTCCAAATGATCAAGAAGAAACAAGCATGACGAATGATAAATTTCCAAAATATCCTATCAAATAAGATCATCCACCTTTGTCAAAGCGGGCTTTCTTACAAATGAGAAAATTCTAGGTAATGGTTTCCAACTAAATAATGATGGGTTTGCATCTTGCTTTCAAAGTAAGAAATAACCCATAGCGAATAGAATATATTAGAGCATGCAGTATCAAGGAAGATGACTAGGCCTACATGAGCAAGCCATTCGAGAACCAATACAGTTTTGTGAAAATCCTAGACATCAAGGTCTTGGTTATTCTTCAATCGAAGAATCAAATGATGTTAATGGTACCTCCTTGATATTGGGGGCAATTTTATCTGATACAAACATCAAAATGGGGGTGCTGAGTAGTCCTTGTCATAACTTTGTTGCCAACACTCCTTCCATCCATACCATAAACCATCATTCCAACATGAATAAATCTTCCACTTGGAACCAACAAAAATAAAATTATTACACATCCAAAGTTCAAAATCAAATGTCAAAGACCATTGAATCAAAATAAAATACAATTGGAAAAATGAAGTTAAAATGGATCCCAAAGAAAAATGGATCAAGTACACAAAATATTTTAGTTCCAATATCCAATAAAAATGTAGATCCATAAGAAAAGAGGTTTCCCTTATGTAACAAATATCCATCTCCTTCAAAATGGTCATCATGCAAGGCATATTAAACTGTTGGTTCCAAACGCTATCCCAATCAAAATTCCAAACTCCTCCATCCAACATCCCAAGTTTGGAAAATAAAAAGTGATTCATCCAAGCATCCAAATAATCCTTTCACATCTACCATCATCCATCATAATCCTACATCATGCCTAAAGTCTAAAAGACATACCTCACGAATCCATCACATCGTGACAACAACTCTTTATCATAAGGACTCCCATGGTACTCTATCACTCTGTGTGTATTTTGATAAGGCCAACACTAGTATTAGAGAGGGTCACAATGACATTGATCAAGTGTATGCAAGTGCAATGATCCTGACAAGACAATTACTCCATAAAGGTCACTATTGGCATATCATGACACCAGTATCTACATCAACACCATCAAAAGATTTAGAAAAATTAGCAGTCATCCAAAAGATCAAGTTGATATAAAAAATAAAACAAATTGTCACCTTGATGAAAACCTCGCAAATAGGTGTCTTGTGTGACATCATCAAAAAAGAAAAAATGTTTAAGAGAAAATTTTCATGCAATTGTGAAAACCATCTTTATGGCACTTTGGATAAGTACCATGATGAAAACCTAGAAAACAAGCATCATCTATAAGATAAATTATCTATGTGGACCATTACACTTGGGGGAAAGTTGTCTCATCTTCCATGCCCTTCTCATAAAATTTCCCTCTATCTATCCAATCCATATCGTTTCCATCCATTCTCCCACCTACCTTGATCTTCATAAGAAATGGGGTACATTCATAAATCATGCTTTGGGAAATTTTGACATGTCTATGTTGCAAGGTGTGACCCTTGGTCTCCTGTTATTGTGGTAGGCATAGTCTAGCATAGCGCTTGGGCTTCGTGACATGGTTTAACCACCTCCTATGGATCTTGATCTTGCATAAATCCAACGGCTATATCGGGCATTAACAGGTCAATCTTTGAAGTACACACATCTCCAGCAAGATGATCACATGTGGATAACTCAACACGCTTCACTAGAAATATTACCATCTTTGAGAATGCCTTCATTATTTCTCAAAATTTCTCAAAAGAAATTGGAAGAAGCACAACTACAACTTCATAAATATAGCTCCATGTACTATAAGCACTTCTACAAGTCTATCCTTTGGTCACACACTACCCATGAAATATTTTGGGGATACGAGGGTCTGTAATCATAGAATGAACATCTAAAACATCAGTACCTTAGTGATTTTCATTTCTTCAAATCACAACAAGGACACAAAGTATGTCATAAAGTGGAAGTAGGAAAAGTAGATCCCCCATTTAACTTTCTGAGAAAAGTAAATGATTAACAAAATAGTAGATTTAACACAAGCATAGATTCAAGAAACACAATCAGACAACCATGAAAGACAAACATGTGGACACACAAATTTACATGCAGAAAACCCTTTCGGGTAAATAACCCCACCCTCCAAAAAACTCATCTCAAATTGTATTATTTAGCAACAACAATTACAATATAATATCAGAGCTATGCTCTTTAGAAGATTACATCTTGTCCATTTTGAGAAAGTAGGAAACACAATATACAAATTTTTCACACAGTTACAATGTCTTCAAATGACATACTATGTAGATTACCTTTAGCTCCTCAGTTGACTATCTTAGCCAACCTCACAGCTAGCCCAACCTCTTGGCCTCCATAGGTTCATATCTTTGCAGATCTGAGAGTCTAAGTGTTCACGGTTACAACAATATGAAAAACCACTCAAACACTATCAACCTCTCTCTCTTTCGTTCATCATCGATCTTGCACATGAGATTACTATATAATCTCTTACTATGCACCTAATTGTTATGTTGGTTTAAGCAATCAACAATCATCTGGATAATTAATTATCCTACCTGCAAGCAACCATCATTCTCTGATAATGTACATAGCTAATTCAGTTGGATGTATCGAGCCATGCAACATTAAATTGGTTGTAGATACATATCCATCAAGCTCAATTCAAATAATGCAACCAATCCCAATCAGAAAATAATCTTTTGGCCAACCAGATCTTAAAGATCTTGCCACGTGTCACTTTCGCATTCATTCACTGCTTTCACTTCTGGTCAAGCTCGGTCAAGCTCAGCCAACCGAACTCCGATCTCATTTTGGCTTCCCTTGTTCTACCGCTTTGAGTCCAAACATACACCACGATAAGGCGGTGAACCCATGTTGACCCGATCTCGGTCTTTCTGCACTATCACCTAGCTCAATGAGCCACCCTGTGGTGTGGTGGTGAGCTCATCTAAGCTTAGTCTCAAGCCTCCCCATGCTACCAAGCCCTGACTACTAGACACCCGCAACAAGGTGGTGACCGCCAGTCTAGACCGCTAACGGTCAACCGTGCTACCAGGGGGCCACCAGACCACCCTGCAGCAAGGTGGTGACCAATAGGCAGAATTCTACGGTCACACCCGCACTACCATGGAGGCCACTAGGCCAACCCACGGTAAGGTGGTGACCACCCTGCTAGACCGTTAATGGTCTTACCGTGGCTACCACGGTGAGACTTCTCACCGCCCACAGTAAGGTGGTAACTGCCAAACACTGCCCTTCAACTGTGAGCAACCACTCCTGTGCCACTCACCGCACTACCTCCACCACGAGACAAAGACCCCATGGTAAGGAGGTAAGGCATAAATTTTCTAGTGCACTACCAACCATGTTACCACATCACCTCCTAGTGACCCCTACGGTAAGGAGGTAACCATCGCGCCACCGCCAGATCCAAAGAAGACCGCCACCGCGGTAGGGCGATGACACCGCCCAACTGCTAGACCAAGCAAGGTGGCCTATAGTAAAGTGGTAAACTACTCAATGGTGCCACCAAGGAAAGCTTGCAGCAGTACAATGGTGAAGATCAAAAACATGAAGAAATCGCCCATGTCCGAAAGGGATCCAAAAATTTGAGGCATAAATTCCCAACAATCTCCCACTTGATGAATACTTACTGGCTTCCTCCAAAAAAAGTGAATAAGGACCAGCACCATGATTTCATGCTCCAACCAAGACAACTGCAACAACATCCAAAAAATGTCCACCATCTCAAGCTACAGCTCCAAACATCCAACACAAGAAAAAGGAACAAGCCAAGGCATATATGCAGTAGTCTTCAGAACACAAGCATCAAATCCTTCAAGCGAAAAAGGCACCACAACAACAACAACAACAACAAAGCACTCAAAACACAAATACAGAACGAGAAACCATTCTCTAGAATAGGATAAACCATAAGCTAAAAAGAAACCATAGGATTGACTGCCCTCATCCAACTTATCAAACCCACAACTCGTGCTATATCATTCAATCACCCATACCTTGGAGGTATGACCATCAACAAAATCATTCCATCACACAACCAACCCATCAATAGTAGAATACAAGCACCATGTGTCAACCAATACAAAGACCAAAGCACGCCCAGGTACTCCCATTGCAAGGGTACTGTCCAAATTAATGCAAACAAAGAACCATCACTCATGATCCAGGCACACCAAGTCCACCAAACATTGCACATAAAAGGAGTAACCATGTAGTTATGAGGAAAACCCACACTGATATGCACAACCTGCAACCATCTACTAGAAGAAAAATTTATCTCAAAAATCTTCCACCATTCTTCCAAGGTTCTCCATATCTGACATAAATTCATAGGAACCTTCGTGTCATCACCCAAGTGAAAACACATGACCATAGAAAACAGTGACCAAAAATGGCTCCACATACATCTAAAGTCAAATGAACATTCCGGAAGAAAATACCAAATTAGAGAAAAACAAAAAATCATAACATGTAGCATCCTCCTACATACACTTCTAAATGCCAGTTGTGCCAAGAATGATCTTCTTCACATCCCAAAGGAAATTCGATAGCAACACCCAAGTGGTTCCATGAATATATGCATCTCAAAGAAGATCAGACTAACCCATATAAACATCTCCTACCAGTCCTCAAAAGTACAAGGAGATAAACTATGTTGTCCACCTTTCACAATGAATCCTCTAGAATCACAAAACAACAACTCAAGATTCATATCTATGAAAGATAAAGCATATAAAATACATTTGAAAGATATAATGGGAAAATACCTCTCAAATAAACTTCACTTCCGAGTAGACCAAGAGAGAAAACAAAAAAATGCTCCTCCAAGATATACAAGTCATCATGACTTACCCAAGAGCATTCTCCTTCATGGTCTCTATTGAACTCACGTTCAACCAAGGTGTAGGCTACTCAGACTTTCAATTGTAAACAACAACATTCTCAAAAGAATTCTAGCCTCACCTTAATCTCCATGCATCCATGAGCACCATCAACCTATCATCTCATGCTAACTCCAATCTGCATTATTGCACTTAACATGAAGTCCTCAAGCATATGACCAGAGTACTCAAAACATAAAGAAACCCCAAACTACTATCAAAGCTCCAAACCAGCTGAACAAGGAGCTTATCATGACACCATGATCTTACACATCCCCCTTAGGAGATACCATGCTTCAAGTGAACAAGCTATGGTCTCAAGAGCAAAGTAGCATCTCAAAACTCTAAACCAACATCACCTGTCAAGAACGACCAACATCTGAGCCAAGGACTACCAAGGTCCTTCATGGTCCAAGATGTTGCACATCTTCAAATAGTGACCATGTAGATGTGAAAGAACTCTTCTGCAACACCAAAGAAGATCATTCACCATCAAGTGATGAATCCACATTCACTGCTAAAGCTCCCACTTCACCATGACACCAAAATTTCCGAGCATCATGATTGAACATTTGTTGATCCAAAAAACCTCTAGGTACAATCGACAACATGTCCATTGGACATCAACACCAACCAACACTGAGATTACCAGATCATGTAGACCACACCATCACTGTCAAAAGCATACACAAGATAATGTACCAAGCTCTCAATGGCATCATGATTCACATGCTACAAGTCCCCATAACTGACTATTCAGGTGCTCAAATTCCATTCCTCCTCTCATCTCAAAACAGCCATGGCAATCCACAAGTGACCACAAATAAGGCCAACTAATAGATTTGCACCACACTGTTACAACCTTGTGGATATTGACAGTCCACTTCTGAGCTGCCTCATAGAAAACATGTAGGTAAGGACAACCCACAACATTGCACAACTCGTGGATGCAACCAATGAAAAAAAATGCAAATCTATCATCGCACTGGAAACTACAAAACTGAGATCATCAATGAGAATAGCCAAAGCAGAAAAGCATGACTCAAACACTAGATCAACAACAAATCCAATTTTCCAATCATGTCCACAACCCAAGCACCATAGTCTAGGAAACCAACAACACAAACACCACAAGAATGCTGAATGAAAAACACATACCAACCTTCCTATGCAGAGAAGACATCAAACTTTCTCAAAACATATCGAACTGCAACTATCTCATCTAGTCACAGCCCAAAAGCTAGGGTCTAGAAAATAGCTGAACAATAGCTCCACAAACCACAAGTTTTCCTTGACCATGTAAAACTTGCAAAATCACAATGTTTATAAAATACCCACGCACCTTCATATTCACTGCTCATCTGGACAACTTAGGAGTTTTCACACAACCATCACGGTTAACCAGAACAATGAAAAAACATGAATATGCATCATAGAATTTTTAGGAAAATCTACAAAAAACCTTCAGAGCCAAAGAGATGAATTTGAAACATGTGAGTGCAAGATATAGGTAAGAAGGAAACAACAGGTCCATTTCAGACCAGTTCCAAAACCACAACCATGGACCGACATATGAGAGAGACGAGATATATAGAAGTTACAGACCACCTAGATCGACTTCATAGCCTTCATGCAAACAGAGCAATAGAGAAACCACCTTTAGCGCTAAGAAAAAACTCCCAACACAAGCACAATACTCCATGGTTGAACAACAACACAAGCAACTCCATACCGCCAGGGAGCCTCTCACAGACACCCAGTATGAACCACGCTTTGCTTCAACACAACCATAAGCATACCTCATGCCCCTTGCATTAGGATCATTTTCTGCCAAACATGAGCCTCAGACCACATCGCCACAATATGATCAACTCTAGTATCTCCAATGTCTTTCAAGTTGCATGTTGAATGAAAGAAGCAGGAACTTCCAATCATCGAAAGATCAAGCAACAACAGATTCCTCCAGATTTTCTCAAGCTTGCCAGGCTAAGAAATCTTCACATAAGAAATACCCAAAACTTCAGTAACCAAGAGAAGGCTCTGACACCACTTGATGGTATCATGAACAAGCCTTGACCTCCCTTAACTAGCTTTGATACCACTTGTTGGGGATATGAGGGTCTGTAATCATAGAACAAACGTCTAAAACAATAGTGCCTTAGTGATTTTCATTTTTTCAAATCACAACAAGGACACAAACTATACCATAAAGCAGAAGCAGGCACAGTGGATCCCCCATTGATCTTTTTGAGAAAAGTAAATGCTTAACAAAATAGTAGATTCAACACAAGCATAAATTCAAGAAACATAATTAGACAACCATGAAAGACAAACATGTGGACACACAAATTTATGTGGGGAAAACCCTTTCGGGTAAAAAACCCTACCCTCCACAACACTCAGCTCAGATTGTATTATTCAACAACAATAGTTAGAATACAATATTAGAGCTATGCTCTTTAGAAGATTACATCTTGTCCATCTGCAGAAAGCAGGCAACACAATATATAAAATCTTCACACAATTACAATGTCTTGAAATGGCATACTATGTACATTCCCTTCAGCTCCTCTATTGACTGTCTCAGCCAGCCTCATAGCCAGCCCAACCTCTTATCCTCCATAGGTTCACATCTTTGTAGATCTTAGAATCTAAGTGTTCATAGTTACAACAATATGCAAAACCGCTCGAACACTCGCAACCTCTCTCTCTTTCGATCATCATCGATCTTGCACATGAGATTACTATATAATCTCTTACTATGTGCCTACCTATCTTGCCTGTTTAAGCAATCAACCATCATCCAGATAATTAATTATCCTACCTGCAAGCAACCATCATTCTCTAATAACGTGCACCGCTAATTCAGTTGGACGCATCGATCCACACAACATTAAATTGGTTGTAGATACATATCCATCAACCTCAATTCAAATAATGTAGCCAATCACAATCAAAAAATAATCTTTTAGCCAACTAGATCTTAAAGATCTTTCCACGTGTCACTTTCCCATTTGTTCACCACTTTGAATTTTGGTCAAGCTCAGTCAAGCTTGATCGACCAAGCTTTGAGCTCATTCTGGAATCCCCCGTGCTACCGCTCTGAGTCCAAACATATACCATAGTAAGGTGGTGAGCCCATGTCAACTTGATCTCGACCATTCTTCCCTATCGCCGAGCTCAATGAGCCACCTCACGGTGTGGCGGTGAGCTCATTTGAGCTCAGTCTCTAGCCTCCCCATGCTACCAGGCCCTGACTGCTAGATAATTGCGGCAAGGTGGTGACCACCAGTCTAGACCGCTAATGGTCAACCATGCTACTATGGGGGCCACCAGGCCACCCTACAGTAGGGTGGTGACAGATAGGTAGACCACTATGGTCACACCTGCACTACCACGGAGGCCTCCGGGCTAACCCACGGTAAGGCGATGACCACCCTGGCAGACCGCCAACGGTTTTACTATGGCCACCACGGTGAGACTTCTTACCGCCCATAATAAGATGGTAACCACCAAACACTGCCCTTCAACTGCTAGCAACCACTCCTATGTTGCTCACCGCACTACCTCCATTGCCAAACAAAGACCCCACGATAAGGAGGTAAGGAATCACTCTGCCAGCACGCCACCAATCGTGCTACCGCACCACCTCTGAGCGACCCCTATGTTAAGGAGGTAACTGCCACGCCAACAACCACCACTCACCATGCCACAACCATACCCAAAGAAGACCATCATGGTAGGTTGGTGACACAGCCCAACTACTAGATCAAGCAAGGTGGCCTGCGGTAAAGCGGTAAAGTAGTAAAGTGCTCAACCGTTCCACCAAGGAAAGCTTGTAGCGGTACAATGGTAAAGGATAAAAACATGGAGAAATCATCCAAGTCCGAAAGGGATCCAGAAAGTTGAGGCATAAATTCCTAAAAAAATATCATGTCATTTCTTTCATAGAATTTATCCAAACCCATATCTTGGAGAAAATAAATTATTCCTATGATAAATAGTCCTTGGAGATCATATCCTAATTCTTCCATCCAATAATCCTCATATCTCTTATCCTTTGCCAAAATCAATCCATTATCCTTTCATACCTATTGTTGGATTTGGTTTCCCTTATCATTGGTTTACGGATTCTAATCCACTTATCCAAGTTCCCTCCATAATCTCATCTAGTCCTAAAGTTAGTCATTTGAAATGCAACAAGCCTAATCCATACAATCTTACTATGCACTCTAGTGTGTCATCCAAAACATTCATTGGCTTTATTCCTGGCCTTGATGCAAACCATTATCCTTTAGTTACATTATCATCCATGGGATATGTCTTTCCCAATCCTCACGTTGTTTTGGGATGTTTCCTTCCCATATCAAACAACATTTTCATCATTGTCATCATCACCCATCAATTAGTTTTCAGCTTGACTAGGGCCAAGATCATGTTTGTCCTTGGATCCTTGTGCATGCCTACTTGGTTGATTATGGGTATTTTCCACATGCATTTTTCACAATCCTTATAGTTATCATCCATAAAAAAGTCTCATTCATCCATAATAAATCTTCGTCATCCCTTCCATGGCATGAAGACCACCGAAATTTAACATCCTTCACTTTCATATTTACCAGTCCCATTCGTCGCTTGCCTTCATACATAGTAAACTGGTCCTATATCTGATCGGGGGCAATTCCTTCACTTACATCTTCATGGGAAATAATACATGGTATCAACCCTTTAAAACCTTCAAAATCCATAAAAATCATAAAAAATGTCCTAAAAAAATACAAAAAATCACAACATTTCAAAAATCCAAAAAAATCACAACATTTCAAAAATCCAAAAAAATCAAAACATTTCAAAAATAAAAAAAATCAAATTATTTCAAAAATTAAAAAAATTCAAAAACATTTCAAAAATCTAAAAAAAGTCAGAAAACCATCAAAATCCAAACAAATCATTAAATCCTTGAAATCCAAAAACATTAGAAAAACTTCAAAACTTCTAAAAATAGAGTCCAAGTCTAAATTTGAGTATGAGTCATTTTTGATAGAGTGGTCGAAATACGTTGCCTCTGAGCATTTGCTACGTAGGCAAGGCTCATCTTAAATGAGCCCCCGAGGGATTAGGTCAGTCCCTTTAGGTTGTCCAAATAAAATCATGACTCCGTATTTTGTTTTATAAGACAAAGTCAAGTCATGTCGAACTATGAGGTCTCTACGCACTACTATATAGGAAAGGCCATGTGTCAATGAGTCCTCAAGGCCCCCTAGGTCAAGTCCTTTCGGGTTCATCAAGTCAGATCGTGTCCTTGGGTTGGAAGCAATCATCATTCAAACTAAAATCATGAAACAACAAACAAATGAAATCTTCCATCAATCAATTATCTTATCATCCATCAACTTGGTTATTCAGTTGGAAAGGGGAATTATGTCATTTGTCTCATTCGGTCTTATCTTTTGTCTTTTATCAGGATGTGTCCTTCCTGAGATTGGACTTTGTCAATTTGGTCATTCACCTTACTCAAGATATGTCTTTCTTGCTGATAGGTTCCTCATCAACACTTATCATTTGGTCAACTTTATCAGATGTGTCATTTGTCTCGAACAAGATTTGTCCTTCTTGCGGTTATGTACCATCACATCGCTTGGTCATATCAATCAATCTTTTTCAAACAAACAAAGAATCTTGTCAGCTTTTTCAATCAATCTTTCCTTAATCAGGATGTGTCCTTCCTGAAACTGGCCATTATCATTACCAATCAATTTGTCATATTTGTCAATCAACTTTATCACACCAATCAATCTTATCAACTTGATCAATTAATCTTTCCTTTATCAGGATGTGTCCTTCCTGAGGTTAGGCATCATCAATCAAATCATTTTATCAATCCTTTTCAACCTATCAATCAACTCAATCGTCTTGGGCAACCTAGTCAATCAATCAAACAATCATCATTATCATTGGAAAACACTATCTTGGAAAACACTTTGTTGGTCTATATTTTCTTATCTTTTCGATTGGTTTTGGGTCATGTTACTAGTCTCCTCAAGGATGTCCTATCAATGGATTTAGAGGGAGGATGATGGATCATGACCTCTTTTCTTTGTTTGTTGTCTGTGGTTTGTCTTGGAAAAAAGACTGGGATAATTGGATCCTTAGTATGAGTTGGGCATTCTTTGTCTTTTGGCTCTGTCTTTTGAACTGCTTGTCTCTCACAAATGGTCACCTTGCACACCTTGGTTTATGTAATACCATGGTGTTTGAGGTCCATTTGTGACATTTTTCACACTCGATGATGATAAATATAAAAATGTAAGCATGAAATTTGGTTCCCTTATCATTTCCTGTCTATCGTATTTCTCCTTTTCATGCTAACATCCCATCTCCCTTGTCTTTTCCACACTAACATCCATCTCCTTCATACTAAAATTTATTATATCCTTCATCCTCTAGTCCTATCTTCCATTTCGAGAGCACGTTCATGTTCTTTGAACCCACATGTCCTCTCGACGGAGCGTACCACAACCTTCCCAGTCATCCTTCCCCTTTCTCTTTACACTGGGGCATATTTCAGAATTAAATTTTTTTGACACAATGCGATGAAATACATTATGTCAAAGAGTGGAAAAATGTAGACACTAAAAAAATTCCTAAGTCTGTGAGTGTCATTTTTCTCGGTCATCATCTTTTGATAATTGAATAATTTTATTTATTCAATTATGTTCGATCATGTATTCCTCTATTAATTAAATAATTTTCAATTATTTAATTAATTCACCTTCTCATTTCTATCCCGATCGATTAAAATTATTTAATTGCATCACTAATATATCCCTTTCTCTAATAATTAAATAAATCATTATTTATTTAATTATTTATCTTTCATCACCTGTCTATAGTGAGATAATAATTATTATTTGACCTTCTATTCTTCTACAATTAAATAATTGATGAAATTATTTAATTATGTGTCATTCTTCCCTTCTGAATAAATCATCCAAATCAATTATCGAAGTCTAATTTCTATCTCCTCCTTTAATTAAATTTGTGAATTTAATTAAATCTCCTTTTTCATTTCCTCCAAATAAATAATTTGAAATAAATTATTTATTTGCCATTTGTCCCTCTCCTCCATTTTCGAATACATAATTTAAAACAAATTATTTATGTACCTCTTCTTGTCAAATATGCCTTTTCATTAATCCCTATCATTTCCTTCATTGTTTTCATATCCGCTAGGTGCCATAACCATCGACATCATATATTTTCCATGGATGGCATATTCTGGTTGCATCAATTTTCAACTGTTGATCTAGAATCTTTCTAGAAGATCAATCTCAACCATCCATTTCGTAACCTTCATCTCAATTCATTCTCATTTTTTGATCTTGGAATCCTTATAGAGGATTAATCTCAATCGTCCATTTGGAAGTTTGTCTATAAAAGAAACCTTTCTCCTCCATTTTCAATTTAACGACCATTTTGTCTTCAATTTTCTACTTAAAATTTGCAAGTATTTGCGCAAGTTAAACAAGAAATCTAAGGGAAAATTTTGCAAAAGGAGAAATAGGAGAGACAAGGGAAGTGATTCAAGTTCAAGCATGGGGAGTATTGTGATTTGATGATTTTAGTTTCCTTATGCTTTCATTATTTTCTCTTGTTTAGACGAGGTTAATAGATTAGAAGTGTTGTAGTTGTTACTTTATCTAGGCTAGGAATTCTCTGACCCCATATTAAACTATTAATTAAAATGAGTTTAATTATACTTTAACTGTCCCTTTAATTCATTTACAATCCTAATAAATTACATTTTCCAAAGGGGAAACCCAACAATAATTAATGCCAACACATAATTAAACACCTTGAGAAATGTGTGTTCCAAGAATAGGGACTTGGGACCCATTTGCCCATGGGAAAATGGGTCCTCCCTAGGCTTTGGAACCCATTTTTAAAACATTAAGTGACTGTATTTTTATCATCCCAAATTAAAATTTTAAATGTCGGGTTGTAATGTTTAATTTTTGGGAAATTAAGGATAAATGTCTATAAATACAAGGTTATTTTATCAATTCAAAACATTTAGCAAGAGGTGAAATCAAATAGAGTATATTTTATTGTCAAAGGCATTGAAGAGAAGATTTCTTCATCATTTGTTGCAACAATCAAGATCAAAGCATTATGTCAAAGTTATGCTCATTCATGGATGTTTTGGAGCTGACATTATGATGTAGGTTTCAAGATCTAATCAAAGCATTCAAGTCAAAGATTCAAAGCAAGATTCAAATATCAAGATCCACATCCATTGAAGTCATTTCATGCAAGTTGCAAATCTACATTCAAAAGTTTATCTAAGGGTTTGTTGAGTGGTAACATATCATTGTTCATTCATAATTACCTCTTTCATGTTTCATTTCATTTCAAGGTTTAATTACAAAAATGAGGTTTGACCAAGTTAAATCCCCATTGACCCAAAAAAACATTTTTCCCCTCTTTGACTGTTGTAGATTTGTAGGTTGAAGAAAAGTTGAAGATATCCAAAGAGAAATTTTGTAAAGTTGTATTTGTTGTCACCTTTTTTTTCAAACCATGAAACTCATATCTCAAATTTATTTTTGACTATATGACTATGAAACTCAGAGGATATGGATGTGTAGACATAGGAGAAAAGGACCCAAAAATCAATTTTGAAAATCTCAACAAAGACCCATTCGCCTATAGGAAAATGAGTCCTAGGATAGCTTATAGAATCAACATTTTGTGATAGTGGAATAGTGTTCTCCTTTCCTAGATTAGTCAGAATCTTTCTCGTTTCTCTCAATTTTATGCTTAATCTACTAAATCCAAGTGATAGCTTGCATTTTGGAGTTGATTTTCTATTTTTATTTTTTCTCCCCAAAATGTTGTTTGACCTTGACCCCCATCCTTCAAGCATAAAGAATTATGAAGACTCTCACATTGGGTTGATTCACATAAGGGTTGTTATTCAACTCATTGTGGGGATCTCATTTCCTAATGAAAGAAGAAAGGGGTGAGTGTAGGATCATGGGGATCCAAAAAGCGACAATATGACAAAAAAGTGGCTGATGACTTTTTTTATCTGAATTTGATGAAATGAAAATGGTTTATTGAGAAATTTTTTATCTTTCCAAAAATATAGGATATGCCTTATTTAGAATTAAATTATTATTAATTTTCTACATACATTCTGACTAAATTCCCCATTGACAGGTTGATTTAAAAACATCTATATTTCTTTAAAAAATTCACATTTTTTGAATCCAAAAGATGTGTTGCATTCTATGGTTCCCATACTATAGGGAAAAAAAATTGAATTTCATAAATTTTTGACCAAGTTATGGTGGTCAAACAAACACGTTTTAATATTTTTTCTAAAGTTTAATAAAAATTCATTACTAATTATTTACGTGCAAAAAAATTACAAAAATATTTGCGACACATGTGTCCTCTACTTATATTTAAAATTTCAAAAATATATATTAATTTTTTCTTGTACGTAGGTTGGTCAAACATACACCTTCTTTTTATTTTTTCCTAAAAATATAGTACTAATGCATTGAAATTTTAAATTTTCACCAAATAGATTCTTTTTTTCAAGAAAGGAATAGTATCTTAGAAACTACAACATATTTTTTAAATTGTGTTAATAACTTATTCAAATTTTTATGTCAAGTTGCCTAACTCTTTTTTTCTAAATTTTCATTGCCACTTAAGGGCCTAGTTTGGACCCCCATGATCCTACACTAACCCAAATATAGGGCCTATTTACTCCCTTTTGGACTCACATTTCCATATTAGGTAACCTTATTTTTCATCATTTCAAGGTTGAGGTCCTACTTTACCTTCTTGTCCTCGGTGTAGTCTGCAGAGGAGAAGATGTGTCTTTAGATTTCTCTGTGGGCTTCATAGGGGTACTAAATGCCCTTTCCAACTTAGTTGTCACCTTTTCAAACTTTTCTTCAATATCCATCTTTTTCTTTTCCAAGTTCTCTTTACTTTATTTCTCTTCATAAGTAACAAACCTTTCAACTGATATATCTCTAGGTTTTCTCAATACAATCTCTGCAAGGGGAATGAACTCAAATTCTACTACCTTATAAGCCAATTTTGAAACCCAAATAGTTCTAGGTTCAACTACTTCCATGTAGCAGTAATCTCTGCTAACCATAAAAGTTATTTCATTTTTATACTTGTTTACAACTTTAGCAAGAATTATTTCTCTCTTAAATTTTGGCTTGAAAGGTTTTGAAAAACCTCAAAAATATTGTCTTGTAAACCTCATAATCTAAAAATATCCTCAAATGATCTCTAATTTAAATATCTAAAGGAATATTGTTTTCCCATACTACATTATTTGTTTCAGGAAACTCGTTAGGAAAGTAAAACATTAAGAAAATGATGAGAGTATCATACTCAAAAGTATACCTTGACTCCTTTGTCTTCTTCAAAATTTCCAGCAACTTTAATAGAAGGATCTCACATAGATCAAAGTATTTTCCTTATTTTACCATTTGATATGTCATGTGAATCACAGATCTAGTGAAAAAATTCTCTTTTTTTGTGTAGAATATCTTGTAACTAATCTTCATTATAGCTTATTTGAACATTGAATCTTCAATGTCATCCATTGGTAGGGAACACTTGTGTAACTTAGCTCCAGTAAGACTCATCACAGCTTCATTTTTTATTGCCTTCAATATCAAAATAGGACTTATGGAGCTCAAACTAGTAAAAACCCTAATTGCATCTTTTCTTATCATATGTCACATGTCCAACCACATGAATTTTTCATGTATTATTCTCAAAAAATACTTCACCTATTCATCTTCAAGACATAAATTAGGAAACTATGTCCACACATCCAACATTTTTTTCGACAAGCTAGCATACTCTAGTTTCAACTGGAAATCATCTCCAATTAGCACATTTTCCCTAAATGTTTCTAGTTTAAAATGATCATAGTATTGGTTTTCTACCAATTTTTGAGCCCATTCAAAGTCTCTAAGGGCCTCAAGTTTGATTTCAAATATTTTAACAAGATTTTTGGAAATTGAAATTTTAATATCTCGTAAATGACAAAAGATATTGAAGTGATTTCTTCACCATTGGCTTCAATTCACCATTCTACAGGTTTTTTTAAGATTTTGTATACAATTGTACATAAATGAAGACTTACTAAAAGTAGTAACCCTACCAAATTTATCCTTTATTGAAACTAAACAATATTTTTTTGGGTGATACAAGATTGCTCTTACACCCTGGATGCTCCTACATCATACAACCAGGGTAATTTGAAAAGTGACCTTATCACTTCTAAAGAGTTAGATGGAAATCAAGACGATTAAAATTGGTCTAATATAACCAAGATTTTGTATCCAATTGTACATAAATGAACACTTACTAAAAGTAGTAAGCCTACCAAATTTATCCTTTATTGAAAAGAAACAATATTTTTTTGGGTGATACAAGATTGCTCTTACACCCTGGATGCTCCTACATCATACACCCAGGGTAATTTGAAAAGTGACCCTATCACTTCTCAAGAGTTAGATGGAAATCAAGACGATTAAAATTGGTCTAAGATAACCATGATGAATCTTCAACTATCCTTCCTCTTCATTTCACTAGGTACTTTGCAAAATGCATGTTTCTTGAGCTTCTACCCACATGTCTATTCAAAATTTATTCTATCTCTTCCTTTTCTGTAGTAGGTGCTAGAATGTTCTATTGTGCCTCTGTAAATTTAGTCTCATTATTTCATTCATTATATTTTTTCAAATTAGCATGTTATACATAGGAAAAACATGAATTTCACTTGGTAACCCTACCTCATAAGCATTTATTGAATCACGCTTCTTCAAGATCTTGAATGGTCTAAACTTCTTCATCTTTAACCTATTCTATGTGCCAACTAGAAACCTGTCCTTTTATAAATGTACCATGAATTCATCTCCTACCTGAAACTTTGTATACCTCTTGAACCACCAAAAACATGCACATAAGGGAAAGAGGATTCCCTAATGAGCTTCTAGGGTTTTTCACCTTGAAGCTAACTTTGGAAGAATGAATCTCTTTCATAGTAATGGTTTGGTGTTTTTGGGTGAGTTCAGTCAAAGGATTCGGGGGTTATGAATGTGTTTGATTGTGATGTCCTAAATGTTGTAATGAAATGAGACTAACTAACCACGAAATATAAAGAAATGTAAATCTAAACTACATGTAAAGCAAACTAAATGACCTAATAAATGTACATTAAGTTAAAACATAAAGGAGGAGATGAAAGGGGTGTACCAAAAAATGAGTTGTAGAATTGATTGGATGCTAGAAATGTTGTTGAATCTTGAATTTGAGCCTGTTGGGACACTTATGCCATTCTAGGTGACCTAGTCCTTTTTAGGGAAAATTCTAGAAAACTACTCCCCTTTTGAGTAATCAAACAAAAATGATGAAATAGAATAATGAAGCATGAAACAAAGGAATGATGGAGTTTACCTTGCCATCATGAATGATCTTGTGTTGCAGCAATGGAGGATTCAACCTTTGAATGCTTCTTGAGATATGTTTTGTTTGACTTGGAATGATCAAACCATAGCTTGCTTGAAAGGAAGAGGAGTTGGGAGAGATATGGAGAATAAAAATGGGTGATGCATAGTGATGAATTAGGGTTTCTAGGCTTATTTATACAAGTTATGCCCTAATTTTCTTGAAATAACTCCATACTGACCCACCTTAGGGTTTTAGAGACCAAAATCCCAAAAGATATGAAGTTTAAATTGAAATTTATGCCACATGGGACTAGGTCACCCAAGGTGGCGATCTAGTCCACCAAGGAAAATTACATTGTTTCTTGGGGATTAAAATATTATTATTGTTTCTTGTTAGGATTGTCTCATGAAAACTCACCAAGATAGGATATGTATGAGGATTAAGGGGGAATTATTGCATAATAAGGTGATGATTTAGTGATGAAAAGCCTAGGAGAGTGTGAAATTTTTTTACAACACCTTACAACCCTTCGGCACAAGGCTTGGAAGGGAGTAAAAATAGATTGAAAAGAGTCCAAAATCCATAGGCAAAGGTCCAAATGAGCGAAAAGTGTCAAATTCCACACTTTTTGGCGACACATTTAGCCCCCACTTTAGTGAGAGGATGAACTTGCTTCAAACTCACACTAAATTAGCCTGATGGAGATGGTGAAGAATGAAAAAAAAGAAGAACGAGAAAGATGGAGGAGGTGGTCAAGCCCCCAAGGGTTTGAGATTCTAAGTCAACGAGACATCAATGCCAAAGAACACATTCAAGGGTGAATGTATTGCAGAAAAATGAGATACCTGATCATGCAATGACAAGGATTAGTATGAAGAGAAAGGTGTTGAGATGTTATCACTTTGGGGCCACAAAATATTAGGTTGTCCGCGGGGTGAGTTGTCCCAAAAGGTGAGAAACATGCGCATGGTTGGTATGTACTCACAAAGGTGGCTATGGGGAGAGTCATGCCACTTTTTGGGCTTCCCGCTTAAACCATACCGAAGTTATACCTCATGATAACTTTGATAAGTTTCCATAAAAGAAATTGATATTGGAAATGATTTTTTTCAAAGGGATGTCTCAATCTAGGGAACATTACGTGTAATGTTTCCAAGAGAGGAAAAGTGAAAATGTACTCATATTGTATCCAATAAAGGCAAGGGCTCATCTTGTATGAAAAAGAGGAAAAATGCAGATGTATCATCCTAAGCAACATTGTGCCTAATGTTTTCTAGAGAGAGGATCATAGGAAAAAGAAAATCGCATAATGAAATGTGAGTGGTGATGTATGCCCCCACTTTAAAGGAATTGCTACACACTATTCTGTGAGCAATTTATTTAAAGTAGAAGAAAAGGAGGACATGAGAGCTTGTTCGGAAAGCCCTATGTCAAGTCATATGTTTCTGAAAATTTTTTGTCATGAGGAGAAGGGGTGTATGTCAAATACAAGCCAACTTTAAGAAATTTCTTCCACATCCCAATATTTCTCTTATATGTTCATGAAAAGTTAACAACAAGTTGAAAGAGACAACAACAAGTGACACACGAGGGAAAAGGCTAATGAACCTCTTGCCCCCACTTAATGTAGGACAAGAGTGAGTCGAAGGGATTGAGGGAATGCAAGGGTGAGAGGAAATTGGTATCAATTAGAGGAGTGAGGTGTCCCCATATAAGCAAGAACACCACAATCCTTAAGATGTTGGATTTTATGACTCAAGGCCTTACACTGATTAGTGGAGTGACTGTGAACTTGGTGGTAGGAAAAAAAGGAATGTTTGTTAGGAAATTTATTTCGAGTTTGGGGAGGAAGGGAGAGCAATTGATCTTGAAGGAGTCTCAACAAGATTCCCTCTTGATCAGGGGTAGAAGGGGATCCTTTGGTTTGGGACAAGGAAGGGTCTTGCTTAGTATAGGATGGCGTACCTACACAAGGCTTTATAGACTGTGAGATTTTGTAGACTCCTTTGGAGGAGTGTGTAAAATATGAATCAAGAGGAGGTTACAAGATGACATGGGAATTAAGAAAAGAGTCCCTTGTTGGTGTCAAAGGATCACTTGTGAAGGTTGGTTTAGACGGGTGATTTGAGATAGGGTTGGTGTGAGAGGGAGGTTTGATGATTTTGATGAAAGGAAAAAATCCAAGACCATGATTAGATTTTTTCATGAGAGGTTAGATAAGGTTGTGGATACCTTACTCATTAGCACCACAACCGTTTCCACTATAGCCAATTTGTTTCATGATATCGTAACCTTTTCCATAGATATTTTCAACTTGTTTGGATTGGGTGAGGGTTCATTGTTTGTGTTAGTGGATAAAGTATTTGAGGTGGATGTTTGTGAAGGATTAGTCAAGTCTTGTGTTGAAAAGACTATGTTTCCCTTGTTAGAGTCTTGGTTTGTGATCTTGGAGTCTCCTAGTAAAGGAGGGGTGAAGTTCAAGGAGCCCCAATCATCATCTAAGGATTTTGGTTGTGCGGGTTCCACTTGTTGGGGTGGTGTGGACATGGTGAAGTGTTTGGATTTGGCTTGCTCAAGTTGTAAGACACTATAAGGTTCAAGATCAACATCAAGTGTGTACACCTTTTTGTTTTTGATGTACTTCATATTTCAATGAAGTGTGGAAGGCACACCATTCATTGCATGAATCCATGGCCTACTTAAGATGAGGTTAGAAGAAACATCATTAGGCATAACATGGATAAATGTGTCTAATGTGGCCACTCCAACTATAAGAGGCAAAGTGATCACACCAAGCGGCTTTTGTCATACACTATCAAATCCACTGATAGACAAGGATGAAGGTTGGATGGTTGATTTATTGATATGGAGCATATCCAAGAGATTTACACTACACACATTAACTGCAGAGCCATTATCAACAATTGTTCACTTGATACCTATGATTTTGTATTGAGATATGATCATGAAGGATTCAACTTAGTTTTTCACATCCAAAGGAGGGGGCTCACTTTGGTGGAAAATAATGTCAACATTCAATCCTTGAATCATAGTTGTAATGTCACTTGTTTGCATAGTAGAAGGGAAAATAATTTGTTGTAAGGCATCCTGCATCATGTTGTGATAGTGAGGGGAGGCTTGAATATGGTCCCATAAAGATATTTTAGCATGATTATTCCATAGTTGGTACACAAGGTCATACTCCCTAAGGAAGGAATTTAAGTGGGGGGCAACAAGTAAGATGGGAGGGGAGGTAGGTAAGGATGTTGAGGTTGATGGTTGAGAACATAGGGTTTTGTAGGTGTAATGTGTATGAGCAATTGTATCATAACTCAATTGCTGCAACACATTAGACTTAGGTGGGGAGAAAATGAATTCAGGTTTAGAAGGTGGAGAAAGGATGAGTTGAGGTTGAATAATATTAACATCACCTAGGGAAGGAGATTCAATTTTATCCATGGTTGGCATCATGATATCCTCTCTAGAGTGAGAGAGTTTAGAAGAACTACAAGCCTCATGTTCTTGACATTCAATGGTTGGTTCTTCTAAATGAACTTCATCATCAGTAGGGGAATGATCAACTATGGGATAGGGAGGTGGGGGATGGGTAAGAGCGGATTCTATTTGATTTTGTAGGGTCTCATTCTCTTGATCCATACCATCTACCCTAGTAGGATAGCATGGAAGAGGTTCATCACATGCATCATCAAAAGCGGGGGAGGCATCAAGAGAAGATCCACTATGAGTTTCAAATAGATTATCCCAAAGGGGAGGAGAATTAGGAAAGGGAGGTTCAAGAGTCTCATGACTTGTTATAGGTATAGATTCTAACACCAACCTATCCTCTTTGCATCGAGGAAGGATATTAGAAGAGGGACAAGTTTGATCATCATGGTGAGGGAGACTGGGTAAGCTGATGTCAAGAAATGTGTTTATGATTTCATCATGTTGTTGTTTAATGTTTGTAAAAGGAGGATGAGGAGAGCAACAATCAAACCATCAATGCTTGTAGCTTCTGTCACCAAAATACCTTCGTCACTAATAGGAGAGGTATAGGGAGAAGCACAAGTATGATTGTTATGATTGTCAACACAAATAACCTCATCAAAGGGTAATGCAATGTTAAGAATTGTGTCAATGGTTTGGTTAATAACATGTTCTTTAATGAATTCATTATTATAATCTATGTTGAACTCATAAGAAGGAATGTTAAATTTATACAATCCATTTGAAACAAAATCAAAGCCACATGTTTTAAAAGAAAACATGGTATGAAGAAAGAAAAGAGGAAAGAGAATGCAATGCAATAATTTAAACTAGAATAGTCAAATGCAATTTTCAGATGGAAAACAACGTAATTTTTTATTACACCATGCAACAATTTGAAAAACAATGTAGTGAATGTAAAATGGAAACTAATTAATGCATGAAATGGGCCAAATAATGATATATTTAACAAAATACATGAAATAAAAACACCACCAGTTGATGCAGATAGGTAATGGCACAAAAAAAAAGCTTTAAAAATGGGTTTTTAGCTTTGTAAAGGGCAGTTTCAGAAGCCTAAAGGGACTAGGTCATCCAACATGACGACCTAGTCCACCTGGTGATTTTTCTGAGATTTTTCAAGTGTTTTGGATTAGTAAAGATTGTTTTTGTATGGAGTGATGTAGAGATAACATGAAAATGAAAAATTACAACAATAGTTAATGTTTTAGAATGCAAAAATGTAGCCTAAATGCACTTTTCACTAATGCAAATTTCACTAATGCAATATGCAATGCTAGTTAATCCTAAGATATTGAAGAAGTCCAAATCAGAGAAAGAAGGTGTAGGAAGGTCAGGTTCACAAAAATGAGCCACCAAAAACATGCACATAAGGGAAAAAGGATTCCCCAATGAGCTTCTAGGGCTTTTCACCTAGAAGCTAACTTTGGAAGAATGGCTCTCTTTCACAGTAATGGTTTGGTGTTTTTGGGTATTCATTCAAAGGATTCAGGGGTTGTGAATGTGTGTGATGCTTATGTCCTAAATTTTTTAATGAAATGAAACTAAATAACCATGAAAAGTAAAGCAATGTAAATCTAAACTACATGTAAAGCAAACTAAATGACCTAAGAAATGTACATTAAGCTAAAACAAAAAGAAGGAAACGAAAGGGGTGTACCAAGAAATGAGTTGAATACTTGATTAGATGCTGGAAATGTTGTTGAATCTGGAATTTGAGCCTACTGGGACACTTACGCCATTCTGGGTGACCTAGTCCTTTTTAGGGCAAATTCTGGAAAACTGCTTCAGAGCTATTTCAACCAAAAGAGTCCAAATCTATCAAAATATTTGAAAAGTAGGTTCAGAGGGACTAGGTCACCACAAATGGTGGGAATACCCCTTTTGTATTTTCTATAAATTAGAAGGTGGAAATGGGGGCTCGATTTGTACTTTTTGCTCCCCCAGGTATCCAGTCCTGAAAGCGAAGATTCTGGTCTACAATTGTTCTCCAACCTCCAACTAGGGCTTGTGTAACCTTGAAGAGCTTTGAAAAATTGGTGACAACACTTCTAACCCTATTCTTTGAAAAACCAACAAATAAAACTTTCAAATCACACAAAGAAGGGAAGAGATGTTGAATGTTAGGGCATGGGGGCTTGCATTGGTCAAACCCCTTTTGAGTAATCAAACCAAAATGATTAAATAGAGTAATGAAGCATGAAACAAAGGAGTTATGGATTTTACCTTGCCAACATGAATGATATTGTGTTTCAAAAATGGAGGATTCAACCTTTGAATGCTTCTTGAGGGATTTTTTGTTTGAATTGGAATGATCAAACCCTAACTTGCTTGAAAGGAAGAAGAGTTGGGAGAGAGGTGGAGAAGAAAAATGGGTGATGCATAATGAGGAATTAGAGTTTCTAGGCTTATTTATACAAGTTGTGCCCTAATTTCCCTGAAATAACACCATACTGACCGACCTTAGGGTTTTAGAGACGAAAATCGTTAAAGAAATTAAGTTTTAATTGAAATTTATGCCACATGGGACTAGGTCGCCCAAGTTGGTGACCTAGTGCACTTGAGAAAATTACATTGTTTTTTAGGGATTCAAATATTATTATTGTTGCTTGTAGGGATTGTCTCATGAAAAATCACCAAGATAGGATATGTATGAGGATTAAGGGGTCATTATTGCATAATAAGGTGATTATTTAGTGATGACAAGCCTAGGAGAGTGTGAAAATGTTTTACAACACCCTACAACACTTCAACACAAGGCTTGGAAGGCTATAAAAATAGACTGAAAAGGGTCCAAAATCTATAGGCAAAGGTCCAAATGAGCGAAAAGTGTCAAATTCCACACTTTTTGGTGACACACCTCCTTTTCTAATCTGCCTTAGCCTTATAGTGAGAGTTTTTCTTATTGATATGTTTCTTCACCTCTTCATGTAAATTCTTCAAGTGCTTAGCAAAATCTTTAGCATGAACCCTATTATTCTCTCCCCTATGCATATTTCCTAGCTCAAAAACAATTCTTGGACTACTTCCACATATAACTTGGAATGGTGATTTACTAATGCCTCTTGACATAATTATTATAAGAACTTTTTTCCTGTGCTAAAATAGAATCATATCCCTTGGGTTTGTCTCTTATTAAGCAACTCAACAAGTTACCCAAACTATTATTCACCATCTCTTTTTTCATCATTCTATGGAGGATGTGTATAACTTGTTGCAAGTATGGAAGTGTTGTCCTTGATGTCAACATGAAGTCTACTGACTAGTGTTGTCATTGATGTCAACTATGGGATGAAGATGTCGAGGATATTGAGAAAATTGTGAAAAAGAGGAAAACAAATTGTGCATGTATAGTTGAGATCTTGAGGAAGTGTTGTGAGTACATGGAGCTATCTTTTTATTTTTGTAGAATCTAAACATGAGTTGGAATGAAGTAATGAGCTAAGATAATTTTGATAGTACTTGGTTTCCAAGTGCTTTTGAGAAAATTTTATAAATAGATTAAACTATGTTGTGCAAGTGTTCATAGTGTGCTTTGGTATTGTGCTTCATGTTCTTCTATGTTGATGCTATTCCTGTGAAGATCTCACAAGTTAGTCAAGGTTGTCAGAGGTTGCTATATTCAAAATTTGGGTTTCTATATCATTGTATAGTGCAAGATATTTTAACCAGTGTGTGAACCGGTTGTTCAGTGATGTTTTATGTGGCTTGGGAGAAATGTATTTTCTTTGTGTTTCTCCATTATTTGGCTTTAGATTGTGTGGATTTTGAAAGTTTCTTATAATTATTTTATCTTTATGTATTCAAGTTTTTACTTGATTTGGTGCAGTACAAAGTGATTATCATTTAATAGTATGCGAATAAGGGTTACTCGTTGTTATGAGTTGAAGTGTTTGATGAATCTTAATTATTTTGTGCATTATTTAGGATTGCATTCAAGTGAATTATGTTGACCAAAAGTTTTAGATTAATTTAAGGAAGTGTGTACTTAATTTTTATGGTGTTTTGCACAGGTGTTGGTCGACCTTGTGTTTAACACTACATGTGAGGCTTGTAGAATAATGTTGAAGTGTTTTGGGATCTATTTGGGTCCTAATTATGGATTCATGTAGGCCTTATTTTGTTCATATCTACCATGGGAATGTTTAGGTTCCAACCTATTTTAAATTTGTATGTATAATGGCTAGTGGCTGACATTGGAGATGGTTTTTGAGGTAGAGCTTAATATAAATATGTATGGTGTTATTTTGAGTTGATGAAGAAAGAGAGAAAGATGAAATAGTAAGAAGAAATATAGATGCGAGTTTGATGTGAGTGATGTGTGTGATTCAAATTTGAGCAGAGTAGTGTGAATCTTAATGTTAGGTTTCTTGAAGGCAGTGACTAAAGGCATTCAAAATAGTTCATGTGAGACTATGTAAGTGCGTAAGAAATTGTGGTGGATTCCATGTTGCATTGAGAATTTTTCTCTATCTAACATTTTTCTTCTATATTCTTGTAGTCTTTCTATGGAAGTGAGCCCTAGCTATGATCCTTTCTGGATAGTGTGTCCTATTTTGGTAGTGAGCCCTTTTGTACAAGTTTTTCTATTACTTATATTGTGAGTTAATCCTCACTGTGGTTTTCCCTCATTGGGTTTTACACATAAATATGGTGTTCTCTTTTGTATGATGTTTTTCAATTTCTATTATGTGCATTTCATGTTTAATCATTCTAACATAATGAGGGTTTAATGAATGCTTATGGATCTGATTACTATTGAGAGTTTTGAAGGTTTAATTTGCTACAACTGATTCAACCCTCTCTCAATTGTCTTGTTCATTTCAACAATTGGTATTAGAGAAAGTTTTCTTGAAGAAGAGCTTAACCACTTGAGGTATATCCAAGATGGCGAACAAGATTGCTTTGGAGTATCCTAGATTTGATGGCTCAAATTATGCATTCTAGAAAGACAAATATGGAAGGATGTTTGTCAGCTCAAGGTTATGATATTGAGAAGGCTTATCAAAATACATATGTTCCAACTTTGAATGGTCCAAGTACAAGTTAAGAAATCAAGGCGCATGAGATCAATGCTAAGGAAATATTTATTATTATGAATAGTCTTTCAAATACTAAGTTAGTAAAAGTTATGAGATTGAAGAATCCTAAAGAATTTTGGGATAAGCTAGAAAGCATTTACGAAGGAGATCTGAAGGTCAAACAAGAAAAGTTATAGAAATTGAAGGCATAGTTTGAAAAATTGCAAATGTCTAAGGATGAAATAATTAATGACTACATATAGAGATTTGATGAGTTGGTGAATGCTATGAGAGGCCTTGGTGCAATAGTTAAAGAATCCAAAGTATTGAAGAAATTTATCAAATCTATTTTGGATTGTTACAGTGAAAAGGTCTCTTCTATTGAGGAAATTGTATATTTTGATAATTATTCCAGAGATTAGTTGACTGGTACACTAACCACATTTGAAATGAGAAAACTAAAGAAAGGTATAAAAGTAGAGTCTTCTTTCAAGGTTGGTAAATCAAAAAAGGTTGACAGTTCAAATGGAGAATATCTTGATGATGTGGAAGCTAACTTTGTGAGAATCATGAAAAGGGCACGCATATGTACAAAGGTAAATTACCCTTCAAATGTTTTAGTTGTGGTGGTATAGGTCATTATGCTTCTAGATGTCCAAAAACAACTGTAAACAATAAGAATAAGGAGAGAAAACGGAAAATGATTAAGAAATATTACTATGTGAAAGAAGATGCTAGAATATGATTATGGATATTTTGATGATAATGAATGTTTTTTTTTTCTATAAAATATGAATCTACTTTTGCTAACTTTGAAAGTTGTGTGAAGGAAAGTATTCTAGAAATGAAGGATAAGGTTGAAGGTAAGTTGGTATCTGCCTTTCATGTCAAAGAGGATAATAATTACTAGGTTGTTGATAGTGGTTGCTCTAATCACATGACTGGAGACAAAAGTTAATTTTGTTAAACTTGAAAAGTATGATGGATGATTAGTTAAATTTGGAGATGATTCAGGAGCTAAGATTTTTGGAATAGGTTCAATCAGTTTTGATGGAAATCATAACACTAACAATATCTATTATGTTAAGGGCTTAAGATATAATCTCTTGGGTTTCAGATAAATGTGTATTAAAGGGTATAATATTATGTTTAAGGATGTAGCATGTGAGACCTTGAAAGGGTCCAAAACTATGATTGATGTTGATAAGAGAACAAATGGAAACATCTATCAGCTTAAGGGTGCTAATTTTCATGGTTTTATGTCTCAGATTAATGATGGTTGGTTATGGCAATAGAGGATGTGTTGCATGAACTTTGATAATACCTTAGGAGACATTACATAGGTAGTGGAGGAATAGATAATAAAAAAATACCTTAGGGAATGCTGCCCCTCTTTTTCTAGTCTATATTAAATATATTGAAACCTACACCTATAAATATTCTCAATAGTAAGAATGTTACCATGAATAGAAGCCTACCAAAAGTAGTTAATTTTGGGGAGTTTAGGAATCCAAACGTTCTTCCAATTGAAGTTGTTATAGGAGAGAACCGATTAATCCATCATATAGTAAGAATATTTAGTAGAAAAAATGCCAGAGTATTTTTTCTCCAAATCAAGTGTTCATTTCATTCTAGGAAAAGAAAATACAGTCCCCAATTTTGTTCCCCAGATCCTTCAAAATTTATTTCTCATTTAGTTGATCGTCACCCCTTAGGGTTCTACCCATAGAAACCTGATCTTCTAAATTATTCCATTTGGGGTAGCTACACTCCAATTAATATAGTTATTGAGGGAGGAACCATAGGCCCATATTAAATTAGTATTAAATAGTTAAATTGATTTTATAAGGAAAGAGTTTAGCCCAAAATGTGGCACATTATTATGTGGGAATTAGGCCCATATGAGATGTTCTTGTGAGATTTTACTAACTTTTATTCTTATGAGTACCTAAATAAAAAATATAAGGGACCATAGCTAATAATAAAATACCTTAGTAGAGGCTTCCCCTCTATTAATTAAATACCTTAGGAGACATTAGATTAAAATGAAATATTATCTAAATAATAAATTATTTAATTAACATGGCTTAGAGATGTGGAACAGAGGAATGCAAGGGTGGATTTGACCATATGGGAGTGGTAAAATTCAGGTGTCTATAGATACATTTAATTTCTTTGGTCATAATTGTAAAGGGAGTGTGATCGAGCCCATCCTAGCACAAGAAAAACCATCATGCATTTTAATCCTTGCTTTTAGTTTACCATATCTATCTTGAGTAAGTTTATGCACATATAAGAGTTATTATGTGATCACATTCTCTCCATGGATGGGATCAATTAAAATCCTATGAGTGGGCCTATTATTGATTATGTTAGTTATGTAAAGAGGACCAGCGGGTGCATTTTTTATTGTTTCTTCTAAATAGAAAGTAATATCAATGAGCATTTTGGTTTGTTGTTTATGAGGCTTGATATCAATCATTCCTATCATTTCATCCATAATATTATCACCAATAGGATTGTGCTGAATAATATCATTATTATCATTATTGTTTATATTCATTGTGGTAGGTGTATTATTGTTGCTTTCCTTATTCCAATAGTTATGAATGAAGTGACTAAGACCAAAGATAATTTCATTTCCATTTCCAATTTTAAGCACTGTCCTTAGATTTTGTATAATGGGAACCAAGATAATGTCTATGTATTCACTAAGGATAGAGGCTTGTAAGTTTTTAAATGTTTCATCTAATCTTTGTAGGACATCTTATGGGATTTGAAGCATACTGTATAAGTCATGGGCTAAGTCTTCATGCATTTTCATAATATTTTCTTAAGGGATATGATCAACCATTGTTTGAACACTTGGCATAGCAATTGTAGGTAAGGTAGCCATAGAAAAAGAGGTATCAGAGGTACATTCCATACCTAGTGAACTATTACCAACACTAGGAGTAAGAGAGCTAGATAACCCAAGATCCACAATGACTTGTTTTATTGCAGGATGCCATGAGTCTCACACTTTTTCTAACCATAGTAATAGTAGTAGGACACAAATTAGTACAACTCATGCAAGGTATAAACCTAAGAGAGTGAAATGAACACAATATCCTATGCTCATAATTACACTTGAAATGAAATAAATTGAGATAACAATAATTCAAAAAACTGAAACAAAAAACTAAAGGCAACAAGCAGAAGCACAAAAAAGAAATTTAAAATCCAAAAAATTGGAAATTCAAAGTCAATGGGGAATAAGATGCTAGTAAGGGTGTCTTGGTCCTCCTCGTGAAAGTTTGACGTTATAGGGATTGGAACAAACAACAAACAGTAGAGACATGATTATGAGGTAAAAACCCTAAGAGGGACTAACCCTTGGGAGGACTAAGATGCACTAGGTGGCGAATTAGTCTCATCTATAATTTTTGAAATCTTTGAATGTGGTTCTGAGGCCCAAGGTCTACACTTACTTCTTCTTGGATCTCAGGTCATGAAATTTCCAGATCTAGCCCCGAGGTGATTTTGAGTGAAGATGAAAAATTTGCAATTTAACTTTTCAACTTTACAACTTTGCACTCCAAATGATCTTCAAGTCTTCAACCTAAATCTGCAAACACAAATATGCAAGAGAGGAAAAACATGTTGATTGTTAGTAAATGGGGGTTTTCCTTGGTCAAAACCCTTGTTGGTAATTAAACCTTGAAATGAAATAGAAATGATGCATGAATAAAGTGCTATGTTGCAACTCACCAAACACTTGTTATGAAATCTACAAATTTATGTGGGATGGCTAGCTTCAATGTAGATCTTAAATCCAATGATTTCTTGAATCAAAACCATAGATCACCAAATGTTAGCTCTAAAAAACACATGATGCAAGAATATCCTTGATATGATGCTTGAATCTTGATGATGTCTCCAAATGCTTAAAGAATTGCTCTTGAATACTCTTGTGAACTCAAATTTTCTATTAGGAATGCTCTCACAAAAATTTTAGGTGAAAATGAGTGAATGAGCCTTGTATTTATACTTATCCATGCTGAATATCCCAAAATTACACCACATCAATATGACATATAAAATCATTAATTAAAGGAGGCTAAATCCTGCCAATATTTGAAATTAAATCCTAAAAATACTTTTAGGAGGACTAAGATGCCCTAGGTGGCATCTTAGTCCCAAGTCCTAAAACCTTGGTGCACAAACTCCAAAAAGGGGCCCATTTAAGGCACACTTGAAATCAGGGTCCCAAGAACTTTGGGGGAGAAAGATGCCCTAGGTAGTGTCTTAGTCCCGACCAAAAAATCAAGGACACTCAGCCAAAATCATTAAATTATCATTTTTTCAAGTAGAGTTTGTCATGATTATCCATAAAAATATGTAATTTATTAGGCTTGTGGATGCAAAATAGGACCAATTAAGACATAATAGGGATAAATAAAGCAAGGTGGGCCCAAACAAGTGATAAAACGTAAGGGTATGCATTTTCCTATACTACACCTAGGACCTAGTGAGGACCCATTCGCTAGGTGGTGAATGAGTCCTAAGTTACTATCCTAGGACACATTCCTTACAAAATTAAGTGTTGTTTAATTTTATTTAAGTGTCATGTTTTATCCCTCATAAAATGCAATGAATTAGGCTTGGATTTGAATTTAAGGGGCCAATTAAGCTCAAATTAACCTCAATTAATGAATAAAGCCCTAGATTAGTGTTAATTGTAAAGAAACACTTTACAACACCCTAAATAAGGGATAATTAAGTCCATTTTATTAATACATTCCTCATTTAAGGAAACGGATACGTTTTCCATTACTACCTTTCCCTCCCACTTTAGTGAGAGTATGACCTTGTGTCAAACTCACACTAAAGTAGACATTCAAGACACTTATGTATGTAAAAATGACAAATATACATAATCATACACTATGAAAGACAAAGAAAATAAAGGTTCAAGCTTCAACCATCCCAATGTTATGTGGAACGTGGTTGTTTTCCCAAGAAAGGGGAAGGATCAAGCCTCGATTATCCAACACGATGTGGAACACATCTCAATTATTTGTCTAAAAATGTTCACAAGTAGAAAATGATGTCCACTATGAAAATGACACACATGCTCACTTTGGGTAGTGGAACCTCAAGCCGTCCACTAGGTGAGTATCCAAAATGGGTGGAAAATGAGAGAATCAAATTAGGCACCCATACCACATCAAAGTTATCCTCATGAAAACTTTGATAAAGAACCACAATGCTGAATTCTTATGAATATTATGTATATAGTTTTTTTTGTTCAAGGGGATATTGCTTGATTCGTGTAAGGTATTCTTCTTAGGGATCATCGTTTCTAATATGCCACTTATAGGATGCATCACTTTGCATCATCCCACTAAGGGAAAGTTGTATGGTTAGAAATATCATGGTGTTGGAGGACATCAAACCCAATGACATCACTAAGAAAAGGACACATCACAAGAAAAATAAAATAACACCATGAAATATGCAAAAATTTGAAAGATGTTATCGATGTATTCCCCCACTTTAAATCAGTTGCTAACACCATTGATGTGAGAAAATACTTTAAAGTAGCCAATGCTCCATCCCAATATATGAGAGCTTACTTGGAAAGCCCTATGCCAAGTCATATGTTCCCAAAATAGAGCTATGTCATCAAAAGGGATGGAGGGGTTGCTCCCAAAAATATGGAAGAGATCTATGGATCCAAGGTTAGTATGTCTTTGATAATATGTTTTCATAGAGCTCATAAACATCATCATTCCCCAAATACTCATAGAACTAGAAGAATGACACAAAGAGAGAAAAAATAAAGAAAAATCCTTTGAGTCAACATGGAAGAGACCTAAATGTCTCAATGCCTTGCATCATCCCCTAAAGGAAAATAGGAGACGAATAAAAAAGGATAAAAATGTTTATGACATAGAGAAGAATGTAGGTACATATAGAGGAATGAACAAAAAGAGAGAGATACATCAAATGAAACAGTATGGGGGATCATATTATGTACATGCAATCAGAGAAAAGAAACATGAAAAAGAAATAATATAAAAGACTAGTAAGGCACATGCGAGTTAACCTATATCATGTTTTCCACATCCCAATCTTGATCGATGTATACAAAAGGTGAACAACAAGCCAAAGGGATGATAAAATATGCCAGAACTAGGACAAGGCTAACTAATCCCTTAGGCCCCCACTAAGTGCAGGACAAGGATGAGCCGAGATAGGTGATGAGAATGAGATCCTTGCAATAAAGAGAATGATTTTCATTGAATGTATAACATGTAATATTGAGAATGTTATGATACTACAACTATTACATGGTAAGGAGAAAAAGGGAATTCTATGCAATCACTTGATAAAAATACTCATCATCGAAGTGAAAATCACTCAATATCAATTTTAATGCATGACACTCATCAGTAAGATGCCCAAGAGTTCTATGATATGCACAATATTTCATGTTTTTCTTAGGTATGTTTCTCTTACTAGGAGGTGGCAATTTAATCAAACCTTTTTTAAGGAGTTTCTCAATTTTGTATTCAATTTTTGTTTGAGTATGTAAGAATGAATTTTTTTTGAGCTTGTAAGGTTTTTGTTGTTTACTTGATTTATTGACTTTTTAAGGTGGATATAGAGAAGGAGGACCTGAGATGATCCTATCATTCTTGGTAGGAATTGGTTGTTCTTTAGGAAGGAGGACACTAATGTCAGGAGGAGGATCTTCATATCCTATTGCTTTAGTTTTTTTAATAGGAATTTGATCTAAAATTTTATGAATTTCACTCCAATTAGTTATGTCACATATTTGGTTGGTTAAAAGCTTAAAGCCTTGGCCATAAGTCTCTTCAAGGTTGATAGGAGTGTTTGTCACTTTGTTAATGTGGCAATGAAAATTGTACTCCCTTCTTGGTGATGGTACAATTTCTTACTTAATTTGGAGCTATTCTGGTACCCTTACAATTCAAGACCCCTTTAAATCATCATTAATAGGCCCCTAAGACCTTTTATTTCAGATCTCAAGGCTTATTTCAAGTAAAATCTTGACAAAATCAACAAAATTATTAAATTTTCTAACAACCCATCATTGCCCCACCCCAAAAAACTAGGGTGGGACTCATATGCCACCTTGGGCGTATGAGTCCCCCTAGGTGGGACACACACCACAAGTGGAGTATGAGTTTTGTGTGGCCCATTTTTAGGGTTTGAGTGGGAAATTCAAGTTTTTAATTCAAAATTTTGTTTGATGTCAGCCTTTGAGATCTAAATAATGGTAAATTAGAAAAAATGCCTATATAAATAGGCTTTCAAGTCATTATTTTTATCTAGAAAATAAGCAATTCAAGATCTAAGCATTTACAAGCATTAAAGAATTCTTTAACAAGAGTATTCAAAAGAAAGTAGAAAGCCCAGTTGAAGCCTTAGAGCAGAATTATAGTGTTTTTGTAGGTCTCCAAGCTCACTTTCATTCAAGATCTAGCATTATCAAGGATTTATTATGGTTTCCTATGGTGAATCATGATGGATTCTAGGTTGGGGAGATGCAACTAGCCATCAAGCCAAGCCTAATGACTTGCTTTCTAAGTGATTCCATCCTCCATTATCATTATACTTTTAGCCTAAGGAAGGTACATGAATTATGATGAATTACTATGGTGATTAGGGATCTCCCAAAGTGAGTCATTTATTTTCATGTTTCATTCATGCATCTCATTCTAGCACATTAGAATAGGGTTGCATTACATTTCAGATTTCCTAATCTTAGATACACTTAAGGTTAAGGTTTATGTTCACACTTACATTCAAGATCCATTGTTTCTATCAAGGTTTAATTAGTGAACTAGGGGTTTGACCAAGGCAAACGCCCCATAAGCAAGTCAACACAATATTTTGTTTTGTACGTCTTTTTTACAAGTTTAGATCCCAAAATCAAGGTTGGGAAGAAAGAGAAAAGATTGGCGAGTAGATATGGACTTTGAATTTTTGAAAAATTAGAATGGGAATTTTATGCCACAAGTTGTGTATGAGTCCTAGTATAGTAAATTTTCTATATTTCTAAAGATCTAGAGTCAACACTATGATATTCATGTTCCTTCTCAAAAACCCTAGTCTAGGATTGAGATGCCTAGCCTGGCGTATGAGTTGTATTATGTCCTAATGTCTACATTTTGAATATTTAAGAGCTTATTCTAAACACATTCAAATTTCCATGTGCACCTTTCTTATTTCCCATATTTTTGTTCTATTTTTCATTAACTTCTAGGTGATTTATTGTGGTTGTGCATATCATTAAGTTTCACAATTAGGTCTTGCATGTTACCTATCTTTCTAAGCTCTAGCCTGGTGGTGAACCCCTTTGTAGTCTATAATCATACCCTAGGATAACCTTTAGATGATCTATTTCCCTCATTCGATCATAGGATTGAGATCTCTAGGGTTTCCTTGAGTTAAATAAGAGTGTGAAGTAGGAACCCTACCTCCTCAAAGGTAGGTGTTGTGCCTACTACATACATGCCTCATTTGGATCGAGGACCCCCTCTTTCCTTTTGTCCTTTGTCAAGTCATTTTGACCTTTGCCTCATTTTGTGTGCCCCTAATTTTGAGCTTAAAATGGTCAGGTGCATTAAAGTGTCTAATTCCCCTTTGACCAAAATCACCACCCCAAAATTTGCTAGGTCAATTTTCTTTGTGGGTTTAGACTTGCAGGTTTCTCTAAGTCCTTCGCCCCTGCATCCTCATGGTTTTGTGGGTCCACCGATGTAGGTTTCCCCTTGCAAGATGTCACTCTCTCTCTACTATTGGTCAATGGCTAAACCAACGCCCCTGCCCGCATTGCAGGCACTGCATCCCCATTCGTTGTCTGATGGTCGCACCATATCAAATCTCTGCATTCCTACCAACCTTGATCATCGTCATACCTAGGATTAATCATGTGCCATTAATGACATTTTACCTACAAATAGAGGCACCAAGCTATCATTTTCATGGTTATAATTTGAGTTTCTAAGAGAGTAATGACAAACTAGGAGCTTTAGCATGTGTGTGATCTTGTGGCAAGTTTCAAAATCAGATTCTCCTTGTATTCACCTATGATTTAAAGGTAAGCACTTGTCATTTTCTATTGATTAATGGAATTCTTGGGTAATTAGGACTTTAAATTTTTTTAAATGTTTTAAACAAAATCCCAGTTCAGCTCAATAGTCTTAAGAGACTTCTGTGGAGTCAACCCCACACCTACAAGTTACCATGAACACTCAGAAACCCTCAATGTTTCCCAATCTATGCCTCTAAATATCATTTGAGTTCTCTATTCCGCATCATCGTTCTTCACACGGTGAAGAAATCCTTGTGGACCGCACCTCTACCACTGTCATCTGTATTTGAAACCTTGAAAGTAGCTAATTTACCAAATTTTCAAGTGATTCCCATGCAGAACCTTGCATGTGGGTCAACACCATCCCAATGTCATTACCTTCTAAACAAGCCCTAGCACCTTCCTGTGGTACGCAACCTGTGTCCCTCACTTCCCTTAAATGAACAAAGTCCCATCACCTGAAATTTGGCTAAGTCAAAGTAGACATAAGGGTCACCGCATGCAGCTCACCCTCATCTGATTGTTGTCACCTAACGGCTCAGTCACCTTGTCCATCTATATTGTGAACTTTGATCCCCCCATTGTCATTTCATCCTCAAAACATGAAAAATGCCAAGTCAAAGTGACTTGCATACCCCCCACATATGTAGGTGGCCATATGTGGGTGGTCATCCACCCATTTCTATTCCCTAACATCCTAACACCCACATTGTCTCACATGGAAGGCTCCATAGAGGACTCTTCAACTTGCCAAATCTCAAAAACAATTAATAGATAAATTGGGTCTACGAGCTCATTGCAGGTCCACTTAGGTGGACTGCCACCTACAAACCTCCATTCCTCTAACATCATCCTTAATAGAAAGCATTTGATAGTGGCCCGATAGCTCTTGACTGCATCTTGTAAAATGATCAAACTTCAAGGCATGATGCTTAATGTCTGAGGTGCCTGCGGGTCCCATAGTGTAGACTTCCACTTGCGGGTCACCATCACCCAAATTTTGTTGCTTAACGGTAGGGGATCCCTAATTTCCTTTAGCCTTCCTACACTCGCATGCCTTGGGCCCACAAATACATCATTTCTCAACCAAGAAACTTCAAGTGCCCCGCAACTAGTTTATGTATGTGCGAAATCCGCTCATAAAGAATTTCATCACCAACTTATCAATGCAAAAATTTTCCTATAGACTTCTATCTACGGGTCTCCCTGGCCACAAGGTTGTTATCCCATTACCTTCATTCTAGTGGCTCCTATCCTAGGGAAACCTACATCACTGGGCCCACATTAGCCTAAATGATCAAAGCAAGCTTTAAACAAGGATTAATGATGAATTTCATGCTATTTTGATTGTATATAAATCGATCTAACACTCGTTTGTAGAATTTGACTAACACTTACCCTAAAAAAAATATGAATGCACTTACTGCATCTTTGCATACAAGATTTATGGAACCTGCTATGGGTCCATCGGGGAGGTCTTCTGAGAAATTTAATAAAGGAAAGAACCTTGCACATTTGTCGAGGGGAAAAGAGGAAAAAGACTAGATGAAATATCAGTTTCACAAAGTGGAGTGTACCTCCAATCTCTCTTCTACCTGGGACTCGGTTTTAGACAAAAATATAGGGCATGTAGATATAGATGAGTTCCAAAAAAGGGTAATTGTTAACTCTACAACTGAAAATACATGCATGATCAGGGCAAGTGTCCTCGCCAAGGCAGTTGAATTTCCTCTAGTGTCAGTTGCCCAAGAATTAGTTATGGCCTTTCGAGAATGCTACCACTTTAATATAAATATTATTGATCATGATGGAAGGATTTTGGTTGAATTATCTGCTAAATCTATTAGTTGAATGTTCCACATCCCTATGTTAAATGTAATGGAGGAAATAGAGAAGGGATTTGTTGAGAATATGTGGAAGTAGGACCCTCTAGGATGCAAGAGGTTAATCAACCAACATTGGTTGAAAGAAAACATGGGTAGTGCTACAAAAGTAGCTCAAGAGTTTTTTACAAGTGACTTCTTGGAAGAGTACCATGATTTGGTCACCCTATTGAGTAGGGTAATGGGCCTACCGACTACTACTTTATTCGAAGATTGGATGTTTTACGTTATTGAAGAGATCATCCAAGGCAAGACCAAGTTCCATTAGGCCAAGATTATCAGTGACAACTTGCACATGAAGCTCATGGTGGTGAGGAAGTATTCCAAATTTTACATGACTTCATACTTAGTGTACCTCTTGGCGGAGAAGTTCCTATACAAAGGACTCATCACTACAGGCATCCTAGAAATAAAGAAAGGAGATCTTGAGGTATACAATTGCTACCCTCAGTTACAATACAAGAACTTTAAGAAAGAATATAAAAGGGTAAATGATTCCTTCATTGGGCACATAATTAGACTTCTAGGAGGGGACTTTGAATGAAGGGTATCACATAGCGCAAGATCCTTCATTCAATGGTTTGGGTATATGTTCATACAGTTTCCAAAGTTTACATATATTAGGATAGAGGGATTCTCAGGAAATCCCTACTGGCTATTACACTACCTCAACGATCGTATGATTTTGTTGGAAGTCTCTTGAAAATTGAAAAATTCCCATGCCTTGTTAAGTGAAAAGCATAGAGCTAGGATTCTATATCCCTTGACCTTTGGGAAATGAATGTATTCCTATCTCACTACCCAATACATAGATTATTCAGGGAAAGAATTGGCGGAGTACAACTTGGATCTCCACACTGACCAGGGCAAGATGGACCCCTATGGAAATTTAAAGAAATGGGTCAGAAAACAATATTCCCATCAACCTCAAGTCAAGGACGTCTGGGCCAACTATGCAGATGATAAAGAAGTATGAAAGGGGCACTCTTTGAGAATGACAACCTAGTTTGTGAAATCAACGAATCTATTCCCTGTGCCTGACCAGATAGTGGAGGAAGATGAGAATATTTTAATTGGTAGATTTATTGTTGTGGCCAACATGCCCCTAGCCTGTGATAGATTGGAATGAGGAAGAGGTCACTGAAAATAGAATGAGGTAGTAGATAGATGCCCATATTTCCCAACTCAAGGTACAAGCCATTGAATTGAAATATGGTGAGCTTGAAAGTGAAATGAATAGTGGAGAAGCCATGACCTCATTAGAAGAAGATCTAAAGTCCCCACCAATGACAAGGTCAAATAAAAGAAAGGATGCGTCAAAGTGTAATCCTAAGCACAAAGTATATTCAAGAAAACCCACCAAGGGGGAGTCATCCAAAAAAGTGAAGAAAGTGGGGATGTTTGTACTTGAGATTCCCACCATCTAGGAGGATCCCCAACACAAAGAAGAAGAAGCTGAGCAACCATGTTCACCACCTGCCACTTCCACTCCCACTGCCACTATTACCATGGTCACTCCTCCACCTTCTACCTCACAATCTTTGCACATCTTATATCTGCCCGCCATGGATATCTTAGTCCAACTCACCTCCACCTCACCAACTACTGTAGTGATGATACTTGACTCCTCCTCCACTATGTCGCCATTATCATCTTCTTTTCTCATGCCTCCATTTTCTACTTTCTCTACTCCACTACCTGCAATTTCCACTATTACCATGTCGCCTCCTACTTTGCCACATGCTTTCACAAAATACATACAAAACATGGCCACTAAACTTTCTGGGGTAATCCTTCACCCCATAGTTTAGGCTCAGATGGCCCAAATTGCTACTGCCTTGCCTCTTCCTCCACCACCTACAAAGCCACCGAAAATGGAAACTACAATGTAGATCTTGGAAGAGATGGAGAAACGTCATGCAAAACAACAAAGAGAGGCTACACAATATGTAGTTGAGGAGCTTGAGGACTTTGATAGAGATGATTATTTTGAGCACCCGGAAGGTGAACTAAACATAAATTTGGATAGTGTGGAATTTGATGAGGAGAGGTTGCCTTGTTTAGAATAAGACACTAAGGCACTGAATGAGTGGTATATAATAGAAACATCAGACCAATAATTGGATGAAGAGCTACCCTAGCAACCCAAGAGTGGGTAAAAAGGACCATTATGGGGGACACCTCTTTGAAGAGAAAGATGACACTATTGTGGACATGGAAATAATCGAAGAGCCTCAACTAGCTGGCCAAGAAAAGGGCCATGTCCAGGGAAAAGAAGTGCCTCCAAAAAAGGAGGAAGAAAAAGAGAAAGGTAAGGAAGAAGATAGATGAGGAAGAGCCTTGAGCTTGAGCACCGCGATGAGCATGAAGAAGAGAAGGAACCCCACAAAGAAGACATCATTAAGGAGAATATATCCTCCACCGAGTCATACAAAGGGAAGACCATGCAAACGGAAGACTCAAACAAAGAAGAAAAGAATGATCATTTGACTCATGCCAGTGAAGAGGAACAACTTCAAAATGAATAGGGAGAGGAAGGTGATCATGAATCACTTGGAGAAAAAACCAAGGTACTTAATTGGATAGAATGACAACTACAAAAGAAAACTCTTTTGTCCATT
This sequence comes from Sequoiadendron giganteum, assembly GCA_007115665.2. NCBI lineage: Eukaryota > Viridiplantae > Streptophyta > Pinopsida > Cupressales > Cupressaceae > Sequoiadendron > Sequoiadendron giganteum. Next base: position 124,940,515 of record CM021101.1, on the reverse strand, counting down.
GATCCAAAAGCTAGACTTGAGGAAATACTAGCCAGGACACAAACAAAGACAAGAAAAGAGAAAAAGCCTAGGGTCCATTCTCATATCACGATCAATGCCTCTAGATCTTAGACGGTGCAAATTGCCACCCCTCTAATAGAAAAAGATGCATGCACGGTGGAAGGTCAAAGTTATAGTATATTAATGATCGATCTAGGCTTGATGTCTCAAGAACAAAAGATAAATGAATTTCAAGAATCTGTGGCCACCATTGTGCAACAAATGATCAAGGACCAATCCACAAAAGAAGAACTAAAAGAACTAGTAGCGGAACTTACCACTTACATTCAATAATGGATGTCCATGGAAGAAGAGACTCCCATGACATCATCCAAGCCCACTCTCCTCTCCCAATATGAGCTCAATAAAATGGAAAAGATGAAGAATTGGACCAAGTCCATAGTAGATTGGTTCAACCGTGTGATATACAATGGAGAGATGGGTATCCTCCATGCTTTTTGGGCATTCAAAAAGTTTTGAGGGTTGTAGAAGTAGGTAAATGAAATGATAAGGGCATGCAATAGGTTGTTCGAGCTATACAGGATCATGTACCCGAAGCTCGAGAGCATCCTCAAACTCTCAAAGGTAATATAGGAAAAGGAGTTGGAGCTCATAAAGGATGATCATTGGCTATTGGAGACATGGAAAATGAGCTTAGATTATAGAAAGGATGTTCTAGAAAAGGATTTACATGAGCTGGAGCTTGATCCTGAATGGGTTGCAAAACTTTGTGCCAATAGTGAAGACTATCTAAAAATGATGACAAATTATGTGATGTCTACTCTAGAGATAGATCTAGAGAAGATCAAGTCATTATTCCATAAGAAGATGGAGTAAGGAGCTACAAATACACTATCACCGAACTTTATGGATTCTATTGCCAGGGCTTTCATGCAGTCTGAGCAAGTCATCAAGACAATCCCAAAATGCACCAAGAGCTAGGAGTAGATTACTGAGAGACTTAAGAAGATATCCTTCCAGATCCTTTAGTCTGATATCATGGAATAGGACAAGCTTCAAAATTTTATTGGGAAATTTGTGGAGTATGCTACTCTGCAGAAAAATGCAGGGAAACTAGTTATAGATGATGAATATTTGACAATATAGTTACAAGGCTAGCAGTCACTACAAGACAAAATTGCTACACTATTAGACCACTAGATGAAAAAATAGGCAAAAGACAAAGACGTATTTTTATATTGTCATATATTTGGGGTTAGGTGAAACCCTAATGTAAAATCAATATGAGCCACACAATGAAATTTAATCTTGTCCATTCATTTTACTGTTGGAAAACTATAAATAGGGGTCTCCTCTCATTTTCAAAGAGAGAGTTGAGTTGTTGTGTAAAGGCATGCTATATAGATTTAATGAGAATAGCATTATTTTGATGGATTCTTGTGCTTCTTCAGATGTGTGCATGATTTATCTCCCAATCTTAGATTTTATCTTTGTTGTTCTAGTTTCAAGTTGCTTTTAGTTGCTAGTTTATGTTGTACTTTAATGATGGAGTATGGTGTTGTGTTTAATGAATTCTTGGCTTATACCTTTTGTTGTTTATTGATGATAAACTGCTTTGTAAAGTTAGTTTGAGGTTATTTCCAATGTTACACTTTAAGATCAATCTTTATTCATGCTTTAATGGTGAATAAATGGTTTGAAAATCTGCAGACCCTAGAAGATTGCACTAGTTTTATGAGACTCTAGGTTGTCCTTGGTTAAGTGGAACTCAATTTTAGGAAGGTTTTCCACTATAGCATCCTCCATTATTATTTTTCAACATTAGTTGCAAGTTTAGGAAACTCCTTACCCCTATTCCATTTTGAATTTTCTTTAAAAATTAGAGTTAGAAAAAAGTTCTAGCATCATCAAAAAGCCATACTCAATGAGCAAAGATGAGTTTTAGCTTGCTATCCTTAACTTGCAGCAACTATGCATCCATTTCTAGAACTCATAAAATCCTTTTGTAGATACAATGCCCTCTATGCCTAGCTAACCATAAATTCCATTTGTGATTAGCACAAAATCACATCAACCAATTGAACTATTCTAAGCACTGTCATGACTTGACACTCAAGAGACCTTGGGGTGGTTTCTAAAACTTTTTTGCATAAATTACCTTTCAAGAGAGATATAATAGTTGTATGCTATCTGTGTTGAGAAGATGCAAAAACACCCATCAATAGAGCTGATGTTAGAAGGAAGGCCTTTTAGTTAAGCTAGATCAAATTCGTTCCTTCTCTCCTCAAAGGTTCCACAAAGTTCTTAGATCCACACTAGATAAGGAATAGTTTCAAGAGTTTAAAACCCCTAAAAGGGCTAAGAGAGCCAAGAGAGGGGAAGCATCTACTTCAACCCCACCCACTCAACCTCCATCCCCTCCATCTCATTCCTCCTCTTCACTGCCAACAACATCCCCATCCTCCTCTCTGCTCCAAACTACCTTTTCACCCTCCACTTCCCATAGCCAAGGCATTGCCTCTACCCCTACACTTCATTTCCAAGGCACTGCCCTAGCTATCATTCCATTACAACCTCAAGTTGCTATGGCATAGTCAATGCCACCTCCACCTCCCACCATGGCATTTTTTGGTACAAAACCTTCCCCATTGTCCTTCAATGATTATCATGACATGCCTAAGAATCCAAAAGGATTTTGCATCAAGTTCCATCCATGGGATCCACAAAGGACAGCAGAAGAACATATCAAAATCTTTCAAACAACTTTGAAAGACATGCAGATTGAAAATGAGGATGTGGCTTGTAGACTCTTCCCTTAATCATTGAGGGGCGAGGCCTTCTATTGGTACATCCATTTTCCAATTAGGACCATCACTACTCGAGATCAATTGAAGAAAACCTTCTTGTAGAAGTTAAAGCTTGTTGTCAGCCCCTCAAATTTATACCAACATTTCATGTCCATCACGAGGGAAGTTAATAAGCCTATTATCTCATTCAATGATCGATTCCATAAATATTATATGAAATTGTAGCCATCCTATGCAATGGACAATCCATCCACTTGACTAGTGTACTACACTGCCTTGGACAACCTCACGTCTGCACTGGTAAAAAGAATGCACCCACCACCTACCAGGCTAGTGGATGCCTATGTATAAGAAATCACAACAAGAATAGACTTGGGGAAACACATTGAAGGACCACTGCCCTCCTTAGGACTAGCTTATCATCGAAAATAGATCCAAGGTCTTACCCATGCCTTGGCCCATGAAATTACCATTATGAACCAAATTCCACAACTTCCAATACTACCACATCTAGGATGGACCTTGAATCAGGCACTGTCAGTACCCCATTACCTACAACCTTTTCAATAATAGGCCTATTCATAGTAGCCCTAGGTGCCTATATACCTACAAAATTCAAAATTTCCACCTACTGAATAGAACCAACCAATGACGCAACCAATATTCCTCCAGATCTCAGCACCACAATAGAGTTACATAGAAAAGGATCGAATTGATGAGCTGATAGAACTAGTAAAGAAGATGTCCACTAAGATTATGTATCTAAGGAACCAAAAAAATGAATTGTAGGCTTCTCAAAGGATCATCCAGACCAACCTCAATAGAGACAATCATGATGTTGGCACATCTGTGGGCTAGAATTAAGAAAGAGGCTAGATTTTAGGGAAAAAAAATTGAAAGAAGGCCTTCACAAAGGAAAAATAGAATGTGGAAGACAAGGCCAAACAATGGAGGTGCTCCCACACCACTCAAAAAGAAAAGCAATAATGGAAATTCGACAAGAGGAGTATGCTTGGTTGAGACTACCTTATCTGGTTGGTGTCAGATCCATAAGACGAGCAGGCATTCTAAATTAGATTTTCTGAAATTCCAAACCGTAACCGATATCTTCCAAGTGGAGGTCCAAAATTTTGTTGATGGCTCAAGTTGTAGAGACATAGTCCCCTCGGAGCTATATGATTCCTCAATGCTGGTGGTCAATCAAGCTCCATTCCTATAAAGTGAAATCAACTCACCTGAAAAGGAGGTTGTAGCAAATGAGCTCACCACAAAGGAAGGAGAAGCGAAAGAGGTAAGTAAGGAGAGCCACTTATCCTAGCTCTTCAATTTGGTAGATAATGGCCCATTAGATGAGGAGGAATCCCATGAGAATGAGGTTCACATGTTCCATCAAAGGGAAATTCCCTATTACTTAATAAATAGATGAGTTGGTGGCCCTTTCAAAACTTCTACCCTGCCTAACAACTTCAGTACACCACCTGACCCTAACACCAACAACAAAATCAAATACCCTCATGTGCCTACCCAATACTTTGATAGAAATAGGAATCCAAGTCAAACTCAAGATCAACCCTCTAGTTCCTCCCAAAATAAAATTTCTAAAGAAGAGGTCGAACAAATGGGAGAATATGTGGTAGATGACTTGAAAAGAGTCAAGGTGATCTTGTCAGCCTTTGAACTGTTAAGAGTGTTAGTTGTTAGAAAAAAACCTCTTTAGGTCATTAAATGGAACTTCCCCATCCAAACCAACCCAGGAGGTACCTACCAAAAGGGTTTCCTTTCATACCTCCAACAATGAGCCCATGATTAGGGAAATCTTGGGGAAGAAACCCAATCAACCCCCACATCAACAAGTCAATAAAAATTAGTCACTAGATAAAACCCCTACAAGGGAGAAAAACCAAGCACAAGCCAAGGATAAGAATAGTGATAAAGAAAAGGCTCAAGTGTTTTAGGATGATGTATTGGTAGGGATATTCTAGAGGAAATTGGAAACTCCTCCTTCTTGACAACCATTAGAATATTTGGCAAGAACCTGCACAATTTTTTGCTCAACTCAGGAGTCTCATCCAATGTCATGTCATTGGCCATATGCAAAGTGTTGGGGATAAATCCAACCCCCTCCCAACAAAAATTAACTCAATTGGACAAGATCAAGGTAAACATAGTTGGGGAAATCAATAGGATACCCATGTAGATTGTTGTTGACCCTAGGGTGCAGCAAGTAATTTATATTCAATTTGTTGACATTCCCAACACATATGGTATCATATTGGGAAGGGACTTCACCCTTGCCTTGAATGGATATGATGTAACAAATTATTCCCATCTATGGCTTCCATGGAAAATATTACCAAACTAGATCCGCATTGAGAGGGACCCTCGCATGAAGTTCATGATCACTGAATATAACAACACAAATGAGGTTTTCTTTGCAGAAAAAAAGATGGGAAATTATTGTCATGTGCCCTATCATGATGATGAAGAGTTCCAAGAGGAAGAAAATCCAGAGGAGGTCCCCATGTTGTGTGATGTCCCCATAAATTTATTTTCTCTCCCAAGTAGTATAGAAGTGTTGATTGAGTCTAGGATGAAGGATTTTATGAAGATTCCCATCTTGGGTTGCGAGAAGGATTCCAAGGGTTTATGTAGAAGTGTATGTGGGATTGGCTTAGTTTAGGAGCAAGAATGGAATTTCAGGAGCTACTATTACCAAGTTGGTGTAGGGTGCACAATGTGACTCACTCTGAATTTGCATGTTGCTTATGCCAAACAATAGTGGAGCGTATCAAAGGACAAGATACTCCTAAGGAAGAAATAGGAGGAAAACACAGTCAGGGATAGCCCATTCATATAGAATCCCCAAAAGATACAGAAGTGGATATGAAACCAAGGAAGGAAGCATGCTCAAAAGGCTCCAAGATCACAGGTTCTTCCAAGTTTTGGATGCTACATTTTGATGGATCTAAGTCCAAGAAAGAGGCGAGAGATAGATTCAAACTCATTAGTCCCATGGGTAAGACATATTTTTCTGCCCATAAACTCTAATTTAATTGCACAAATAATGTAGTAGAGTATGAAGCATTAGTTCACGGACTTTTAATGGCATTAAGAAAAAATGTTAAAATGTTGCAAGTCTTTGGTGATTCTTAGCTGGTAGTGAAAAAAGTTACAAAACTATACTCTTGTCATGATAGAAGGATAGCAAACTATAGAAAAAGGGTATGGTATCTTCTAGAGGGTTTAGATGCATTCAACATTCAATTGATCCCATGTAGTAAGAGCCAAACTATTGATGCTTTAGCTCAAGCATCCAACACCCTTCAACCATTTTCCCTAACAGGGTTGAGGAAGTTCACTATAGATCTTACCTCTACCCCTCAATGTCTTACAATGTCACCAACTTCTAATTTTTTAATGATTGTAAACACATCCTAGAATTCATCATGAGTTCTAATGTATTTTCCACTCAAATCATCAATGAGCTAGAACCCGAAGAGGCTAAACTTGATATAGAGGGAGTGATCAGCTTGAAGAGAAATATAACACCATGAGGTATCATTCAACTAGGAGGATATTCGATTTGGATTAGATCAAATACTAGGATCAACAAACCAAGAAAGAGTCAATAGATCATCAATGTGATGCTCATAACATGGGTATAGTTGACGAAGTTAAAAATGTGTTCATAGGCAAGGTGTGCACATCGAAGGAAAGAAAAGGGATCATTGACACCTTTCGCAACTATCATGACATAATTTCTTAGGGATACGAAGACTTGAAAAAATATGATACATCAAGCATTACACATACCATTCCCCTCAAGCCAGATGTGAGGCCTTTCTGACAACGTCAATGCCTAATTAATGCATTGCTAGGGCCAATTATGTTTAAAGAAGTTCAAAAGTTGTTGTCCACCCGAATTATCTTCCTTGTCAAGCACTCCATGTGGGTGGAAAATTTGGTTTCAATTAGAAAGAAGAATGCTGAAATCAAATTGTGCATGGACTTCTGGAATTTAAATAGATCTTCTAAGGACAATGGTGATTCCAGAATATTGGTTTACAATTTTTGGGCAAACTGGACACTCAACTAATTTTTTTAACTAAATCTTCACTTTTGGGCTCCTATAGCGGCTAAACCATGAGGAATTTGCAGATAATGCAAACTAGTGATTTGTGATGTTTTGTCTATAGATTCTAAATATATTTTTTTCAAATTTTTTGGAATCATATTCCACTTATTTTTACATCTCCTTCGAAAACTAGCTTTAAAAAAATATATATATTTTTAAGGAGTGATGCTCACCATATACAACATAAAAAAATTTGTATGAAGGATAAAATTCCAATTTTTTCTAATTTAGATTTGTAATTATGATATCTATCACTTTAATTTTATTTTCATAGTGTTTTATTAAATATTTTTCCCTTAATCAAGTTTCGAAGTCAAACCAATTATAATTGAAACATAGGCGAACTGTATACAACATAACTTTTCCTATATGTATCAAAATTCAATTTTATTTTTTTAATGGATCAAGGACATCAATACCCACACTAAACATATTTTTTAAAATTTTATTTTGATAATCTGCTATTTTTCCACATGTGCAGAACAAAGATCTTGATTTTCGGTGAAAAACCTATGTTTAATCAAACTAAAAAAACACATACATAATAAAACCAAAACATATTAAAATTTTATTCATTGGATAGATAATTCCAAGGAATACCATGATAATTTAAAATAAGTTTTACATTAATTCATTTGATCCCCCAAAAGGTAAATCAAAAGTGATTTTTTATCAGCATTTTGATAGGTGTAAAGGAGACTCCATTGTAGGTATGGTTTAAAACTAGCGGGGTTCTATCAAAGGGGGTTTGATCTAAGGAGGTTTAATCAAACCCTCTTCAATTGATATCCTTTAAATGGAAATTTTTAAGGCTTAAATCATTATATTTTCTAAAAATATGTGATTTCAGCAAAAATCAGAATCTCCCAAAAATTGTAAACCAACTTTGTGGGATCACCCATAATTATCTAGTGCCCTTACTAGATGAGGTATTACAGATTATCAATGGGTCTCAGATGATGTCATTTTTGGACAAATACTCAAGATATAATCAATTAATGGTGCAATATGAAGATAGGCATAAGATTTCTTTCCTCACAAAATGGGGAACATTCACATACAAAAGAATGTCATTTGGATTAATTAATGTAGGTGCAAAATTCCAGTGTGCCATGGACATTTCCTTCATATAAATGGATGACCTCATTATGTTATCATAGAAAAGGGGAGACCATATCTCCGATTTGTGCAATTGTTTTTAGAAATGTGGAGAATTCGACATATTATTGAACTTGGAGAAATGCATCTTCGGATTGACCGAAGGCAAGTTGTTAGGACATGTGATTTTATAGAAAAGGATCTCTATAGATCTAGAACGCATACAAGCCATATTAAAAATTTAGCCCCCAAGCAATAAGAAAGAGATGAAATCTTTCTTCTAAAAGATAAATTTCATCAAGAAGTTCATTATGGGCTTTGTTGAAATAGTCAAACCATTGAATGTCGTGCTCAAGTAGGACGCCAATGTAGAGTGGAAACCTAAAGCTAAGAAATATTTTGAAGAAATTAAGCCGGCTATTGTTGATTCCCTAGTGTTGGTCAGTCCATATTATTTAAAGTCATTCTACATCTCCTCTTTTACTTTAGATCAATATTGCGCTAGCATACTAACCCATAAGGATGATGAAGGTAACGAACACCCTATTGCATTCATGAGTGCTTCAATGAAAGATGTTGAACTATGGTACATTTTTTTTGAAAAATAGGCATATGCCCTTGTTAGAGGAGTTCAAAAATTCAGACACTATATCTTGAGGAGCAATATGTTCGCAATTTTCCTTGATACAACACTCAAGACCTTGTTAATGAAAAATGAGTTAGGAGAGAGGAAAAAAATGGGTCACTCTAGTGCAAGAATATGACATGGAGATTCATCCTATTAAGTTGGTTCAAGGAAAAGAACTCACTCGTACAATAGAAAAAATTGAGTTAGAGCTTATAGTGCAGCAAAATCACTTGGAGGATGTTTCCCTAGGTGAGTGGTATGGTTACATTGTCTATTATTTTTTGAACAACAAATTCCCATCATGGCTGCAAGGAGTAAAAAAATATGCTTTGAGATTGAAAAGTAGCAGCTACATGTTACAAGGATCCATATTATACAAAAGAAACCATAAAGAGATCTATCTTAGGTGCCTTGGAAAAGAAGAAGTAATCAAAGTTTTGAAGTAGTTTCATGACAAGTTCAGTACTGGACATGGATCTAGTCCCTGAACCACTCATTAGATTATACAAGTTGGATACTATTGGCTGAGGTAATTCAAAGATGCGAACAACCATGTCAAGACCTATCATGTATGTTAGACAACTTCCACTAGGGAAAGAAATGTTGATGTCCCGTTGCAACAAGTCATGGAGGTAAGACCTTTTTCATAATGGGGACTCAACTTCATCGGCCAGACAAGCCCACCTTCCTTTGTAGGCCACATGTATATTTTGACCACTTTTGATTAGTGCACTAGATAGATTGAAGCAATAGCATGCAGGAAATGCACAATCGAAGTAGTAACTAATTTCTTGGAAATTTTTATTTTGAATCACTTTGGTTGCCCATTTTCTCTCATTTGTTATAATGGTCCTGCTTTTACGTCCCTCAAGTTTTCTAGTTGGGCCTTTGATTACAGGATCGCACTTAAATTTTCATCCAACTACTATTCCTAGAGGAATGGTTTAGCTGAATCCAAAAAAAAAACATATTGATTGTGATTTGAAAGCTGCTTGATTGGAGCCCAAAAGACTGGCACACCCAGCTATGTTTTTCTTTGTGGGAAAATCACACTCATCACAAGGCTACTTTGGTAAATTCTCCATTTCACTTAATGTATGGCTTGGAGCCAATTTTCCCAATCCACCTCAAAATTCCTACACTTCAATTCATTAACACATATTATGAGAAGGTAGAATGCCAAGAATCCCACCTTGTTGAATTGTTACACTTAGAGGAAGTATGTGATTGGGAAATAAAACATTTCACCAAACACCAAGGTGTAGTCAAGAGATCTTTTGATCACCAAGACAAAGTAAGTTCCTTAGGATTGTAGATTTAATCTTCTATTGAGACAAGGCCCATGAAAAGAAAGGGGGACACGAAAAATTCAACAAGCTCTGGATTGGCCCCTTTCAGATTTTTGAGATTCTAGGAGATAATGCCTTTCACCTCAAAATGCTAATTGGAGAGGATGTCTCGTTGCCTATCAATGGGTAGTACCTCAAGCATTATTCATTTGCTTGAGTTGTTCAAGCTCATTATTTTTACATATTTGTATATAGTTAGAGTAGGCTCTTTTTCTTTGTTGTTTTTCTTTTGCCTCACTTTCGCTCACTTTCTCAACTTTCATTTTTGCTGAGGGTGTCTCCTAATCTTGATGCGGTGGTTGTGCTTGGCCCACCAGAGGATCCACTTTGCTGCCTGCTCCAATTTTTTCTTTGGATAAGTCTTCATCCATCACTATCAATTTTTTATTACTCCCATGAAGCAATTTTCCATACTTGAACTCTAGCTTGATCTAAGACATAACCCTTATTTGAATATCCTCACTCTTGTCTCATTTTACACATGAAAACACACCTTAAATATTTTTGACGAGCTATATGATAGTCATTATGAGGTTTCAGAAAGTGAAAAATATTAATTCTACTCTAGTGAACACTATGATTTCCATGCCCACTATAAGCTTCAGTGCTTATACAGTTGAGCCAAAAGAGTATCAAAAGAAAATATCAAAATAAAAGAGAAAATAAAATGTTGAAAAAATAAACTATGTGGGTGTGTGAACAACTCTATCAGGGCTATGGACGCTTGAATGAAAATATATCAATGTTTGTGGGATTAGAACAACAACTCCATTGGGGCTATGGATGCCTGACTCGCAGTAGAGCAATGTCCAAGTTACTTTTGTGGCTAGACAATTTACATAGCTTCCCTCGATTGATTGACTATTGTTTGTTATAGTCTCTAAGGAAGGGGAATGAACTCATTGCACACACCTCTGAGGTATTCTATGATTCAATTCCACTAAGGATCTCATCCTCCTTTAAGTTTCTAGTTTTCTTATGGAAACTGACTTCCGGTCTATGAAACTAGATATTTTGGGTTCTTGATGAATCCTTACCCTTGGAATGCTCGAGAGCGTTCTCCCAATAGAGTCATTATTTATTGTGCCTATTGCACACATGCCCCATTCAGACTAGGACCCCCTCTTTCCTTTTGGCTTTCACCGAGTCATTTTCACCTTTGCATCATTTTGCATGCCCCTAATTTTGAGGTTACAATGGTCAGGTGCATTAAAGTCTTCAATTCTCCTTTGAAAAAAATTGCCTCCCAAAAATTTGTTGTCATTTGCCTTTGCGGGTTTTTACTTGCGGGTTTCTCTGAGTCCTTCACTCCATCTTCCTCATTCTGCAAGTCCATCGATGTGGGTTTCCCCTTGTGGAACACTACTCTCTCTCTTCTGTTGGACAATGACTAATCCGACACCTCTACCCGCATTGCGGGCCACTCATCCCCATTCACCATTTGATGGCAGCACCATACCGGATCTCCATAATCCCACCAACCTCAACCACCATCATACCCAAAACTAAGTGTTCACCATTAATGAAATTGTTCCTTTAAATAGAGGCACTGACCTATCATTTTCACTATTATAATTTGAATTTCTTAGAGAGAAACGACGAACCAGGAGCTTTAGCCTAGTGTGAAGGTCATAACTAGAGATTATAGGTTTGTGATTCCAGTTTGTCATCAAAATGCACACATGTCCCGCCGAAGTCAAGGACCCCTCTTTTTTTCTTCTTTTTTCTTGCTCCTTCTATCTTGGTCCCTTCTTGCTTGCTTTGCTTTTACCTTCATTTTTGACTTTGGGGACAAGTTTCCTATGGATTTGAGATATTTTTGTGATGCCTAAGTGAACTATCAAGGTTTCATTAAGTTGTAAGAAGTTGCAGAAATTTCACTACAAGTCACCATGTGCAAATTTATATGTGCGGGTGGCCATCCATAGGTTTTTTTTTGCGGGTCGCCCTATGTGGGTTTCACTATGTGGGTTGCCATCCATGGGTTTTCATGTGCAGTTCACCATTTGTAGGTTTCCCTCTATGGAAGTCTATCTATGGGTTTTCGTGTGTGGGTCACCATCCGCGGGTTTTCGTGTGCGAGTCGTTGTCCATGGGTTTCCATGTGCCGCTCGTCATCCACAAGTTTCCTTCTACGGGTCATTATGTGTAGGTATCCATGTGTGGGTCGCCATTTGTGGGTTTCTGTGTGCATGTCACCGTCTATGGGTCATCATCTGTGGGTTTCCATGTGTGAGTCACTATGTGTGGCTTTACATGTGTAGGTCACCATCTATGGGTTTTCGTGTGTAGGTCATCATCCACAGGTTTCAATGTGTTGGTTTCTATGTGTGGAATTTCGTTGCTAACAACACTAGACTCTTCGGCTTCCACATTCCAAATCGCTGCATTTTGAAAAAGGGTGCAAACTTCAAGTTTTGAACATCTAGGGCCCATAAAATGAATGTTTCCACATGCCCAAAGAGGTTTGATTCAAATTCACCAAGTGTTTAGACATTGTGGAAATTTCATTGTGAAAGTGTCTCCATGGGTTTTTGTCCGTGAAATTTTATTTGTGAAATGTTGTTGATAATGGTGCTAAACCTTCTAGCTTCCACATCCCAAATGTTTGCATTTTTCAAAATAAGTCAAATCTTAAGGAAATATGTCTAGACACTCTTTCTACCTCCTTTCCCATGTGCTAAAAGTGAAAAATATTAAATTTACTAAGTTCTGTGAATTTTTGAAAGTTTCACTGCAGGTTGTTGTTTATGGGTTTCTGTGTGTGGAATGCCATTGCTAACAGTGCTAGACCCTCTTGCTTCTGTATTCCAAATTTCTGCATTTTTTGACAGGTTTCAAAATCATTGAGAAATAGGTCCAGACACCCTTCTAATGAATCTTTCATGTTCTTAATTTAAAAAAACTCAAAATTGCTAAGAGTTGTGGCCTTGAAGAAATTTTCATATGGGAAGCCGTCTTACGAATTCCATAGTCCCCAATTTCATTTTTATGGCACAAACTTATTTGGCTTCCCACCTCACAGTATCCGCATCTAGTGCTTTCATGAGTTAAAGACTTGAGTCCCAAATATCAAAATCCTTAAGTAAAATGGACCATTGTGGGTCTGCCCCTGCGAGCTGCCTCATGTGGGTGTTCGTTCACCAAACATCATTCCCAATAGTAAAACAAGCACAACCCCTGCTTTTGAATATTTTGCTTCCATTTTTTGCTACAGGGTTAAAAAGTGTTTCCTCGATAAAATGTATGAGTCTTCAGGTCTGAGCGCACCCACCTATGTGTGTCTCTGCATGTGGGCCTCTATGCTCTCTTTTCCTTTTCCTTATGGCAAGATTTTCGATTCTTTCCTCTATGGGGGTCCTGCATGCCTTATTTCCCAAAACAAAGCTTTGAGAATTCCAAGTCCAAGCATCTTTTATGGGTCCGCCCTAGCGGACCACTATCTATGGGAGGTTGTTACTCCTTGATCACTCTTAGTGGCAAAACCTTACCCTCTCCCTACCTCACGGACCCTACATATCCCATTTCTACACTTCCCAAGTGATCAAGTCTCCAAAGAAAAACGAGGTAAAATGGAAAGTCTCCCAAAATGGAAAGTTTTTCAAAATATGAAAATTTCTTGATGGACTATAAATTGATACATTTTAATGTTCTAAATGAGGGAAATATATCATTTCTGGAGATTTAAATCATGATATTTTATGACACAGGTGCATTTAACGATGCTTGGAGGAATAATGGATCAATTCATTAAAAAAAACAACATATAAAGACATGTCAAAAGGGGATATTTTAGTTCAAATTACTAAGGTGGAGATGGGTTTACCTATGAATATGAGTCAAGAAGTAACTACCTAAACACCTAAATTTCCAAAATCTGCCTAAGAATCTATTTTGAGCCATACAATAGCTGAAGATGTTCTTTCAAAAGGGAACAATAGGAGTTGTTTATCTTTCACCAAAGGTTGATGATGGTTGTTAGGAGCTATCTTCCAGGGCTGAGGAGGATGTTTCTACTTCTCAGTCATGCAAATCTGCAACAATATTCACTTGACCGAATGAAGAAATGTTAAAAATACATCAACAAAGGGCAAACTTCAACTGTTTTCAGCCACACCAAAGAAGGTAGCTAAAAGATAAAATATATACAGTGGCTAGAGGATGAAATAGACTATAGGAAAAAATAGGGAAGAGGAAAAAATAGTCTATTTTAAATTGTGAAATATTGTGGGTAGGTGAATCCCTAAGTTGTATTGAATCTGGGCCACTCATTGCAAATTAATCCTAGCCATTGATTTTTCTTTTGGAAAACTATAAATAGTGGCTTGCTCCTCATTTGTAAGGGGTGGGGAATTGTTGTAAAAGTCATTTTGTAGTAATATAAGGAAGCATTGTAATTGTTTTATGGGTGTTTTCTTTGAGATTTCTCATTTTTCATGCATGATTCAACCTCCATGTTAGTTTCTTGAATGTCTTTAATGGTGGTTGTTGTTAAAGTATTGGATGCACTTCTAGCTCATGCTTTTTATGGTCTATTGATGATTAAACACTTTGCAAATCTAGTTTGAGCTATTTCATATGCTGCAATTTAGTTGAATTGTATGTTCATGAGGTGAATACACAATTTTAAAATTTGTAGACTTTAGAATATTGCACTAGCTTTGTGTAGCTGTAGCTTGCCCCTGGTAAACAAAACTTAGTTTTATGGGAGTCTATCTATTGTAGAATCCTCCATTATTAATTTTCATTTATAGATTAGATTTATAATAGCTTCCTCAACCCTTTCCTTTTTCTATTTATTTTAGTTATTTGTTAGAGTAGGATTCCAAGCATCACAACAAAGCTAAATCAGATGAACACAAGCATTTTCATATTGCTGTCATGAAATTGCAGCAACTAATCATTCATTTCTAGAACTTAGAAACTCCATGTTCAGACTCAACTTCCCATGCTTTTTGAGCCATAAAGGCCTCCTTGTGATTACCAACAAATCACATCTTAACCAATTGAACTATTCCATGCACTATAAATTACCTTTCAAGAGAAATAGAATACTTGTATGTTGACTATGTTGAGAAAGTGCAAAATTATCCATCAACATAACTAGCACTACAAGGAGGGCATGGCTTAGCACAAGGCTACAAAGCTGGAAGCTGAATGCACTTTCAAGTAAAATCTAAGATAGATAGATCTCATCACATGCTAGAAATTTAAAAAATCAAAAAATTTGAAGACAAACAATATCTAAGATGAGATGGAGTAGCAATTGCAAGTCAACATCACTCAACTACAAGAAGATCTAAGTAGGAGATTGAAGAATCCATTGTAGCACTTTGCATTGGCAAACAAATGTATAATTCATGACACTTGTAGACATAATGAGATGGAATGTTTAACATTCTTTTGAAGGATTGAAATGGTCTTGCAGGGAGAAATCCCCTTTTGGGAGATATATCAACCTTTAGCTCTTTCAAATCCAAAGGAATAACTTGTTTACATCGTAGCCAAGGCATTAAAAGAGTTGATCCAAGAAAAATTGAGCAACAAGGATGCACTAAGGCTAGAAGAAGTACTGATGTCTGGGTGGTGCAGGGTCCATAACACACCCCATTTAGAATTCAATTGCCCTTCATGTGTAAACATCATTGCCCAAGCTAGGAGCTATTTCAAAAAGATTGAGAAACCAAATCTCCATGAAGAGGAGTCATCCACTAAGGAAGGAGGGCAATCATCATATAGAGGACAACATGGTAAGGCTGGACCAATAAATTCTACAAAAGTAAGTGCTGGGACAACCAACACAAAGGTTGAGAATAAAAAGGAAGAGGCAAAAATCCTTGGGACAACATAAAATACTACTAAAAGTTTAAGGGAAATGGGACTAGAAGAACCCTCCTCAATGGATGAAGGCAGTCAGGCCTTCGAAAAGGAAGATCTAGAGGAGTGGAAATGATTACATGCGGAGGCAGTCCACCATCAAACTTCCTTACCAATTGATGATGAAGATCTAGTGGTAGAAAGATAACATGAACTTGTCTCAAGACTCATGAGGGATTGGTTAGAGCTAAGATAATAGGTAGACTTGGAGGTGTTGTTGCTACCAGGTTGGTGTAGGCTCCATGATTTGGAACATTCAGAATTCACATGTGAGTTGTGTCAGGAAGCCATTAGGAAAGCTAATGGACAAGTGGAGCAACCAAGTGCACCTCCTTCTGCAGTTGCTTCAAGGATTCAGATAGAAGTCCACAAACCAGAACCAAGTGATAACTTAGTTGAGAGAAGCTCACAAGAGGATCTTGCGGAAGCAACAAAAGAAGAAAAATACAATCCTTAACTTTTAGATAATGAAGCAGATGAAATGGGAGGGTTGTCCATTGATCATCAAGAGTCCTTCCCTCTTGTAGATAATTTATACACGATGGATGACAGATTGTATGGGGAATTCTTAGAGGGAAATCACTTACCATACCCCGATCCCCTTGATGAGCCAGTGCCACTTGCTGATTTCTTCCCACTCGGAATTGTGCCATAGAGCTATAGCAACACCGAGGATGATTATATTTCAGAGGAGGGTAGTGATGCAGATATATCACCCGAACCTCCGATTGGTGAAGCATTTGAGCTCCTTGATTGGGAAAGGGACTTCATTTCCATCTATAATGATGATGAAAAGGAAGAAACAAGTAAACATCCTGATGCACCACATGAACTACAAAGATAAGAAGACCAAGTTAGGGAGGTCTTGGGGGCTTCCCACAAAGATGATATACCCTATCAACTATAGGTTGTAACTAGGAGTCTTTCTTCCTTGTCCATTTCTGATCCTCTTACACATTCCAAGAGTTGTAATAAGACAGATTCATCCATATCATGTTTTAATGACATTAAGCATCATAAAATCAAATTTAGCATGAGGGAGCTGAAATAGGATAGCATGCTACCTTTTGGAGACAATAATCAAGTAGGCACCAGGATCATAGATGACCAACATGATAGCCTCTATCTCATCGAAGAAAAATTGAGAGAGGTTGTGGGTCCCCTCAAGGGTTTGGAAGAGGGGTTTTCTGACTTGTTTTCTCAGCCTTATGTAGACCCAAAATTAGGTAGAAGGTTACTTGCATTTTAAAAATATTCTTCACAATGTCTACGGCTTGATCAATTTGATTGTGATTTATAGATTTGTATTGCAAGTAGAATGTTGTGCCATCCATTGCGTCAACCAGAGGCTACCAATGCAACACTCGATGATGCAATGCATGTTCTTGACCATCAAACATTGCCACCTTCACATGATGACATTCAAGTTTTATCTTTCCCTGCTCTTATGAATGATCATGCTTATCATTTCAATTATGGGAATGAGGGAAGGAAAACTTTTGTGTTGATTGACCATGGGTTTCACAAGTCACCTCAAATGTTGATTCTTCCTGAATGTGTTATTGGATTTGACTATTGTAACAAAAAAATTTATTTTTCTAAATATAAGGATGAATTCACATTATTTAGAACTATAATGACAACCCATTTGCTTGTGGATACCTTGCAAAATATGATAGGTATAAACTTCAGTTTTCCTTACCTAAGAATGGTTCATTGCAAATATCTTGTACATAGTTCAGTTGGGTTAGTATAGGTTTCATGTACATACTCCACCTTCCTGATTTTGTTAGGTTAGTTGGTTTGTCATATATTAGTTTCCTTTAGATTATTTTCCTTATTGTTTTGTCTTGCTTTCTCGCTTCGGTTAGTTTATGGTGTTTGCCTTGGGTTAGCTTGCCTTTTCTTTCCTTTTTCTTTGCTTCCACTTTGCTACTTTGTTCAGGGTCCCCTTGTTTTTTGTTGGGCATGTTGGAAAGCATTGCAATCATTTTATTAACTAGGGGTTGTTCTGGGTATTTATTCGATAAAATCTAATCATGTTTTTAGAGTGGATGGTGAAGTTCTTCTATTAGTGTCAGGTGACCTGGATGTTTGGCTCAAAGAGGATAAGTCATTGGTTTAGTACGATCCTAATGTATTTTGAAATCTCATATATCTCACATAATTTGAGAATCTTGAGATCACTGTAGGTCTTTTTGCAAAGTCCAATTAAGTGAAAAATCTAAAATTCTACTTCAGCACCACTATGATTCTCAACCCTAAATACGAGCTTCATTGCTTGTATGTTGAAATGAAAAGAAGAAAAGAAAAATCAAAATAAATGAACAAAAGAAAAGGAAAGAAGAAAAATGAAAATCAAAAGAAAGAAAATTCAACTTTTAGGAGGATACAAACAACTCTATCAGGGTTATGGATGCCCGACCGACAGTAATGAAATGTTCAAAAGAATGAAAATGACAACCTTATCGGGGCTATGGACACCTAACTGGCAGCAAGGAAATGTCCCATATGCTTTTGGAGTTACAATGAATCACATAGATTAACTTGGAATAGCTTAGGATCCTGTAGAAAATTAAGGATGCGAATGAATGCATGTGCACACACTTGGATTTTTAGCATACTGAAGCTTGGATTGACTGGTGGTTTTGATCCTTTGCTCAAGTGGTTGGTTTGTTTGGCCTAGTGTGAAGGTCAAAACTAGAGATTTTGGGTTTGAGATTCTAGTTTTTCATCAAAATGCTCTGGAGAATTTCCCCTAGCAAGTCACCATTTGTTGTGCATGTTTTGCCCACATGCCTCGTTGAAGGTAGGGACCCACCTTTTTTTCACTTTTTCCTTGATCCTACTACCTTGGTCCCTTCTCACTTGCTTCTCTTTTAACATAATTTTTTACTTTGGGGACAAGTTTCCTATGGATTTGGGATGTTTTCATGATGTCTAAGTGAATTTCCAAGGTTTCATTAAGTTTTAAGAAGTTGCAAAAATTTCACTGTAGGTCACCATGTGTTGGTTTTCATGTATGAGTCACCATCCATGAGTTTTTGTGTGTGGGTTTCCATGTGTGAGTCACCTTCCATAGGTTTCCATGTACGGTTCATCATCCACAGGTTTCCATTTGTGGAATTTCATCCATGGGTTTTTGTGTGTGGGTTACTGTCTACAACTTTCTATGTATGGGTTGTTGTCTATGGGTTTCCATCTGTGGGTTTCCATGTGCGGGTCGTTGTCTGTGGATTTTTGTCTATGGGTTTCTATGTGTGGGTTTCCATGTGCAGGTAGCCATCCACAAGTTAACATGTGTGGGTCACCAACAATGGATTTTCATGTACAAGTCACCATTTGTGGGTTTCTATGTGCGAGTCACCATGTGCGGGTTTCTATGTGTAGGTCACCATCTATAGGTTTTATGTGTACAGTTCGCCATCCACGATTTTCTATGTGTGGGTTTCCATGTGTGGAATGTTGTTGCTAACGACGTCGAACCCTTCGGCTTTTGCATTCTAAATCTCCACATTTCCAAAAAGGGTACAAACTTCAAGTTTTCAACATTTGGGGCCCATAAAATGAATGTTTCCACATGCCCAAAGAGGTTGGAGTCGAATTCACCAAGTGTTTAGATTTTGCAAATATTTCACTATGGAAGTTCATCCATGGGTTTCTATCTATGGAAGTTTGTTTTTGAAATGTCGCTAATGATGTTGGACCTTATAGCTTTCACATCCCAAATTTGCACATTTCTCAAAATGAGTCAAGTCTTAAGGAAATATGTCTAGACACTCTTTCTACCTCATTTCCCATATGCTAAAATTGAAAAATCTTAAATTTACTAAGTTTTGTGACTTTGCGGAAGTTTCACAATGGGTTTCATGTGCGAGTTTTCATGTGTTGAATGTTGTTGCTAATGACACCAAACCCTCCTACTTCCACATTCCAAATTTTCACATTTTTTGAAAGGGGTCAAATCATTGAGAAATAGGTCCAAGCACCCTTCTAAAGCATCTTTCATGTGCTTAATGTTAAAAAACTCAAAATTGGTAAGAGTTATGGCTTTGCAGATACCATAGTCCCCAATGCCATTTTTATGGCACAAACTTATCGAACTTCCCACCTCGTAGTTTTTGCATCTAGTGCTTTCATGAGTTAAAGACTTGAGTCCCAAATATCAAAATCCTTAATTCAAATAGACCACTATGGGTCCACCCCTTTGGGATACCTCGTGTGGAAGTCCATTCAACAAATGTTGTTCCCAATGGAAAAACAAGCACAACCCGTGCATTTGCATATTTTGATTCCATTTGCATTGTAGGGGTACAAAGTGTTTCCCCGACAAAATGTTTGAGTCTTCAAGTTTGAGTAGGACCACCTATGTGGGTCTCTGCATGTAGTCCTTTGTGTTCTCTTTTCATTTTCCTTATGACAATACTTTCGCATCTTTCTACTACGTGGGTCCAATATGCCTTATTTCCCAAAACAAAGCTTTGAGAATTCCAAGTCTAATCATCTTTTGCAGGTTCACCCTAGCGAACCGCTATCTGTGGGAGGTTGTTACTCCTTGATAACTCTTAGTGGCTAAACTTTACCCTCTCCTTGCCTCATGGACCTTGCATATCCCATTTTTGCACTTCCCAAGTGATCAAGCCTCCAAAGCAAAACTTGGTAAAATGGAAAATTTCCCAAAATGGAAAGTTTTTCAAAATTTAAAATTTCTTGATGGACTATAAATTGATACATTTTAATGTTCCAAATGAGGAAAATTTATCATTTTTGGAGATTTAAATCATGATATTTTATGACACAGGTGCATTTAACGATGCTTGGAGGAATAATGGATCAATTCATTAAAATAACCAACATATGAAGATGTGTCAAGAGGGGATATTTTAACTCAAATTACTAAGGTGGAGAGGGTTTACCTATGGATGTGAGCCAAGAAGATGCTACCTGAACACCCAAATTTCCAAAACTCACCCAAAAATCTATTTCGGGCCATACAATAGTTAAAGATGTTCTTTCAAAAAGGATCAGTGGGAGTTATTTATCTTTCACCAAATGATGATGATGGTTGTTAGGAGCTATTCACCAGGATTGTGGAGGATGTTTCTACTTCTCATTGATGCCAGTCTGCAACAAGATTCACCTAACCGAATTAAGAAATGCTAAAAATACATCAACAAAGGGAAAAATTCAACTTTTTTCAACCATAGTAGAGAAGGTAGCCCAAATACAAAACAAATATAGTGGCTAGAGGATGAAATAGACTACAAGACAAAATAGGGAAGAGGAAAAAATAGTCTATTTTAAATTGTGAAATATTGGGGGTAGGTGAAACCCTAAGTTGTATTGAATTTGGGCCACTCATTGCAAATTAATCCTGTCCATTCATTTTTCTTTTGGAAAACTATAAATAGGGGAATTCTCCTAATTTGTAAGGGGTGGTGAATTCTTGTAAGAAGCATTGCATTGTTTCATGGGTGTTTTCTTTGATCTTGCTCATTTTGCATGCGTGATTCAACCTTCATGTTCATTTTAGTGTGTTAGTTTCTTGATTTTTTTTAATGGTGGTTGTTGTTATAGTATTGGATGCACTTATAGCTCATACTTTTTGTGGTTTGTTGATGATGAATCACTTTGCAAAGCTAGTCTGAGCTATTTCATATAATGCAATTTAGTTCAATTGTATGTTCATGAGGTGAATGCACAATTTGAAAATTTGAAAACTTTAGAAGATTGCACTAGTTTTTTTGTAGTTGTAGATTTCCCTTGGTGAAGAAAAACTTAGTTTTATGGGAGTGTGTCTACTGTAACATTCTCCATTATTACTATTCATTCATAGCTCATACTTAGAATAAATTTCTCAACCATTTCATTTTTCTATTTCTTTTAGTTTTTTGTTAGAGTAGGATTCCAAGCATCACAACAAAGCTAAATCAGATGAACACAAGGAGTTTCTAAATACTTGCATGAAATTGTAGCAACTTATCATTCATTTCTAGAAATTTTAGAAAATCCATTTTCTGACCCAACTTCCCATGCTTTGTGAACCATAAAGGCCTCCTTGTTATTACCGAAAAATCACATCAACCAATCAAACTATTCCAAGAATTGTCATGACCTGACACCCAAGAGACGTTGGGGTGATTTCTAAAACCTAGTTGCAGAAATTACCTTTCAAGGGAGATAACATACTTGTATGGTGTTTGTGTTGAGAAGGTGCAAAAACACCCATCAACAATAGGACCCCCTATATCTGTTGTTTCATTTTCATGAACTTTTATTTAGAACATATTAATTTTTATTTGGAGTACATCATAATCCTAGATCTAGCTTTCATTAACATTGTATTAGGTTTTTCATTAGTTAAATTGCATCTAGGGTTTCTAAATCTTGCATTAGTGAAAGTGTATATAGGTTGAATTTTTTCCTCTTTCATCATTAAATTTTATCTCAAATCTACATTTGCACTTAACCTAGATATCATCCTAATTAGAAAACATAAAATTTACACAGAATTTGCTGAAAATGGTTCAAAAACCCTAATTTGGGACTCATATGCCCCTTTGGGTAATTTAGTCCTAGTTCAAGAGATTTTCCCTAATTTTTAGGTATTTTGTTGTGACTTTTATTCAACATTTAAACCCCTAAAGAGCCCTAATTGGGACTCATACGTACTAATGGGTGATTTAGTCCCGCTTCAAATTTTAACCTACATTTTCTAGCTTTAAATTCTCTATTTTTGTGTTTTTGTTTGCTACTATTAGTTACCTGTTTTAGTTTGTGGAGTTTCTATTACATTCATTTTATCAGTTATAGCTTAGTTTACACTCATTTCAATTATGGATAGAATTATATTACTATACTTTTGATTTTCAACATTAGTTCATAGTTCAATTAGATTAGACTACATTTGGCATTTATTAGAAAACAAAAAACAAAAGCACCCTAAAACCGATGAACCACTTGGAGAAAGCATAGTTATTTGAGTATGTCAAATCACTTTTTCCAAGTTAACCTAACCCTCAATCCTTTTATTAGTGATGAATTTTACTTGTTAGATGAAACCCTTGAGGATTTAATCTCACAAGGTTCATCCACTAAGGCTTGTTACGACAAACTAAAACTAAGAGAAGTTAACGTGATTCAACCTCAACTTATCCTTTACCCACCTTCACACAATCCTCAAACTCAAAACAAACTTGTTTTCACCCTTGAACCAACTAAGAATTTTTTTTTCAGAAATCAAGTTATAATACGATTGCTTATACATATAACAATACAAACAATCGACAACCAAAACAACCAACTACAATATATTTACCTTTTCCTAACCCCATCTTGCCTAGCGATCCTCATTTTATTTTGAATATAAGAAAGGAGTATGATATTTTTGAACTTAAGAATAATCTTGTAAAGATATCCCTATGGGACCTAATTCAGAATTCACCTAATTATCACACCATGCAACAAGTAGTGCTTTCCTATGGTACAAATGCAAATGATGTGCTAGCTCTAATACAATGAATGATTGCAGTTAATGTAGATATTAATTTTCATCAACATAAGCTACCTCCTTTGGAAATCAGAAAGAAAAATGATTCCTTCATGATAATAGCTATCTATAATAGGTTAGGAATAAAAGAAACCCTTGTTGACAATGGCTCCACCCTTAATGCATGTAGTGTGACCATTTTGGATAGAATTGGCATTGAAAAATCAAGAACTCAACCTGACTACTTATTGATTTGAGGATTTGGCAATGTATTAAAGCAAGTACTTGGTGTGATTAATTTTCCTATTATAGTTGGAGAGGCTAACTTGCAAAATCCTATTCATTTCATGCTCAATAATATTTCATAAAATCTTCATTTAGGGTGACCATGGATTAAATAGATGCATGTGGTGCCTTCGACTCTTCATTGTATAATGAAGTATGTCTATAATAATAAATTATAACAAATTTAAATAGACCCTGAGCCCAAAAGTTTCTTACAAGTTGAAAACGTAATGACAAGTCCTCTAAACACATTAATTCCAACATCAAACATATAAAATATGAAAGAAGATAAACAAGAGATGGAAACGATGTGGAAATTATTGGAAGATGATTGGGGTTCCTTAGAGTTCACATCTTCATTTATGGGAGAATACGTATAATCACAAGAAAATAAGATGAAAAATAAAATCAACCAATGGTGATGTCAACATAGAACTTAGAATAAGATTCACAAACATCTATCTCATCTACTCTTGAAGATGATACAAGCTATACAACAAATTTTGATGAGATAGACTATCAAAATGCACCAAACTTGAAAGAAATGGAGAGAATTTATGGAAGAGGTTACAGAGCTTATGAAACAACTTTCCTATAATGGAAAAGGATGTGGAAAGTGTAGAAATTATGTATGCACAATCATCCAATGAAGTTTCAGCCTTAAAAGGATCTTTTCCAAGAAAAAGTTCACCCACAAAGAAAGTGTTGCAACTTAGGCATGCAAATTGATATTCTATTATAAGATCGATTGATATATTACAATGTACAAATGCCCTATATATATAGGAAAGAGTGAAATTTAGTATGCATT
The DNA here is from genome assembly GCA_007115665.2 of Sequoiadendron giganteum. Lineage (NCBI taxonomy): Eukaryota > Viridiplantae > Streptophyta > Pinopsida > Cupressales > Cupressaceae > Sequoiadendron > Sequoiadendron giganteum. The sequence goes on along the minus strand of CM021101.1, from coordinate 124,916,036 downwards.
ATGATCTTGACATGTTTCTTGATCTAACAACATGTGAACCCTAACTAACTACCTTGAATTATGTGAAGATAGGATAAGGCTTCTAGAAAAGACAACTCATATTCTAGAATTAATCTTTTTATCCTAAATACATGTGAAGGTGGATGGCCCCATTATAACTAATGGCCTAGTAGATGCAACCTAGTAATTAATTAAATAATATGCCTAAGTAAACTTATGCAAGTGTAATTGAATTATTAATTACACCAACACCTCCCCATAAGTGCAACTTAGGGAGGAAATGAAAATGTAGTGATGTAATGATTGGTCCTTGCTACATGATGAGAATTTTAGGTACCCATTTAAAAATAAAGATGAAATATAACTAATCTCTCACAAATGAAGCAAAGGGGAAAACCTAGCAGGAAGAAAACCTTTCTCTAAAAAAGGAGATGCAATGCAAATAAGTGAGGAAGGACATGGAGGACTCCATGATACCCACAAGTACACCATCCATCACAATGATACAATAAAATCAATAGCCCCTACATAGGAGGGAAAGAGAGAGACTATATAGCCACCCCATTATGTGTGATTACCTTTAAAACTAGTAAGTGCCTGTATACAAAACATGATCCAATGTTGACAAAAAACATGTCTCCCTTTTGGAAGAAACAAAACAATATATAAACACATGGATGCTTCCCATTCTAGATAGGAACGGAAGGAAGGAAGGATGAATGTGGATGATGTTGTTATCTCTGAAAAATTGCTCATGTGTCTCCATGCCCAAGGAAGATGAAACTTCCACAATAAATGAAAAGGGTGACAAACTAGGACTATGCAAAAAATGATGATGAACAAGATCCAAAGACTACAATACAATGATCCTTCCATTAAAGGAATGTATGGAGAATAGATTCCCCCCCCACAATGAAGTTTCCTCACAACTACTGAGAGAAGATTGAAGCCAATCCAATGGTTGATGTTGAAGAAACTCTGAATCCATAACAAAATGGGAGGGAAGAAGCCTCATATATAAAATCGTTGAAGAGGAATCAAGTGCCTCCAAGGTGGGCTCACCAAGATCATGATCCCCAATCAAGGTACAACCAAAAGAATGTGGAGACTCAAGAAAAATCTCCAAAATAGAATCTGAATAGAGGAGAGATATCCCCTCAAGAATTTTCTCCAAACCTATAGAAGTAGCCAAGTCCGCAATAGATGAAACAAAGCCATGTTGTGATGCCAAGTTTGGAAAACTAAATGTGTCTTGATGAATAGAAATGATGGAAGCTTCAATCAATGACCCTGGAAAAGGAATCACTGAATGTATCAATGATCTAATGGAGAAGGAGGAGCATCTAAAGAAACCTTGTCCACCTCTTCGAAAGATTCAAAGTATTCTAAACAATCAAACTCTTGAATAGCAATATCATCATGTGGTATTTGATCTGAAAAATGAAGAGGCATATGACATTTTGAATCATGATCATCAGGGAATGGTGGAATATTAGGATCTCTATATAGAACCAGAATATTAGTCCAAAGAGTATGAGGACAGTCACAATGATCAATAACTTTCAAAATATCATCAACAACATGCATTGTAATAACCTCTAAAACATCATACCTTTGACAATTTCAAGCAAATTTTTGGATACAATTATCAGGGGAGGGAACCAAACCATACAAATGAGTCAAGAATTGAAGTGATTGAAGATGGTTGATGATGCAATCTCTCCATTATCTATAGTTTCCCTTTTCAAACATTATCAGTGAAGGATTACTTGAAAACCCCATAACAAATAACAAAAAATCTCCAATATTACAAAAATATTGACCTTCAATAGAAAATACAAACTTCCAAATATTCTATGCAACTGAAAATATCTCCCTCAATGCAAAAATCCTTTCTCCAGTCTTCAAGATATCCAAATAATAATGAAAATTTTGAAAATGGCAAAAAACCAATGTAAAGCACTTGGAGCTGAAATTGGACAAAAGGAAAGGATTGATAAAAAAAAGCACTGGGATACCTACTTGATGCCACAAGAATCACCAAATTTCGACAATCTAATTGGAAGATATGAGCTTTTGAGTCCAAATGAGGTTTTTGACTTTGGTTGACTATATCTTTTTTTGGCAATAAAATTATGGAAAATAGAGGGAACCACAAGAAAGTACATTGAAATACCTTTCCAATGGTATCTCATTTTCAAATTTTAGATACTGTGGTGAAATGATATGGCCCTCAGAAGATATTTTCCCTATTAGGGTCTGACAACCTAATTGGGTGCAAAATTTGAGCACCTGGGAAAAATAATAAAATTGTCCCCTGGTTCTTGATATGACCATTGGGTGTTTTGGTAGTTTAAAAAAATTGTGCCACCAAGGAGAAAAAGTGGAGTAGAGATAAGGTGTAGGAACGATGGTGCAAACGGAGGAAGCTCCGCTCATGGATTAGTGCCTAGGTGGTGATATGACCACAACTGGAGGAAGGGAGCTCGAAGTGGCTGAAACCAGTGGTCAGCCAATGGACAAGGCAGTGACTAGTGGAAAATGGATCATCAGTGGGAGAAAAGAGCATTGTCCAGTGGATGTGACAAGTCATCCAGTGGGAAGGGTACTGAGTTAGCGATGTGAGGTTTTAACCAAAAGTACTGCTCCAGACTTTGATTTCAAATAGTTGACAAAAATCAAATATTTTTACAAACTTTGAAAATAAGGCAACTAACAAATAAAATTTGAATAATGCTGAAAGGAAATTCAAATTTAATTTTAAATGTCAAAAAATATTATATAATTTGCAAAATATATATCCCAACCAAATATGTACAAACAAAAAATCTAAACCTAGAATATATTACATGTCGCGAAATAAAAAATTATCAAACCCTATTATTTGATATTTTCTCCAACTATTTTTTTTACCAAAAACTATAGAAATGAGCCCAAGAATATTTGAAAAATGGCTTGAACATAAAAAAAAATCCACAGAGTACATCTGATAGTGATTATTTTTTTTATGCAAACCGTACAATCCAAATGTTATGAATTGAAAAACCCTAAAAAATACCTTTGATGGCACCTAGTCAAATATCTCTGATTTGAATGAATGAATAGGTGATCCTATGGTTTTGAGGCCTTCTAAAGACAATGGCAAGCTTATATTGGACTCAACCTACTTCAGAAATTAGCTTGGTCCCTAGGTGGAGCCAACTAGCCTACAATGAAAAACCTTCAAGCCTACAATGAATCTCTCTAGCCCAACATTCTAATCCCGAGATGAATATTCATTGGACAAGCTCTGATACCATGTAGAAATTATGGATGCACAATCATCTAATGAATTTGTAGCCTTCAAAGGATCTTTGCCAGGAATAAATTCACCCACAAAGAAAGTGTTGCAACTTAGGCATGCAAATTGAGATTCTATTATGAGATTGATTGATATGTTACAATGCACAAATTCCTTGTATATATAGGGAAGAGTGAAATGTAGTATGCATTATGATGATGAAATGTGTCTTGATCTAACAACATGTCAACCCTAACTAACTACCTATAATGATTCAAAGATAGGATAAGGCTTCTAGAAAAGACATCTCATCTTCTAGAAGGAATCTTTTTATCCTAAATACATGTGTAGGGTGATGGCCCCATTATAACTAATTGCCTAGTAGATTCGACCTAGGAATTAATAAAATAATATGACTAAGTAAACTTAATCAAATGTAATTAAATATTTAATTAAACCAAAAGAAAGAAAGAACAAGGCATTTATGTTCCTGTAGAGCCTAATACACAAGAAACAAAAGATGGTTTGGGATATTGTACTTCTAACATAACGCAAAGGAAACAAAAGACCTTTGTTGAACATCAATTACATCATATGTAATCCTAAAATAACTTGCACCTTGAAGCATCTTGAATTTATTGATATGAATTGTGAACCATCATGGGAATACTTTGAAGATGATGAAGCCTTGAAAGAAATGTTAGGAGTTTATGAAATACCATCTACTCCTCATAAAAATAAATGGGTTACATGTGCTATGATTAGTGCTAGGCAAAAATATGGAGAAATGGAAAGTAATGAGATTGATAAGGACAACAAAGAATACAATCCTAAATTTCTGAAACAAGGTACACTTCCTTTAGGAGATACAATTGACATATCGATGGATATTAAAAGTAAGGAGAAAGTAGTTAAGATAGGAAAGTCCCTTGATGAAGATGAACAAGAAGACCATGAAACTTTTCTTAATGACTTTGCCAAAAAATTTGCTTGGACTTATTTTGATATGCCAGGAATTGATGCTAAGATAGTGATGCACAACATAGTTCTTGTTGAAAATTCTAAACCAGTAAGACAAAAGATATGAAAGATGAATCCTAAGATAGCCTTATTAGTTAGGGGATAGATTGAAAAACTCCTCAAAGCTGGTTTGTTTTATATAACCTATAGATTATTCTCCTTGGATCTCTAACATTATTGTAGTCGTAAAACCTAAAAATCATATTAGGATGTGTATAGATTTTAATGATTTGAATAAATCATATTTAAAATATTATTTCCCCCTTCCTAATATCGACATGATAGTGGAATCAACTATGGGATATGCTTTGTTGTCATTCATGGATGGATTCTCTAGATATAATAAAATCTTTATCAACCCTCAAGATCAATAAAAAACAACATTTAATATAGTTTGGGGAACATTTTGTTGGGCAGTCATGCCTTTTGGATTGAAGAATGTAGACCCAACATATCAATGAGCTATGACATTGATATTTCACAATTACATACATAAGATTTTGGAAGATTATGTTGATGATATTCTATCCAAATATTTAACCTACCAAGACAATGTGAATATCCTTCAAAATATCTTTGATCAAAAGTGAAAATACAACATAAGATTGAATCCAAAATGGTGTCTTTGGTGTAGATAGTGGAAATTTTTTAGGATTTATCGTATCTCACATAGGCATTGAGGTGGACACGAAGGAAATTGATGTTATAGTTAACATGCCACCTCCTAGAAACATTTCTCAATTACGTACTTTACAAGGAAGAATTTAGGCTATCTATTGTTTTGTAGCATCTCTAGTAGATCAAACATTACCTTTCACACATCTCCCTAAGAAAGATGTTTAGTTTACTTGGAATGAGGATTGTAAACAATATTTTGAGATTTTGAAAGATTTTCTTGCCACTCCACTTGTTTTATAACCCTCTATGTAGGAAAAACTGTTTATCCTTTATACAGTAGCATCAGACCATGCTCTCGCAACATTTTTGGTTGAACAAGAGGAAAGTGGTAATGAACATCCTATTTATTACATTAGTCAAAACTCTGATTGATTATGATAAATGACACATAATGATAGAGAAATAATGTTTGGCTCTTGTATTCGCTAATACTAAATTGATACATTACCTATTACATTTTTAAATACATGTGATGATGAAATCTAATCATTTAAAACATCTTTTCACTAAAATAAATTTATCGGTTCTTAGCTAAGTGGGTTGTGTTGTTAACTGAGTCTTACCTTAATTTTGTTTTACAAAAATAAATTAAAGGACAATCCTTGACCGAACAATTAGCTAATGCTCATTCTCCATTAGTGTTACTTAATAATGATTCATTACCTAGAAATATTGTGTTGACAATTGAAACTAATACATGGGAGTTATAATTCAATGGATCTAAGTGTAGAACTAGCTCCAGTGTGGAGGTTATAATAACCCCACCTGTTGGAGAGCCTATTCCCTTGTCTTATCACTTAAACTTCATATGCACAAACAACACCATAGAGTATGAAGCATTACTTGTTGGAATATGCACCACTTTAATTATGGGAGCTCAAGACATTAAGATATTTGGTGATTCACAATTAGTCATTAAATAAACAAACAAAATGTATCAAGTGAAACATGAAAAATTATCAAAATACAAGGATCTAACAATGACTTTGTTAGAAAATTTTGATTTTTACTCCATTAACAACATCCCACAAAATGATAATCGACATGTAGATGCAATGGTGAGTGTGGATTCCCTTATATCACCTTAAGATCCTTCAAAATAATTCACACTTATTGTGCATACAAACCATAAATAGAAGATAAAATAGAAGAAGTATTATGAACCACCAGGGAAATATCTAATGAATGGTATGCACCAATATTTAATTATTTAAAATATGCTACCTTTCTTGAGCCAACAACTAAGAACACTCGAGCTCAACTTCAGAAGCTTGCATCCAAATATATAATTCTTTTTGATGTGTTGTATTAGAGATCCTTTAACGGTCTCTTAGATCTCTTACACAATTTTAAATCCCCATCACACTTGAACAAGCTCATCTAGGTGCTTGTGGAGGTCATTTTGGAGGAAGGGCATCAGTTAAAAAACTAATCTGCATAGGATACTATTAGAGACATATGGAAAAATATTGCTTTGCATATATTAAGAAATGTCACAAATGTCAAGAAAATAGTAATTTGATTCATGCTCCTGCCTCTGAACTTCATGCTCAAGTTCCTATTTGGCCCTTTTTGGTATGGGGTTTGGATCTTATTGGAAAAATCTCACCACCTTCCTTTGTTGGAAATACATTCATAATCACTACAACAAACTATTTCAAAAAATGGGTAGAATCTATTCCCCTTCATTCAACAACTACCAATGTGATATGTTGTTTCATATTGAAACAGATTATTGCTTGCTTTGGACTTCATTCCATTTTAGTTTCAGAGAATGGGACACCATTTAATAATAATTATGTGAAGAAGTTCTTAGATAAGTTTAACATCCAGTTCATCATTTTTCAGTAACCTACAGCCCAGAATCTAACAGTAAATTCAAATCAACTAATAAAACCCTTAAAAAAATCTTAAAGAAAATGATAAGCAAACAAAATAAAGAATGACACACACAACTAACATATGCATTATGGTCATATCATGTGAATGTTAGATTATCCACTAGGACTACCCCTTATAACCTTTTCTATTGCACTAAGGCAATAATGCCATTGGAGTTAGAGATTCACACATTAAGAATCACTCTTCAAGGACTTATTGATGATAATACTTATAAGGAACAACAACTACATCAGCTTGAAATTCTTGACAAACAATGCATTAATTCTCTTGAGCACCTTCAAGATTACTCTAGAATAAATTAACGTAGTTACCATGATAATTTCATCCCTCGAATATTCAATAAAGGTGATTTCATGTTAAGTGATAATCAACATAACGTCAATGCTGCCCCAACTAATAAAGGAAAGTCCAGCCCTAATCTAGAGGGACCTTACAAAATTGATGAAAGTTATGGGTCTGGAGCATACATGTTAATAGAAATGGATGGTACACCTATTAAAGAACCTATTAATGTTTCACATTTGTGTTAGTACTATATCTAACCTCCTTGAATAGTGTGAATAATAAAGCAGTGGAGTTAGAGCTACTAGATGACATTCTATATTCTTGCGCATTGCTTCGCTCTTAACAAACAATTATTTGTGTGTCTTGAATACTAAAGTCATTATTAAAATTAATTTTTAGATGGTTACTTTAGGTTTCATACTATTCAAATTCATCTTATATGTTGTGTTAGATTATATCCTTATATGCATTTAATATTCTTAATTAAATCATAGGTGTATTTAATTTAAAATAACATACATAATAATAATGTTGCATCTAAAAGAAACTGGGATAGTTTTACTTAGATCATATAAAATAAGTTAGATCATGGAGAAATTTATTAGATAGTCTTACAAAGATTATTTGATAAATCACATTTCCATCTAACTCAAACACATAAGCATAAACAATGAACTGAATGTTAAATGATCATACATATATATCACAAAGCTTTGAGTAAATTCCATAAAATTTACAATGCTAGGGTGGCTTGTGGCTACTAAATACCTCAGTATCTGGTGATCACCTTTCTCTAGAGATAGTCCATTGAGATACGGTAGTATGTAATCATGATTGTGAACTAATAAGAGAATCCAATGCATATTGAATGCCTTGTGCTCATCCAACAACTGTGGTCTCTTGTCCAATGGAATCTATGCACTCTCGCTCTACGTGGTCTCTATATACCTATAGCCTACCTACCTCTACATGAAGTTTCTTGACCTCTGTTGGACCTCAAGATGAATAAATCTCCTCATATGTAGCCTTGGCTTGATCAACACGCCTAGTATCACCCTCGTACACTACTCTCAATTTGACATAAGCCTCGAACAACTCTGTGTACCTCTCCATGATTGATGGGGGCACATATTCTGTATCGATAGCCTGATCAAATATTGAAGGGGGTACTATCTCCACTGCTACCTATTGGTAGAGATCCTACAAATCTCTCGCAGACCTTGCAAGATAGAAATCATAAATATAGTCAGTATGCATCGTGGTATATATAAAAATCAAAAGTTTAAGCATGAACATAATTATAAGCATAACAATAAATAAAATTTCATCACCTAGATCTCTAAATGGTTGTGTAAAGACAACCTCATCCTGTGCAAGATGCATGGAGGATGTGTTAGCCTCTCCATGCTCATAAGTGTTGGTGCATTTAATAGCTTCCAATTGTGATTTGGTTACATGGGTGCGAGATGGATCTCTCCACTCATGGGAAATTGGACCCTCATCTATCATGTCACTTCCCTCACTCAACAACTTGTCCTCTTCCTCCTCATCCTCTTCCTCCTCTCCCTCATAGTTTTGGTCTACCTCCTCATCATATTCCTCATCTATCTCATCTGCAAATAAGTTTGAATCCCTGAGCCCTATATCCTCACTTGTCTCCTCCTCCTCATCCTTCTGATCTAGAAGTGGTCTTGCAAAGCCTACATGTTGATCCAATAGGAATATAGGAGTTGTTCATGTTGCTTCCCACCACTCCTCATGTGCATCAGTAGCACCAACGTCATCAACATCAGAGACTAGGGGCATGCCAAGATTTGAGTCCTCTAAACAACTAGATCTAACATCAACCAATGTCAGTCATCTAGTATCTCTTGGCGTCCAAGCACTTCATGCTGATTGCCTTTAAAAAGGGCATGCTACTAGTGGTACCTATATCTAACCAAACTATTAAATGATACGATTATAGTAGAATGGCCTAACTATGTAATCATACCTCCCTGAAAGAAACCTATCCGTCAACATCCTCCTTACCTATTGAGTCTCATTTGACCACTGTGGTATCAGTTGGTATGGTCTCCAAAGGACCTCCTCCTGATCTAGGTGATCGAATCGAACTCTCCAAAAATGGAAATATCCATACTACCACAACCACATTAGTGGATAGATGAATGTGCATGGATATTCGAGGGTGGATATAGATGGAAACCCTGTTGGTCTATTGCATGTGATATGCTCCAAACACCACACCTGAAGTAGTGTACAATGTACTATGATATCCACCTCCTGATATGTGAACCGACCAAGATCATCATATAAATGTGCAAGGATGTTGTGGCCCCAAGCATATACAATATTTTGGTGCTTTATCTATTTGATCACATGAACAAGACCTTTGTCTAGGTGTGCTCCCTATCTATCAAGGATGAGTACTAGTAATACTATGAAAATATTGATTTGTCTCAAGACTGGTGATCATGCATAAAGTAGCCACGTTAACTCAATACGTGGCCCTATGATCTCATATTGAACTGGTCCTCCCATGAAATATCCTATATCTTCTTGGTGCAGAGCACCCCGATCCTTAAATTATAATAACTTAGGCATTTATCATTTTGGGGGACCATGTTAAATGGTTAAGAATGTAAATTCACAATGATAGATTCATACAAAATATTGAAAAACAGTTGTAACCGAATGGGCATATCGGGTAGGGAATGACTTAGAATCTCTTTTAAGAGAGAACATGTGTAACTGAATAGGGGGATAGAGAGGGAATAGAGAGAGTGCGGATAGAAAAAAAATAGGAGAGAGTAATGAGAAGGGAGGAGAAATCGGGCTCTCAAGCCGATTGAATGTACAATTGTTTGTAGTATTAATATTTGATTATGTTTTAGGAGACATTGCCTTTCCCATCATATCTCTTTCTTTTCTTGGTTCATTGTTTTGTAGACTGTTAATACAGTTAGTTTTGAAGAGTTCGTTATGTGTGGATTGTGTTAAAAGAACCATTATTGGTTATGGGACGGGTTCTTTGTGACAGTCCCAAAAGGCTTACGTTCTTTCCCCATGAACCACATCATGGGTGAGCTCTACCATTGTGTGGAGCAGAGTGACTGGTTCGGCGTTGAACAACCTAGAGGTGGCAGACAGGTTCAGCCTTTGGGAGCATAGATGTTGTGGACAGTTTGGAGGATATGGAGTTTCCATCCCATGCCATGGAAGACTCGCAAGGTCATGTTAAACAGTGAGTTAGAAGTCTGGTTATTAGTTTCTTTATGCCAGTGTTGGTATGGAATGGGTTCTTGATGACAGTCCGAAGGGAATGGGAGAAACGGTTCCAGTTGACAGGGTAGACACATAACTGAATGTGAAATGCAGTCCCACAAGGCTTACGTTGTGGCTCAGCGTTGGATAGAGAGAAGGTGGCGAACAGTCTCGAGGAGAAGGCCGGTGGACATGCTATCCATGTTCTTGCTCGGGTTCTTATGGACAGTCCCGTTCTTTATGACTTTATGGAATTCAAAAAATGGAGTTTCGAGGACACGTTGGAGGCTATGTGGAATGACTATGGACAAAAACTATTATGTGAGGAACCGCAAGAAGCTTGATAGTGGTGTCCATGCTGTGAGGACCCGCAAGAAGCTTGATAGAAGGTGTCCATGTTGTGAAGACCCACAAGGGACTTGACAGTGAGTAAAGATAGTCTTGATCAGGAGCGATCAGTAGCTATCAGGAGCGATCAGTAGTATGGAGATGTTTTGATGGTAATCTCCATGTATTTGGTGAAGACCGCATGATTTGTAGCTTATGAAGATAACAATAGTTGGCCAAAATAGCATGTTTATGGTGAGAACTATGTGATAAGATGTCGATGTTGCAGGAATTTTAGTAGTAACAGTTATACTGCATCAAAATGGTATCAGAGCCAGCAAAAAGTCTAGCGACGATTGAGAGTTTTATATCACTACATAGGTAGAAGAAAATTGGAGCAAAAGAATGATGATGAGAAAATATAAAGAACTGGAAATTCTTTTGGTGACCATTGTTGTGTTATTTGACATGTTTGGGTTGCAGGTGTGCTTGGACCATCTAGCTGGAAGAAGGAAAGAAGTTCCTAAAAGAGTTTGTGGGAAGATAAGAGAAGTCTGTCTTGACCATTCTCCAATAGAGATACGCCTGGAGTAGGGTGCCCAAAGCAACCACTAAGAGAGGGTGGTAGGTGCATCACCATAGTCTATTGATTGGGTAAGACAGATGGTATTGGTTTTGGTAGGTCGATGCAGCCTTGAGAGGGATGGAGCTGAGCAGCACTAAGAGCAGCAGCCTGAAGATACTCCATTGACAGGAAGTTGCAACCTGAGGAGAACTCCCCTCATGTGAGTCTGCTACCATTCCAGTTCCTGATGATTATAGATTGAAGAGTGATGCTGAAGCTAGGAGAGTTGCAGCCGCTTTGTGTTGTAGGTGCATTTCCAGAGATTGCAAATAATTTTTTTGTTCGTTGGTTGTATGGTGCAGAGCACCCCGACCCTTAAATTATAATAACTTAGGCATTTAGTATTTCGGGGGACCATGTTAAATGGTTAAGAATGTAAATTTACAATGATAGATTCATACAAAAGATTGAAAAATAGTTGTAACCGAATGGGCATATAGGGTATGGAATGACTTAGTTAACTAGCTTAGAATCTCTTTTAAGAGAGAACATGTGTAACCAAATAGGGGGATAGAGAGGGAATAGAGAGAGTGTGGATAGAAAAAAATAGGAGAGAGTAACGAGAAGGGAGGAGAAATCGAGCTTTCTGGCCTTCGGCCAGAGAGCCATTTAATGTACAATTGTTTGTAGTATTAATATTTGATTATGTTTTAGGAGACGTTGCCTTTCCCATCGTATCTCTTTCTTTTCCTGCTTCATTGTTTTGCAGATTGTTAATACAATGTAGTTTTGAAGAGTTTGTTATGTGTGGACTGTGTTAAAAGAGCCATTGTTGGTTATGGGATGGATTCTTTGTGACAATCCCAAAAGGCTTATGTTCTTTCCCCGTGAACCACATCATGGGTGAGCTCTACCATTGTGTGGAGCAGAGTGGCTGGTTCAGCATTGAACAACCTAGAGGTGGCGAATAGGTTTAGCCTTTGGGAGCATAGAGGTGGCAGACAGTTTGGAGGATATGGAGTTTCCATCCCATGCCATGGAAGACTCGCAAGGTCATGTTAAACAGTGAGTTAGAAGTCTGGTTATCAGTTTCTTTATGCCAGTGTTGGTATGGAACGGGTTCTTGATGATAGTTTGAAGGGAATGGGAGAAACTATTCTAGTTGATAGTGTAGACACATAATTGAATGTGAAATGCAGTTCCACAAGGCTTACGTTGTGGCTCGGTGTTGGACAGAGAGAAGGTGGTGAACAATCTCGAGGAGAAGGCCGGTGGACATGCTATCCATGTTCTTGCTCGGGTTCTTATGGATAGTCCCGTTCTTTATGACTTTATGGAATTCAAAAAATGGAGTTTCGAGGACAAGCTGGAGGGTATGTGGAATGACTATGGATAGAAGCTATTATGTGAGGAACCGCAAGAAGTTTGACAATGGTGTCCATGCTGTGAGGACCCGCAAGAAGCTTGATAGAAGGTGTCCATGTTGTGAAGACTCACAAGGGACTTGATAGTGAGTAAAGATAGTCTTGATCATGAGTGATCAGTAGCTATCAGGAGTGGTCAATAGTATGGAGATGTTTTGATGGTAATCTCCATGTATTTGGTGAAGACCGCATGATTTGTAGCTTATGAAGAAAATAGTAGTTGGCTAGAATAGCATGTTTATGGTGAGAACTATGTGATAAGATGTCGATGCCGCAGGAAGTTTAGTAGTAACAGTTATACCACATCACTTCTTGCATGTGTGTGTATGAATGATCCCCTATGAAGCGCACAATTTTTCCTCGAATTGTAACTCGAAGGACGTGATGTACATCCTCTAGGGTTATCATCATTTCACTAGTGGGTAGAAGCAATGTGTAGGTATCGACATCACATCTCTCTACAAGAACCATCAACATGGCATCATAGTACTTCATGGGAGGCATGAGGTATGCCTAGTATAATCCAGTGGGCTGTAAAATCCAAGTATCTAGGAATCTAACACAAAAAAAGAAAAAATATGTTTTAGAAGAATTCTAAAATCTTAAATCTATACATTAATAATAAAAAAGTGTGCTAAATTTGCTCTAGGGAATTTTTCTAAGGATCCTAGACACTTTATTCCCTATTTGGGACACTTAGCAAAGAAATGAGACACTTTGTGAAAAAGTGGGACACTTCGCAAAAAAGTGGGACACTTTGCAAAAAAAGGGGACACTTTGCAAAAAAATGGGAATCTTTGCAAACTTTTGTTCCAAGGTCTGAAATCCATCTAGAAATTGATAAAATATAACTTAAATGCATAAAAACAAACCTAAGGTATAGAATAATTCACACACCTAATGTTGAAGGTCACCTTGAGCTACCTCCTCTTGCAGGGTCTCGAGTCTTGGAGGCATGTACTCTCAAACACTCGTCATTCTCACTCACTCTCCAACAAAGTCAAACTATAAGAAGGTAAAAAGAAACAATGATTACAAATTAATTCACTTTTTACTCTTATATATGTCTAAGTTAGTTATTTTGCATATTAGGGTTAAAAGTTCTTTTCATTCAAACTAGCATACTGGGGTCTAGAGAACTCTATTTTCGATGTCATTTATTGTGTTGGATTCGCCATTCTGCACCCATTCTCATCATATATCTATCACTATGTGGTATGGTACTTGGAAATAATACCCTATTATATGACTTATCTAATTCAATGCAGTTAGATTGCTAACTTGATTCCACCTCCATAAAGCAAGTGGAATCAAGGGGGGCATACATCTACCCTCGAATTTGATTTCATAATGAACTTAGGTAAGAGTATTTTTGAACAACTAATAAATATGTGTTACAAGATACGGTTCCTAACATTGTGGTTTTGTAGATAGCTATAGTGGATGCTTCATTCTCCCCTCCTCACAAATGAATCCATGAGTATCCTTTTATGAAACAAAGTTTATTTTTAGGAGTCCTTTAGCTTGCATATGCACATAGACTCATATGAGCGCTAAAGTGGGGGCTAAATGTGGCAAAAAAAATTATACTCCCTTCTTGGAGATGGTATAATTTCTTACTTAATTTGGACCGATTTTGGTACCCTTGGATTTATGAACCCTTTAAATCATCATTAATAGGCCCCTAAGACCCTTTATTTTGGATCTCAAGGCTTATTTCAACTAAAATCCCAAAAAAATCAACAAAAGTATTAAATTTTCTAACAAACCATTAGTGGCCCACCCCAAAAAACTAGGCTGGGAATAATACGCCACCTTTGGTGTATTATTTCCCCTGGGTGGGACCCATACACCACAAGTGGTGTATGAGTCCCGTCTTGCCCATTTTTAGGGTTTGAGTGGGGAATTCAAGTTTTTAATTCAAAATTTGTGTTTATGTCAACATTTGAGATCTAAATAATGGTAAATTAGATGAAGTGCCTATATAAAAAATCTTTCAAGTCAATTTTTTCATCTAGAAAAGAATCAATTCAAGATTTAATCATTCCCAAGCATTCAAGCATTCTTTCACAAGAGCATTCAAGAGAGAGTAGCAAGCAAAGTTGAATCCTTGGAGCAACATTATCGTATTTTTGTAGATCTTCAAGCTCACTTTCATTCAATATCTACCATTTTCAAGGATTGATTATGGTTGCCTATGGTGAATCATGATGGATTCTAGGTTGGGGAGATGCAACTAGCCATCAAGCCAAGCCTAATGACTTGTTTCCTAAGAGATTCCATCCTCCATTATCATTCTAATTTTATCCTAAGGAAGGTAAATGCATTATTATGAATTATTAGGGTGATTAGGGATCTCCCAAAGTGATTTATCCATCTTCACATTTCATTCATGCATCTCATTCTAGAATATTAGAATAGGGTTGCATTAGATTTCATATTTCCTAATCTTAGATAAACTTAAAGTTAGGGTTTATGTTCACATTTGCATTCAAGAACCATTGCTTCTAACAAGGTTTAATTACCCAACTAGGCATTTGACAAAGGAAAGCCCCCCATAAGCAAGTCAACACTATATTCTATTTTGCAAGTTTGTTTTACAAGTTCAGATCCAGAAATCAAGGTGGGAAGAAACATCGGAGATTGGAGACTAGATCTAGACTTTGAATTTCTAAAAAATAAGAATGGGACTGATACAACACAAGTGGTGTATGAGTCCCCGTACAATAATTTTTCTATATTTTTGAAGATCTTGAGTCAACACTGGCAGATTCCTATTCATACCCAAAAAGCCCTAGCTTGGGATTGATACGCCCAACCTACCATATGAGTCCCAATGTGCCTTAAATTCTACATTTTCAAGATTTTAGAGCTTATTCTGAGCACATTGAAGTTTCGAGGTGTACCTTTATGATTTCCCAACTTTTTATTTTGTTTTGCATTCATTTCTAGGTCATTTATTGTGGTCTTACATATCATTGAGTTTAACAATTAAGTCTTACATGTTACTTGTCTTTCCAAGCTCTAGATTGGTGGTGAACTGCTTTCTAGTCTCTAATCATACCCTAGGATAACCTTTAAGGGATCTCTTTCCCTCATTCTATCATTGGATTGAGATCTCTAGGGTTTCCTTGAGTGAAGCAAGAGTGTGAAGTAGGAACCCTATCTCCTCAAAGGTCGGAACCCCTTATTTTTGGTGTTTCAATTAACATCAGATGAATGACTATGCACTTGATTAGAGGAGCTAGGTTCACTCATTTTTGGATGTTTAGGCTTAGTTTGTGACTCTATTTCAGGATGTAAAAGACCAAACATCTCAAGTTGCATTGGTTGCTTCATGGAAGGATAGAAGGATGTGTTGGGTCTCAAAAATGCAGGTTTGAACCATGAGAGGTTTCCAAGCTCTCACAATACTTTTGGCCAATGTACAAGGCCAATTGATATAATTGAACCTTCTACTCTTCAGGCTCTGCTAAACCTAGGCGGGTGTACCTATAAAAGTGATGCATATTTTATATGATTCCTACCTATGCGATCTATCCCCAATGAAAAACTGTGAAGGATAAATGAAAGCTCAATAATTACTTCTACTCCTAATTATGTTTGAAATATGAATCATTTTTCTGCAACATGATAGCTACTATGGTGTAAAATGGAGAAAAATAAAATATCTGAAATGGTTTACTAAAATTAGGGGACTTCAAGATGGGGGCTTCTTTGATAGCTCTTTTTATAGATATGAAAGCATCCATAGCTTCAGCAGTCCAGTCCAAATTTTCTCCCTTTTTTAACATCTTGGATATAGGCTTAACAATTTCAAAAAAATTGGACACAAATCTTCTAACAAAATTAATTTGGCCAAAAAATGATTGGATTGCTTTGACATTTTTAGGAATGGGAATTTTATCTATGGAATCAACTCTTTCAAGATCTATCCTAATCCCATCTCTTGACACAATATGCCCCAAAATTTTACCCTCTGTAACAACAAAATGACATTTTTTAGGATTGAGACTTATACCATATTCCAAAGCTTTGATGAAGATCCTCTCCAGGTCCCCCACATGATTCTCTGCCCTTTTGGAATAAGCAGTGAGATCATCTTGATATACTACCATTAGAGCATTAATTAGATCTGCAAATGCCACATCCATGGCCCTCTGAAAAGTAGCTCCTACATTTGTGAGACCAAATGGAATTCTTACATAGATGTACGCTCCCCATGGTGTAGTGAACACTGCCTTGTATTGCTCAGATTCTTTGACTTTGACTTCATTATATCCAGAAAATTCATCCATCATTGACAATAGCTCACATCCTATCACTTTGTGCAATATTGCCTCCAAGATTGGAAGAGGATAATTATCTTTTAGGGAAGCAACATTTAGATTTCTAAAATCCACACATAATCTTATATTCCCATTTTTCTTCCTGACTGGAACCAAATTTGACACCCATGTTGAATGCATAATGGGTTTAATGATACCTCCATCTCTAAGCTTTGTTAGCTCCTTTTGCATCTTAGGTTTCAGAGTTGGGTTGATAGGCCTCTGCTTCTGTCTGAATGGTTTTGTGTCTTCCTTAAGTGGAATCTCATGCTGAAAAAGCTCTTCTTTGTATGCCTTCAAATCCTCATAAGACCAAGCAAACGCATGCTTGTATTTTCTCAGCAATGTAATCAACATTCTCCTAATAGTTGGGCTTATTTTATTTCCAATATAAACCCTTTTTGGTACTAATTCAGTTCCCAAATTTATTTCTTCAATATCTTCTTTCTTTGCAGGTGTCTATTTCATGAGAGAACGATCATTCCAATCATATACTCTCTCCAGTGCCACAAGCCCTTTGGGAAGTTTGTTAGTTTTAAGTTGCAACACTTCCTTCCCAAATACAGTCTATTTCCCATCCACTTATTCCACAAAATCATTGAAATCAATCTCTTGTGCCTCATACTGATCTATACAATGAAGAAATTTCAAAAGGTCAGTATCATCATTAAAAACTTGCCAACTATATATGTTGTTAGGGACTGCAGGTCTGGTTTTGAATTCAACCTGAGACACTCTTGTCACAGTGATATCATCTCTCTTTAAGGCTACACTAGCCAAAAACGCTGCCATCAAATTTTAAGACCTATCTATCCAATCAATTGAAAATGCATCAAATAGTTCAACTGTATCCCAAACAACATTTCTATATTTTTTCAAACTCTTGTTCTTTGCAGTATAATTTGATCTAACTTGTGACACAACTAGCTCAAAATCTCCCAAGATACACAACAACTTAATCTTATGTTTGATAGCCATGTTCAAACCAATCAATAAGGCTTCATACTCTACCACGTTATTTGTACATTCAAAATCCAACAAAAATGAGTATTGAAATGTTGTACCTTCAAGTGATATGAAAAATATCCCAGCTCCATTACCTTCTTGACAGCATGCCCCATCAAAATACATTTTCCACACACCTTGCTGATTTCTAGAAGCAAGCTTATCAATTGGGTCAGTATTCACTAATTTTGGCTGAGACAATTCTACTCTGAAACTCCCTAAATCCACATCACAAAAGCAATTAAGTTGTTCTTAAGGAACATACTCAACAATCTGATTCATCCTTGGTTCTCTATACAACTTTACTTCTTCACCATTAACTTGTATTGTGGCATATGATAAATCAAACTACACATTACCTCCAACTGCTACAGTCCATTGTCTTGACAAAAGCATTCCAAGCTGAGGAGGAGTATCAATCATAGTTATATCAATATTATAGTTTTCCTATGGGTAGGTTGCTAATTTTACTTCTACATTTTTCATAATCGCCACAACTAGGACAGGCCTACTATCCATGGCATAACATTTACCACCCTCAATATCTATCCACATACCAAGTTGTTTCATTACCCCTACTGGCATAATATTCATAGAAGCACCTGAATCTATCATGCAATTTCTTACCAATTTACCATTTATGAGTAGGGTAGTAAAAAATGGATCAATTTGTGGTGTATTCATCAATGCATTATTTAGGAAAACTTTTGAAACCTTTATTTTTCCTTTCTTATCAACAACTCCAAGATTCTCCTTTTGTTCAAAGTTCTCATTTTGATTCCTCCCACTAGACATTAATTGAATAGCACTTTCCCTATACTCCTTAATTTTCATCATTCCAAGTAATGGGACAGACATATTTACCTAGGACAAAGTTTGCACGAAGTCAAAAGATGTACCTTCAGCCCTAATCACCTTCTTTTGCTTTGTTGGCTCTCCTTTGTTCTCCTCTTTCTCCACTTTGGGTGCCTAATCTAGCTTTTGCTTGTCCTTAGGAAATTCTTTATTTCCTTCTTTAGGGACATGCTTCTGTTCTTTTTTATCAAAATTCTTATCATCTGTCCCTTTTGATATTTCATGGGATATCTTCTTATTTTTCAAAAATATTCCTCTTGGAACACCTTCATTCTCATTCATTGTTCTATTTCTCAGCCAATACTTGCTTTTAGCCTATTCAACTGCTGCAATGGTCAATCTTTTAATTTATTCCTCAAATGGTCTCCTCATATTTCCCTTATTGGTTTGATATGATGTAGTAGGAGAACCTTGTTCATCATCACTTTCCTCATAGTCAGAAAAAAATTGTTGTTCTGCCATGTGAACATTATATTTTTGATGATCAACATCATATTCATATCCTCCTTCTTTTGAAGATGAATACCCTTGATCTGTTGAGTGAAGAGTATGAGAAGTCAAATAGATATTATGATCTTCTTCATTATCATTTTTTTCTATGTCTTTTCTTGGCACTGACTGAGCTACAACACAATGCTCTGAAGAGTGTGGCAAGTCTCCTTCTTTTGAAGATGAATACCCTTGATCTGTTTAGTGAAGAGTATGAGAAGTCAAATAGATATCATGATCTTCTTCATTATCATTTTTTCCTATGTCTTTTCTTGGCACTGACTGAGCTACAACACAATGCTCTGAAGAGTGTGGAAAGTCACATACTCGACACCAAGGACTATTATCAACCATGTATGTCCCTCTCTTCTTTAGAGGATCAGGTGGCTCTTTATTTCTTGGCCTATTATCCATCACTGGCTTTCCATCTTTCCAATTTGTATTATATGGCATGTCATGTAATCTCTGCCTTTCATTCCTATATGTTTTTTCCTATTTATTTGGAGGAGCATATTGGGGAACCCTAGGGTTATCCCTCTTGGAAATCATCCCTGCCGCCTTCCTGTTATTTTCAATAGTGAGTGCTATCCTTCAAGCTTCATCCAAATTTTTAGGACCCCTGTTTCTAAGCTCATATCCTATCTTAGGATCAAAAGCCTTTAAATAAATACTCAATGTAGTAGGATCAACCAATTTAGATCGAGGAGGTATCTTATTATGCAATTTAGAAAAACTCTAGTTGGAATCATAAGATGACTCATTTTGATGCTTCTGAATAGTCACCAATTCGTGCAATGCAAATTTAGATGCATATTGATTCCCATACTGCTCAAGAAATTGTTCATAAAACACGTGAATAGAATCAATAGAAGCTGTTGGTAGAATATTAAACCAATCTCTAGCATCTTCAATTAGTGACATCATAAACAACCTCATCTTTACATCTTCATACTGCATATCCAAATCTTGCATAAAATCATTAAAACTCCTTAAATTCTCTTCAGCTACAATTGCACTACTTCCTGTGAATTTTGGGACAAGGCTTCTCCAACTGTTGTCCATAGGATAAGGACATATTTGAAATCTAGCCAAATCAAACTGCCTGATCATGGTTGTATATTGTGGAGGAGGATTTTGGTAATGTTGATGCTTGTACAATGGATTATTATTTGCCACATATTGTTGACCTTGTAGGGGTACATGTTGCTGATAAGGAGGTGGTTGAACACCCTTATGTTGTGGTGGAGAATTTTGATGTCTACTTTGATTCCTTGGCTGATTTTGGTGGGTCTGTGGGGAATTTGATGGTCCTATATTGCTATTTTTATGAGGTGGCACATATTTGGGTGAGTCAGCCATTGGTGTTTTAATCTGAGCCTTTTGCAACTTCAATTTTTCAAGTTCTCTCATTGCCTGAAGATTTTTCTCATATGCTACTCTTGATCTTTCTGTTTCTTGCATCTTACATTCCAACCGTGCATTTATCTCATTTTGGATCATAAGTTCATAATTTTCTTCACATGTTGCTTCATATCCAAGTCCATCCTCAAGAAGTGTTGCTTTCTGATCATATTCAAGTTGTCTCCTTTCACTTTTAGCTTCAAATCCAGCCATGAGCTCATCAAATTTCTCTTGGTCTACTCGCCAGAAGGGATTTCTCTTCTCCTCAGGAGTGTGAGGTTCTTTAGATGGGTTGTTTTCATTTGCTAATGCATCATATGAATTATGTGTTTCCACTGGTAGTTTTGATGTTTTGTTTTTAGTTGTTGGGCCCAGGTCATTAGACACTTTCTTACCCTGATCATTTTTGTAAGTCCACTTAATTTTTTCATTAGGACCATCACCATCTCTATAAAAAGACCTTCTTCCCTACATGTTGTGAGTAATTGTGATAGTTTGAACTTTAGGATGATTTCTTTTTGATCTGTATTTTATTTTATCAATCTCAATGCACTTATTCATTCAGAGTCGCCACCCACTTTTAAAAGTGAGAAAATAAAAAATGTTATTATTTCACCCAGCGGAGTCACTTTTCAAACTTATTAACTATGAATCTCTCTTCAATGAATCTATATGGAAAGGCTTGCTGCCACTGAAATTTTCTCAAGTTATTCCCTAGCAGAGTCGACAAACTATTGGGTCTCAAAAACATAGGTTTGATCCACAAGAGGTTTCCGAGCTCTCACAACACTTTCGGCCAACATACAAGGCCAATTGATATAATTGAACCTTCTATTCTTCAAGCTCTACTAAACCTAGGCGGGTGTACCTATAAAAGTGATGCAAATTTTATACGATTCCTACCTATGTGATTTATCCCCAATGGAAAACTGTAACGGATAAATGAAAGCTCAATAATTACTTCTACTCCTAATTATGTTTGAAATATGAATGTACGGATAAGATTTTGTGAGATCCTAAAATGGAATTGGTATGACCAGTGCCTACTTTTGTTGGGTAAATGAAGTCAAGATGTTAATGATATGTGGCCTATTGACTAGATACAATTCTAATTGTTTGACACTTATACTTGTTTATACCTGGTATAAATGTGCGAGGATGTGACTGACAAACTGTTCTTATTTATCCAATCAAAGCCTACTAGGTTACTATGATCTATCTAAAAGGGTTTTAATCCTTACTTGAAGGAACCAATTAAAAGGGGTCACACAATGACATAAAATGTGTACTGACAAAATGAAAAATATACTTGACATATTCAGTTTTGAATATCTTAATAGGATTGTTTGGAGACAATATGGCAGCTTTCAATTATAAACTCTTCTTATTGATCCAATTGACATTCCCAAAGTATTGTAATCTATTTAAAAGGATTTTAATTCCTACTTGAAGAAACCAATTAATCCAATTACACAATAACATCAAATGTGTATGATGAATTTTAGTATTCTACTTGGAATAAATTCAAATAATAAGGAATACCAATTTTGAGATAGTCGAATAATTGTTTATTTTGACGAAAAATTGACACCAGTATTTGAGTCACTAGATTTATGTATTCTTCTCCATCACATCATTTGAAAATATTTTACAATGTACAACATGATATTTTCAGCAACTGCTCACCCTATCCAGTTACCTAAAATCTACTACCCCCTTTCTATAGATTTTACAAAATATTTATACATCAAATCTCAAACGTCAGAACTCTTCATTTTCCTGTTACAATTGTTTGAAATTGTTTAGCAGATATTAAAATATTTGATTAAGTTGCCTTATCGGCAAATCAAATATTTAAAACTATAGTTATGCCTTTGATTTTTCCTTTTTTACATTTCCTGCTCTTTACATTTTATTTCCCAAAGATTTTATTATCTTTACCGCTCAGCCGCAGGCTTTGACTTTTCCTCCCGTGGTATAGCGGTGAGCGACCCGAGACTGACTATCACGACTTCTATCTTTCTTACAGCACTCCACCGCGTTCAACGCTTTATCTCCCCGCGGTGTGGCAGTGTTTTAATTTTACACGGCCTTCTCTTCCCTTTACCACTCCACCGCAGTCTACGCTCTAACCGCATGTGGTACCATGGTGACTGTCTCATCGCTGCCTTTTAACTGCTACCGCTCTACCTCGGCCTCCGAAATTACCCTCCATAGTGTAGCGGTAAGGGTTTCTTTGACTGCTCCAAGATGATACCCCCATATTGTAGTGACCATACTAACTGTGCACGGTTACGCAGTAACCATTCCATCCACTACCACTTTGTTGTTTGTCTCTACTCATTGCACCATCATGGTCTTCCCCTTGACTGGCCATAGTGTAGTGATAGCCATTTTCTAATTCCCACCCACTGAAACCTCACTACTTACCTCCATTCTACCATGCTACCACGGTCTTCCCTTTGAACGATGGTGGTACCATGGTAATAGTGATGACTATCGCCCAACCGGTTATATCACCACCACTGTGATACCACAGTCAATGAATTGACCATGTGCGGTGTGGTAGTAAAAATTCCATGCCTACACCTTAGCCACCACTGCCATACCATGATCCCATTGTGGGAGGCTGCAGTAAAGTGGTAGTAATGTAAAAATAAATATTAAGGAAACACTAAAGGGTATAATCTATATATGAGTGGTAGAAATGATTTTTTAATGGAAAAGATAGAAAATGAATGGGTTCGAATGGGCAAAGAACTTAGATTTTTTGATGGAAATTTTGGGTTCTAACATGATGCATTATTCTTTAGATTGTTAAGGAAATCATTTATGAATTCATTCATGCTAGCATCGTCTTCTCCAATTATGTCAACTTCTCGAGGACACACATTAGGAGTTGAGTGAGCATGTGTATGTTCAATTTCATTAGGAGCATTTACAAAAACACAACTTGAAACATCAACCAAAGAGAACAAGGATTTCCACACATTGCTAAAACACTTGTCCATGTTCAAATTTTAAGGCTTAAACAGGGTAGTTTGTCGATTACACTATGCAACAATCTAGAAATGAAATGTAAATGTAATTTTGAATTTAGAAAATGCACTAAATGAAATAAATTAAGCTATATCTAATGAAATAGAAAATCAACAAACTGAAATAGAGATCTGATAGCAAAAAATGGAAGCACAAAACAAAAGTTTTTAAATTCCAGAAATACAGATTCAGATATAATCGGGGACTCATTCACCCTAGGAAGAATGTGTCCTAGATTAGGGTTTTGAAACTAATTTTTAAATATTTAAAATCATTTTCTAATGATTTTTCAGATTCAGGTCTACTACAATAAGTTTTAGGGTTAATTTTTTGTAATGCAATGTGAAATACAAGTTGCAAATGTGACAAAATGATGAATTACAAGACCTAGTTTGATATGCAATTTTATTTTGATTTTCAAATGAATTTTTATATGATCTAAATGATATGCAAGATGACTGATGTTTTTTTTGTGTTTTTCAAATTTAAAGAATGCAAAATATGCAATCCTAAAAACCTAGATGAGATGCAAATTTGAATGCAAACTAAGACACCCTAAATGAGATGTGATTCAATGCAAGTAAATGCAATATCTAATTAAAGATGAAAAGAGAGACTCCAAAATTAGAAAACTACAATGCTCAAGAAGTCGAATTCACCAAAATAAAATGAAAGAAAAGGGGGGCTTGTCACAATGAATTAACAAGATGATGAACCACACTCTTTTCACTTGTTATTTCATTCAATTATGAATAGACCATAAAGAAAAAAAACTAGCCATTATAAAAGTAAAAAGGTAGGCTTTAAGATGGTAAAATGATGTGTACCTTTTGGAAAAAGTGTTCTTTCAGGCCTCACTGAGGACTCATTCACCTAGTGGTGAACGAGTCCCTGCTAGGGTTCTATAAAATTGATTTATGGGCTTTTTTTCTTCAATGTTTGCACTCCTAGATCCCAAGTGTTCAAGTCTCGAAAGTTGGAGATAAATTTTGTAGAGTACTTTCTATGATCTTGCAATAAAGATGAAATTTTTTACAACTTTGTGACTTTGACAATTTTTGCAACTTTTGTTCTCCACTTGATCTTCAAACTAAAACCTGAAATCACACATCAAAGAGGAGAAAAATTGTTGATTTCTATTGAATAGGGGTTTGCCTTTGTCAAAACCCATTTTGGTATTTAAACCTTCAATTGAAACAATACATAAAGTAAAGATGAATGAACAATATAATTCCACAACTCACCAATCCTCAATAGAACCTTAGAGTACTAGTCATCAATCTATCATGAAATGGCCTCAATGTATGTAGATCTTTATCTTGAACTTTGATATAAAACAATGCTTGAATAGGATCTCCAATGCTACATCAACACATTAGCTCAAAAACATGTATGATGCATTATGCCTTTGACATGATGATATGACCTTTGATTGTTGCAATAAGCTCTAATAATCCGCCCTTGAATTCCTTCTTGAATGCTCTAGTGAAAATTACTTGATCTCATGAAATTATTAGATTACCTAGGATGAAACTGTGTGAAATAATCATATATTTATACATAACTTAATATTTGATCCTAAAATTCAAATAACACAAGCTGACATTAGAACTAGGCTTTGAAATCATTAAAATCCTGCCAAAAACATATCCCAAGGGGGGTGTCCTAAGTAAAGTAGGACCCATTTTCCTTAGGGCGAATGGGTAAGGCAAATGGGTCCTAATATACTTAGCTAGTACATGTTTTGGGGGTTGTGAAATGTCATGCCAAAGGGGGGTCTTAAGACCTAGTGAGAACCCATTCATCAGGTTGTGAATGGGTCCTAGGTCACTATCCTAGGAAAAATTCCTCACAAAATTAAGTGTTGTGTGATTTAATTTAAGAGTGCCAAGTTTTATCCCTCAAAAAATACAATAAATTTGGCTTGGATTTGAATTTAAGGGGCCAATTAAGCTCAAATTAACCTCAATTAATTAATAAAGCCCTAGATTAGTGTGAAAGTATAAAGAAATACTTTACAACACCCTAAATAAGTCATAATTAAGTCCATTTTATTAATTCATTACCAAATTAAGGAAAAATAATAATTTTCTCGTTAATACAAAAATAATACTTTAAATGATAGCCATGGATAAGTAGCTCCAACAAGCTCCCTATCAAGTACTTCAAATTATTTTCATTACTTCCAAATACTTTTACAACTTTATATGGCCCTAGCCATAAGGGATACCACTTTCCATGTTTTCCTTTGTTGTCAAATCTTGCATTCCACATAAGCACTAAATATCCAATTTCAAAAATCCTTTGTAATTACCTCTTTTCAAGAAAATACTTCGTAATTTTCTTATTTGATAGAGTCTTCTCATGTTTATTTTTTCTTACAACTCTATTAGCTCCATGACTTCGTTAGATATTGCAACATATTTTGTTTCATCTATATCCTATAAAAAATAATATTCTAGCTTTCCTAAAATAATTGGAATCCTTACACATGTCCCATTAATAATTTCAAATGGACTCATTCCAATATCAACCTTATAGGTTACCTTATGTACCCAAATTGCATACCAATTTATCATCACATCTTTTCTTCTTTTGGGCTATTGTCATCTTAATTATTTTCATGTGACTTTTAATGTTGCACCTAGTTTATCTATTGCCTTGGATATGGTAAGGAGAAGATAAAGTGAATCTAATTCCATATTCATTACCTAATTTTTAAATCTATTCTATTTTAAAATGTATGGCATTATCTATTTTGGTTATCATGGGGATATGAAATCTAGTTATTGTATTATTCAACAAAAAAAAACTTACCATCTTTAATTTATCATTGTAGGTTGGGATTGCATCTACCCACTTGGTGAAGTAATCAATCACCAAATTAATTCAGTTATATTCATTTCTATATTTCTCTAGTATGTAACCTATATAATAAAATCCCTAGTATTGAAAAGAAGCATTTTCAATCACTAGTTAAAGAGGGAGAGCACCTACAAACTTAAGTTAACTAGCAAACCTTTGAAAAATTTCACACTTCCTTATTTTATTTGTTGCATATTTGAATAGGGTAAGCCAAATTTAACCTACTTGATGGACCTTATGTGTAGTCACCTAGGCCTTGAAATGTCTTCCATAAATTCCCCAATGGAAATCATCAATTATTACAATAGATTTTTCTTGATTCAATAATTTGAGTAACAACTAACTAGTGTCTCTCTACATCAAAAAATCATGGGTTGGCTTGTATTTTTAAATTTATTGAATAGTGTTTACTTATTTTAGCTAGGAACCTCGTATTTATCAAATAAAATATAATGTTCTTGTATCAAGGATCATTCTTCAATGGATATAACTATTGGGTTCACAATCATCACTATTTTTATTTACCTCTCCTATCTCTAAATTAGATTCTACCATAATTTAGGCTAAAAATTGGCCCCTTATTAGTTTGGTTTCATAAACATATTTTCCCTTAAGCTTCTATTTAAGTGAGGATATCCTTCACAACTATATTTGGAAAATATGAAACTAACTTTGCACCCACCAAGTATGGCTTGTATATTTTTACTACCTTACCTAGAACATGTGCATTATTTTCCATTGCTAAATATTTATTTTCTACCCATTCCAATTATTTAATTAATAATACAATAGGTTATTCATAACCATCTTTATTATTTTGTAGTTACACTGTATAAATATAATGGAAAGAAGAAAAAGAGAAGTGTTGAAGAGGTTTAGCATAATCTAGGATTACTAGAACATGTGCTTCCTAAATGAGATCTTTTATCTTGAAAAAATATTTATATGGTTCATCATTGAAATTAATTAGAATATGGGCATACTTTTCTCAATAAAATACACACAATTTATTTCAAGAAATTGATTTACTCAAAGAAGTAATAAACTCCTTTAACTATTTTGGAATGAATAATTTGATCAAATGCCTCAACTCTATCTATATTTATTATTATCCCATCCTTTGACATAGTGTTACCTATAAATTTACCCTCTTCCACACCAAACACATATTTTTCAAGATTTAATGAAATCCCATATTCTAAAAACTATCTAAATGTATGTTCCAAGTGTTTGTAGTAGTCTCTTATATCCTTGTATTAATCTATCAATTTATCTCGGAATACAACCATTATTTCTTCTACAAAACCTATAAATTGAACACCCATTGCTCTTTGAAATGTTTACACAATATTCTGGAGTATAAATAGCATACTCACATATAAAAATGTGCCCCAAGGATTTGTAAAAGTAATATTGTTTTGCTCAAAATGCTTGACAAAAACTTGCTTATACCTTGAGAAGCCATCCGTCATTGACATTAGCTCAAAATTAGTTACCTTTTTTATCAAATGGTCCATGTTAGGAAGAGGATAGCTATCTTTGAGGGACTTAACCTCCAAATTCCTAAAGTCAATACATTACCTTATTTGTCCATTTTTATTCCTAACTGAAATAAGGCTTGAATTCATGTTGAGTGTTGAATTGATTTGATAATACTCCACTCTTTAAAATTCATTAACTCTTGTCTTGGTTAAAATTCAATATAATGGATACCAAAACTTTTGATTTTTTTGTTAAAAAAACTTCATATCATAATTGTGGGTATGTGTAGGATCATGATGGGCCAAAAAGTGGCAATATGTAAGTGATATGATGGCCCATGTGGCTGACAACTTTTTTTTTACCCAAAATTGATGAAACGAAAAGGGTTTTTAAAGGATATTCTTAGCTTTCCACCAATATAAATTATGTTGTACTTTGAATTTAATAAATAATTATTATTCATTTTCTATTTGAATTGCGACTAAAGTCCTGATTGATAAGCTGATTGAAAAACATCTATAGCTTTCAAAGGCTATCACATTTTTTGAATCTAAAACATGTATCACATTCTATGCTTCACATACTATAGGAATTAAAAACAAATTGAATTTCATGAAGTTTTGACCAAGTTAAGGTGGTCAAATGTACAAGTTTTTATATTTTTTTAAAGTTGTAATAAAAAAATCATAATTAATTATTTACTTGGAAAAAAAATTACAAAAGAAATATACATCACATTGGGACATGAGTCTTCTACTTATATCTAAAATCTTATAAAAACATATTATCATTTTATTGTGGTTAGGGTGGTAAGACAGACACCTACTTCTTATTTTTCCCCTGAAATTTAAGTACTACTGCATTGAAATTTCAAATTTTCACCAAATAGATTTTTTTTAAATAAAAACAAACCTAGTAGTATAGAAACTAAATTCAATTTGCAACAAATTATATTTTTACATATTTTTAAAATAATATAGTTAACTTATTCAAATTTTTACATCAAGTTAGCTAACTCTGATTTTTCTGAATTATATTGCCACTTAAGGGCCTATTTTTTCCATGATGATCCTGCACATGCCCTTGTGAAAATCACTCCCTTTCTCTATAAGTGAAATAATTTAATGATGTAGATATTTTTATGTAATTAACCTCTCTAAAAAATAATCTAGCACAAGATGTGGTACATCCTCCTTTGTCCTCTACCCTCAAGATAGCAACCCTTATAGAGACCTCAAGATTTGTGGTGTAGCCACCTGCATTGTCCCTTACAATATGTTCACAACTTCACCCATTCTTAGCCTCTTATTCTCATCATATTGAGTGCACAACATACCTACCACTATGGATCTTCTCACCTTTCAATATCAACCTCACTTTATATACTTGAATCCATAATGAATATTTTGTTCGCCTTTGAGATTGAGATGAAACTTAGGAAGTAAAGTTGAACTTTCTCTCCTCCACCTTCATGACCAAATTTCTATAACCTAATATAATTTATAAAAATGGGTAAGTGCATTGATTTGTGACACAATTTTGATGCAAAATTGGGAAAAAAAGGCAAAAAAAACTTGTAGCAAGCCATATTGGGCTTGCCAAATGGCTTTACCATTTGGCGAGTGCCAAATGGCTTGAATTTGGCAATGAATGTTTGTGAGCTCTTTCTTCTTATGTTTGTCTACTAGGGAGACTATATACATGAAATAAACATTTACATATGGACATTTAATTTCTTATATTTTAAGTTATATTTCATGTATATAGTTTCAGGATGTTTGAGAGTGGTTTCAGATCTCTAGGAGCTATAATGAAAATTCTAGTTTTTGGAAGATCTTAAAAATTTTAGACAGTCAAATTTTAGTAATCAGCATGTCAAATTTTAACAATCAGGAGGTTAAATTTTAGTAGTCAATAAGTTTTATCATCTTTCTCACTCACCCTCTCCTCTCTACTCTCTATCTCTGCACTCCCTCTCTCTCTATCACTTCCTCCCTCTCTCTCCTCTTTCTCACACACCTCTCTATCTCCTCCCTACATCTACCTCCCTCCCTCTCCTATCTACTTCTCTCTATCTATTCTCTCTCTACATATCCATCCCTCTACTTATCTTTCTCTCTCTCTCTCTACCTACGTACCTCTCCCTCCATCACTTTGTATCTCACCTATGTCTCACTCCCTACCTCTTTCTCTCTCTACTCTCTATCTCTCCTCTCCCTTAGACCTCTACCTACATCTCTCTCTCTCTCTATCCCTCTCTTCCCCTGATTTCTCTATAACTCTCGCCTCTCTATCTCATAATTCTCTCTCCCTCCCTCTCTCTCTCCTCTCTATCTCACCACTCTCTCTATCTCTCCCTCTCTCTCACACACAAACCTCTATCTCCCTCCCTCACTCCTTCCCTCTCTAATTATCTCTACCTCTCCTCTCCCTCCCTCTCTTGACCTCACCATCCATCCCATTCTTTTTGTCTTTCCTCTCAATCTCTCTGACTATTGTCCCTCCCTCCTCTTTCTCTATGGATTACTTTTTCTCTATCTCACCATTCTCTCTCTCACTCACACACACACACCCCTATCTCCCTCCCTACCTTTTCCTCCCCCCTCCCCTCTCTACTTTTCATCTCTCCTCTCTATTTCCCTCTCTATACCTACCTCTCCCTCCATCAGTCTCTCTTTCCATCCCTCTCTATCTCACCTA